>OV651818.1:10699711-11299711 GCA_927349885.1 Psylliodes chrysocephalus | reverse complement strand
AATTTCGTACTCTGTAAAAGTGGTAAATTTTTTCCCAGTCGAATTTGCTCAAGTTCTATTAAATCCTAAAATACATCCACTCCTAATAATATATCTATCTCTGATGGGCTATAAAACTTAGGATCGGCTAGCTTTATTTTTGCAGGGATTCTGAATTGAGAGATACTGAGGTTTCGTTCTGGAAGACAACCGGTAATTTTATCTATTACAAAGCACACAATTTTAAATTCAAAATCAGATAGTGTCGATTTTAGTTTTAATTCGCATTTATATTCGGTAAACAAAATTGACTTATTTAAACCACTTACTGCTAAATTGGTTTCAATTTTTGGAAGATTCAGTTTTTCGCTTAGATGTTTGGTTATAAAACTTGATTGCGATCCGCAATCTAGCAACGAGCGTACTATATGATTCGTATTTGGGATACTTAGTAATGCTGTAGAAAGAACTGCACCATTTACCATCTTATAATTATCAGATGGGTCAGTAGCCAATGCACAAGTAGAGGTAGAGGCTGAATCTTCTACCTCAACTTCTGCATTCGCATTCTCACGATCGGTCGCTTTTTGGGATGTTTGGTCTAAATGAAGCACTGTTTTATGTTTTTCGTGACACAATTTGCAACCTCCTAATCTACAGTCTTTAGCTTGGTGATTACTTCGAAGGCATTTGTGACACAAATTTAGATATTTGACTTTTGACTTTGTCTTTTACGTTTAAAGCTAGAAAGTCTGGACAAAAAACAATTAAATGACCCTTATTGCAAAAAGAACATTTACGAAATTGTGTTTCGTTTTTATTGAAGCTAGACGAAGTTTCGAATTTTTTTTCGTTTAATTTTATGTATGATTTTCCATCCTCTAGATCTTCCAGAAAATCAGCTCTGCTATTAATGAAATCTAACAAATTTTTGATAAGTATCGGGTTTTTTAAATTAATTTTTTGTTGTTTCCATTCCCGCTGAGAAGTTAAATCAAGTTTTCTTAAGATCACAAAAATTACTAGAGAATTCCAGTGATCTGTCGGTTCTCCGAGTTGCTTCAAACACTCAATATTATTATTCACAGTGTCAGCAAGCTCATGTAATTTGGAGGAAGAAGGTTTAATAATGGCTTCGAAATCAAAAATTTCCCTTATGTGATTGGAAATTAATTTTTAGAATTATTAAATTTATCGCATAATGTATTCCACGCCGTTTGATAATATTGTTCTCCGAATTCAATGGATTTAATGGTTTGAGCTGATTTTCCGGATAGACTTTCACGCAGATAGTGAAACTTTCGAATGTCACTAATTTTTTCGTTATTATGTGTTATCGATGGATAATAATGCAAGCTTCTCTTTTATAACTTTTTTATTTTACAAAGTCAGAATAATAGTGAATCAATAATTAATTTTTTAAAACATCCGTCGTCGTCTTGACTCCCACACGTAAGAAGTAAGTAGCACCTAGGGTGGTGCACATAGGGTGGTGTATATAGGATGGTGTACAACCTTATTTTTACCATTCGACCATCCTGATGTTGTTTTGTCCTCAAAACGTGCTTATTCTACAAACAAACAGAAAAGGAAAAACATTAGTAACATTTTAACCACTAAAGTCAACAATGTAGTCTTTGAATCTTGCTGGAGGTCTTCTGTTTCTGCTTGGTCGTCTATCTTCATTTTGCAATCCTGTTTGAATTTCTTTTTCTGGTATGTAGTCTAAATCTGTTGTATAGTCGTCATCTGAATCGTATTCGTCAATTACTTTGTATTGTTTATCTTCTTCTATATCGCCTTTGTGCCTTTCTTCACCTTCACTGTCATCTTCACCACTATTGTCGCCTTCAATAGAGTTTTGATATCTTTTCAAGTGAGATATATGGGCATTCGTACAGAAAACTCTACTTCTATCCGCCTTATCTAAACTTTCTACTTTATAGATATCTTTTCCTATTTTTTTAATAATTACCAAGGGTCCTCTGTACTTAGGTTGAGTTTTTGTTGGCTCTCCCGTATTTTCTGTTACTCTTTTCATCACCACAATATCTCCAACCTCATAATTTTCGAAGTATTTCTTTTTGTCATAATGTTTTTTGTATTTCTCTTGTATCGTTATCATTCTATTTCTCGCTTCTTCACGAATATCCTCTGGTTTTTGATAACTTTCTTTTGAAAGCGCGTACGCCAGCTTTGCATCTTCAAATTTAGGTGTATATCCAAAAAGGCATTTAAATGGAGTTTTTCCTGTAGTTCCATTAATTGTATTATTTAAATGTCTTTCAACGTCTTTCATATTCTTATCCCAGTTTTCTTCATTTTCCATGGAAGTCTTAATTACTGACAAAGACTTATTCACAACTTCTACTTGGCCATTGGCTTGTGCCCATCGACTAGCTATGAATTCCCTTTTCTTTACAGTAATTTTCAAATTCATTCCCTGTAAAAGCTGTGCCTCTATCAGTAACTACTATTCTTGGTATACCAAATTTTTGTATAAAATGATTAAACATTATTACAGTTTCCTTGCTAGTAACTGTTTTAACAGCAAATAATTGCACAAATTTTGTTAAGGAGTCAATGATAACCAAAACATAAGAGTTACCTTTATCACTCCGAAGAAATGGACCTAAATGATCTACATGTACTCGTTCCATAGGTCTACTGGGTAGAGGAATTGGATGTAGTTCTCCAGGCTGCCTTCCACCGGGTGATTTCTGCATGAGACATTCAAAACAGCCATTGATATGTCTTCTAACATATCTTCTCATGCGCTTAAACCAGCAAGTATCTAGTATTTTTGAAACTGTGCGGTCTACTGAGAATTGTCCAGCCAGATCATGATATTTTACCACAACTGACTTTCTCATTTTATCCGGTATTACATAAAGATGTCGCTCTTTCTTAAGCAGTCTTCCTTTTTCTAAAATATAGTCTCTTGTTTTATTCTTCTCTTCTTTTGATAGATCATCAGAATTTTTGTTCAGTATTTCTATTATTTTTTTAAGATCTTCATCGTTTCTCTGAATCATTAGAATTTTATCCTCTTCATCTAATACTACAAAGACTCCAAATTTTCTTTCTACTAAGTCATCAAGGAATTCGCTATTTTCATCTTCTACAGGAGCTCTGCTAAGTGCGTCGATATGGTGCATCTCGCTTCCAGGTCTATGCTTTATACTAAAATTATAATCCATTAATGTAGCATACCATCTGGCTATCTGTGGATTTGCAGATCTTTTAGAATTCAAATATATTAATGCTTGGCAATCTGTAACAATTACAAAATGAATACCCATCAACATTAACTTTAGTCGTTCTACTGACCACACTATAGCCATCAATTCGATTTTGTATGAGTGATAGTGTTGTTCAGTTTGAGTATTTTTCTTAGATACACAGTATACTAGGTGTAATTTACCGTCTTTGTCCTCCTTAGGAAGCATACCACCAATACCAACAGCACTACCATCTGTGTGTAGCTCAGTCTTTGCGTTTCTATCAAAAAGTTTCAATACAGGCGCATCCGATAACTTACTTTTCAATAATGTGAAAGCTTCTTCTTCTCTGATACCCCAGCTAAAACTGAAATTCTTTTTAGTTAAATCAGTTATAGGTTTAGCTAACAAAGCATATTTTGGTATGAATCTTCTAAAGAAACCAGTCAGACCTAAAAATCTCCTAACATCATGAACGTTTGTAGGTCTAGGAAAATTATCTATGGCTCTCATTTTTTGTTCACCTGGTTTAATGCCATTTTCTGACAAAATGAAACCCAAATATGAGACTTGGTTACTGCTAAAAACACATTTCTTGATATTTAATGTCAAATTGGCCTTTCTTAAGGCTTCAAAAACTTGACGAAGTCTACTTATCATTTCAGTCCAATTTTTAGCAGGAACTAAGATATCATCCAAATAACATACAAATTTTACCTCTCAACTCTCCTAAGACTAAATTCATCATTCTTACAAATTCATAGGGTGCGTTAGTCAGTCCAAATATCATCCTGTTGAATTGTCCCGTTTCGTCTGGAGTTATTAAAGCTGTTTTTTCTTGAGCTTCTTCCGTGAGAGGAACTTGAAGATATCCACTGGCTAGATCTAAAGTAGTAAACAAGCAACAGCCAGCTAAACCATCAAACTGCTCATCTATCTGAGGAATAGGAAAATTCATTTTAATAGTTTGATCGTTAAGTTTTCTAAAATCTACAACCAGGCGTTTGTCACCATTCTTTTTGGCAATCAAAAATACCGGACTAGCATAACTGGAATTAGTTTCTTTAACAATGCCAGTTTCCTTCCATTTGCGTACTATTTTACCAATTTCTTCGCGATTTTGTGGGGTACACTTATAAGGTTTGGCCCTAACCGGAACATTATTATCAACAATGTTCATCTTGATAACGTCCGTACAACCAAGTTCACAAATGTCTATAGCAAAAATGTCTCTAAATTCATTTACTAAGTCTAGCAATATTTTCGCGTTTTTGTTGGAAGTTTCGGTACTCACATTCAACAAATCTCGTGTAATTATATTATTTTTTACTAGTTGATTAAAATTTACTTTTTCTTCGTTATCTATTTCCACTATTAATTGTCCTTGTTCGAATGAAACTGTTTTATCTGTAGCATTAACTAAACAAATGTGGTAATTATCACCTTTGAAGAAACTATTAATAAAACCGACATTGCCTTTTAAAATTAGAGTCTTTGAATCATTTCGAACAATATCTCGCATGGGTTTTTTAAAAATGTTCAAATTGCAAAACGGAATGTCACTCGCGTATCCGAAAATTAATTGATTTCCTAGTCTGTAATATGCGATATTATCCCGTTCAGTAAATGTTCGGCCTAAAAGAACATCGATGACTTGAGCGTCATCTGGTACCACAAATAACTCTACGTCATATACCGACAGTTCGTCAAGAGTAATTTTAAGCGTTACCTTATGTGTACAAGTAATTCCGGCATTCCCCTATCCAAAACCAAACAAATTACATTTTGTGTCCAAACAAACTAAATTGAACTTATCAACAAATGATTTTTTAATGGTACATACAGCACTTCCGGTGTCTATCAAAGCTGAAAGTTCAAAGGAGTCATTAATTAAAATAAGTTTTAAAAACTTTTGAATGGCATCTGCTCTGCTATCTGGGTCAGTGTCCACAACAGTCTGCACAACCGACGGAACTGCAATTCCTATAGTAGGATTCGAAGTTTCTGAAGAGTTTCGCATTCTTTTTGGACAATGTCTTCTTACATGCCCTGGCTCCTTGTAGAAGTAACAGTGAAATAACTTTCCGGATGTTGGCGCTTTGTTAATGGAAGACGTCGCTATAGAGACAGCATTCTCACTACCACGAACTTGTAAACCGGAATCTGTCGATATTGCACCTCTGCTATTATCTGTAGATCCGCTCCGAAAAGGTGTCGGATACTGCTTAACCTGACGATGAATTCTGTCAAACTCATGGATACTATGTAGCAAATCATCAAAATCTTCATGATACGCCGCTAGTAAACCTGGGATTATCTGCTTATTATTTAGACCAGTTACCACCTGCTCTTTAATTTCAGAAAATTCTAAGTTTAATTCTCGGCATAGTTTAACTTTATGGTGAAAGTAAGAAAATACGGAATTTTTACCTTGAGTGGTCTTTTCCATTTCCCTCCAAATTTCTGTCTTACTTTGTCTCAGGCTGAATGTTTTTTTGAATCGTCTTTTGAACTGTTCGTAGTTTTCAATGAACTCAGCGTTACTCTTATACCACAGTTTGGCTGTACCAACTAAATGGACTTTGGCGGTTTCCAGCTTGAAAGACTCGGGCCAATTGTGCAACAACGCCGTACTGTCTAACCTTTCCAACCATTCCAATGCCGATTTTCCCATCTCTTCCCTATTAAAATCCTCAATGGTCTTACTAAAATCGGGCATTATATGGTATTTGGTAATCGACTCCGGTTCTCTCTGTTCCAACAATTTAAGGAATTTCTCTTCACTGGCCTTTCTGCTTTCCTCCATTGCCCTCATCATCATTACGATTTGTCTGCTAATTTCATTTTGGCTACTGGCCTCAGTTTTATCGTTATCCATATTGTAGAAATTGAATTCGTTACCACTTCTGAATTGTTATCGATGGATAATAATGCAAGCTTCTCTTTTATAACTTTTTTATTTTACAAAGTCAGAATAATAGTGACAATCAATAATTAATTTTTTAAAACATCCGTCGTCGTCTTGACTCCCACACGTAAGAAGTAAGTAGCACCTAGGGTGGTGCACATAGGGTGGTGTATATAGGATGGTGTACAACCTTATTTTTACCATATGTATGAGATATTTAAACTTGTCTCGAAATTCTACCCAGGAATTGTAAGATCCATCAAACTGAGGCAGCGGAATTGCTGGAAGTATCACTTCCGCATATTTAAAGTCATTTTTAGTGACTTGCCTTTCATTTGGTGGTTCTTGCAACACCGTTTTTGTTTTCTTTATTAGTAATTTTGCTCGACTGATTAAATTAAAAAAATATCTTTAAAGTTTGAACAGATGGTCTTTTGATCTACCAATAATTGTGTATCTGTGACCAATTCTTCAATTTGTTCTTGAAGTAATTCGAACTTATCTAGACTATCATCTACTCTAGATAGTCTTGACTCAATTTCAATTAAAAATAATTCCGAATTATCTATACCTACGGTGTTTTCCTCATTTGCTTTGACAAATTTTTCGAACGATTTCAATGACTCTATTAAGTTAGATCGTTTTCTAATGAGTCTTTCAATCTCAGTCATTTTGACGTCTCCTTAAGAGAAATATTTTAAATATTTAAACAGTTTTTAAACTTTATATATCGAATATGCAAGGAAGGAAAAGAGTGAAGAACAGAAACTTACTACTGACCCTTTTTCTTCCTTCTCCCGGTTGAGTTTTGGTTTTTCGCTTTCCGCTTCGTATGGCTAACGCTTTCGTTTTTCGCCCGCTGGCACGTATCTTGCTCGAATAGGACCAATGTTTATTGCTATCGAATGAATCGTAGAGTTTTGAACGTATTTTTTATTTTAAAAATATGAATGACAACGATATTAATTCATGACATTAAAACAACCTATGACAACTACCAATTGAGCGTAAATGGAGTTGTAAATAAATTTAGTAACACAACCTAATTGCGGGTGGTTTTTGATGGATCTTGTAGATCCAGCTCAGGTTTATTATTAAATGAGTGTTTAAAAGTATTCAGAGCGACATATTTACTATTTTATGTAGGTTTCGTACACATAATGTAGTTTTGACAGCGGACATTGCGAAAATGTATCGCATGCTGAATATCGAAAAATCTCAAAGAAATTTGAAGAAGGCATCCTAGTGATAAAATTGAACATTTTCAACTGAACACTGTCACCTACGGGACAGGGCCGGCTTCGTTTCTGGCGACGCGTTGTTTAAAGCAAGTAGCTAATGACATACAATCTGAATTTTCAGATTTAAGTGAAATCATTAATAGGGAATTTTATGTAGATGATTTGCTCACTGGTGCTCACTCAGTTAAGCAAGCTAGAATTTTAGCTTGGGATATTTCGGAAAAATTGGCTGAATATGGTTTTTAATTAAGAAAGTGGAATTCAAATGCAAAACAAGCATTAGATAAAGTGTCTGAAAATAAAGGCACTTTAGGTTTTTTAATAACTGATCATGACCTTTCTAAAACTCTGGGAGTTTTTTGGAATGCACAATGTGATAATTTTGAATATTCAATAAATTATTTAAATTTAAATGTTTCTCATGCCACGAAACGTTCTATTTTAGCTGCGATAGCGAGAGTTTATGACCCTTTGGGTTTATTAAGTCCAGTCATAATAAAATTAAAAATAGTAATGCAACATTTATGGCAATTAAAAATAGGTTGGGATGATTGCGTTCCTAAAGATGTATTAAATATGTGGAGAGACTTTGAAAGTTAACTCAAGGTTCTAAATGAATTAAAAATTCCCAGACAAGTCACAATTCCAAATTATAGTACTATTGAATTACACGGACTGAGCGACGCTTCTGAAAAGGCTAGTGGTGCATGTGTGTATGTTAAGTCGATAGATAATGGATGGTAATATTTTTGTTAAACTTCTTTGTGCTAAATCTCGTGTAGCTCCTTTAAAAACGGTTTCATTACCGCGACTCGAACTTTGTGGTGCTCTTTTACCCTCTCGTATAATGCAAAGAGTAAGAGAATCATTTATAGATCTAAGTGTACAGACTTGTTATTATACTGACTCAACGATTGTATTAGAGTGGTTGGCTAAAGAACCAAATGTTTGGAAAACGTTTGTGGCGAAACGCGTTAGCGAAATTCAAAAAAGTACAAATGTGCAGAATTGGAAGCATATTAGTTCTTCCCAAAATCCTGCTGATATTGTATCGCGAGGCACAAGTCCGCTACTGATAGGGTAATCTAATATGTGGTGGAACGACCTTAATTTCTTATTAAACCCAATTCAACTGATAACCCGGTAAAGACTCGTGATGTTCCTGATAGAAAAAAAAAAATAAAACAAATAAGTTTAGTAGCGCAAGAGTCTGAAATAAATGATTTCATGTTGCGTTATTCATCGCTGCGTAAGCTTCATCGAATAACTGCATGGTGTAAGCAGTTTTGTAATAATTCCTGGAAATAAAAGGAAAATCGCACTATTGAAAATCTTGATGTTGGTGAACTTCAAGAATCATTTTTAACTTTACTTCGTTTAGTTCAGGGTCAGGTATTTTTTAAGGAAATTGAAGCAATTAATAAGGGAAACCGAATTTCCAACAAAAGTAAATTAAAGTATTTATATATGTTTATGGACAACGATAAAATATTAAGAGGGGGGGGGGCAGGTTAAGCAAGTCTCAGTTGGAGTTTGATCGTAAATTTCCATTTGTACTACCCTATCGGCATCATTTTACTTATCTTGTGATCAAATACGAACACTATAGGCAGTTAAATGCAGGTCCCCAAGCTATTTTAGCTGCGGTCAGGCAACGGTTTTGGCCAATTAACGGTAGTAGGGCTATACGTAGTGCGCTTGCGAAATGTGTTTTATGCTTTCGAGCTAATCCTGTGTCCCTAAGCCAAAAAATGGGTGATTTACCAAGAAATAGAACGGTAGGTGTCAGGCCATTCTATGTATCTGGCACAGATTTTGCTGTTCCCTTTTTATTAAAGGAAGGTAAACCTCGTAATAAGGTAGTGCGTAAGGCATATATGTGTATTTTTGTTTGTTTCAGCACAAAAGCGGTGCATATGGAGTTAGTTAGTAATTTAACAACTGAGGCATTTTTGAATGCAATTAAAAGATTTGTAGCCCGTAGGGGATTGGTTAAAAAACTATATTCTGATAACGGTTCTAATTATGTTGGAGCCTATAATGTATTAAATGATAATTCCCGGTTTTTTAAGGGGGTCAACCCAGATACTGAGTTCATAAATTTTTGTAATGATAATGATATGGAATGGTCATTTATACCTCCAAGATCTCTTCATCAAGGAGGAATTTGGGAAAGTGTAATCAAAAGTGCTAAGTATCATGTAACGCGTATTGTTGGTAATACACTTCTTACTTTTGAAGAAATGTCTACTATTTTTACTCAGATTGAAGCTATCCTGAATTCCCGTCCCCTCACTGAGATTTCTTCGAACCCAAATGATTTTTTTCCATTAACCCCTGGCCATTTCCTTATTGGTGCACCACTTACTTCAATACCCGAGTTGAACGTGCAAGAAGTGCCTGATAATCGTCTTTCAAGATATGAGCTGCTTCAACAGCATTTATTTACCAGGTGGTCTCGAGAATATCTTTCCAATTTGCAAAGTCGTTCAAAATGGAATCAAGTACATCATAATGTAAAAATTGGAACTTCCCAGGCAGCAGACTGACGTCATTATGACATATTATTTTCGTCATACAGGACGTCATTTATCCTCTGAAAACTAACGTGATAATGACGGCAAAATGACGTGAATATGTCACAGCCCAAATGACGTCATATTTAGACGTCCTTTTCACGTCTAAATATGACGTCTTTATGACGTTTCCTAGTAGTCTTTATAACGTCCTTATGACGTTTTTATAACGTTGTTTTATGTCACCTTTGTCGTTATTTGGGACGTCACCATGACACTATATTTGATATTGTTACTCCTTTGTAACTTTTCTATAGGAACTTATGGGTTACTTAATAAAACAAAATTAGAAAATGAAATAATTATAATTAAAAAGAAAAAACAGTTTAAATACATAACATGTTATTGGCAAACAACATTAATTTATATAAATCCAACTGCTCCAAATGTGGCCAACTTGTTCATTATTATTTAGACTTTGGCACAATTATGAAGACTACGGGCATACATTTAATTTCTAATGATTTTTCTATGAAAGCCGCCATTTTATACTATATTTCACGAACCTGGGAACATTTTAGGAAACAGTCTATGCATGTAATAGATATAAACTCATTAAAGAATAAGAAAAATATAGATACAAAAATACTAAAAGTTACATACTGTCACGATTCGTATAAATTCATATTTTTCCTAATTTTAATTAATTATTTAAATAACATCCTGTACATAAAACTTTGTTTAATTATGTCAACAATTTGTTTTAAATAGCAATAATGTGCAAGGTTGGTTATTTAATAATTATTAAACATTAATTTTAATAACAATAAACTATGAGAAAATTATATAGGTAATGTCGAGGGGATGCACGGGGCCTTTTTGACAGGGAACGGATCCTCCCCATAGGAGGCCCCCCTTGTAGCAGATTCCCTGTAGCAGCTCCAGCTCATAATCTTCATAGTTTAAATTAAAAGTCTTTATTTTGTATTTTAAATATCAGTTTCAATAGTCAGGCAAGAGTTGTGACATGTGCCCCAATTATTAGTGGAGTTGGTAAGTCTACGTTTTATGTACTTATTATTATATTGAGCCTGTACTTGTGTATGCCGAGTTAAGACATTTTATATAAGCGTTGTAATTACATTATACTTGTTTTGAGAACACTGTGTTTTCTTCAGCCCTTGTTAAAAGGCGTGTTAGGTTCTTACAGCAGGAGCAGAACCCTTATACAGAAGGGCTACGAAGCCAAGTTTAAGGCTAAATAGTGTTTATGTGATTGAGGCCCAAATTCATATATTTTGTTATTTAACCCCTGGGACATAGATATTCCCATAATTATTTAAAACACGTAAATCGTGACATTTGTTTTATAAAAACCACGCTTAACGTGACATGGTGGAGGCGCCTAGCTTTATTCCCGAGGTGTTCTTCTTCATAAGAACCCTTAAGTATCACAATTTTTTTCCGAGCGTATTATAAAAGATTGCTGGGTTGATATTGACGACAATCCTGAATGCACGCGATCCACGATGCACATACCATTACACATGGCCGATGCAACAATCCTCGATACCATTCTCGGGCTTGCTCGAAAGGCTCAAACACACACGAGCCCATACTCCACAGACTGATGACCACAGACAGACGCAGTCATGTGTCACGTGGTGTCATACAACCTTTATGCATTTTAAGAGCCAAATTTAAATGTTAATAGACCTAAGAGTTTTAAAAAATAATTGTTTAGGCTATATCATTTTACATAAATAAAATGTATTGAAATCACGTTTAATATAAACCTTAATTTAATAGTGACAATAAATTGACGTCATACTGATGTCAAATTTGTGACGTCAAAAAGACGTTAAAGAAGTGACATCATAACCACGTCATTTTTTGGTAACATGACGTCGATGACCAAGAATTATCAAAAAATGTCAAAATGTCGTCAGTCTGCTGCCTGGGTTTAGTAATCCTGAAGGAAGAAAATCTAGCTTCGCTCCAGTGGCGCATGGGCCGCATCACTGAATTACAACCTGGGAAGGATGGTATTGTGAGGGTACTTACCTTGCGTACCTAACATTTAAACGTGCTGTGCAAAAGTTGTGTCTCTTGCCAATTGAGCAATAAGTTTCAGTTCTTTTTTTATTTTATTTGTTGATTTAAACTAATTATGTATATGTTAGTTTTAACTGTTCACTTTAAGTTTGTTACTTAATTTTGAAGGCTACTCCTTCAAGACCGGCGGCTGTTTAATGTTAATACGCCTTTCGGCCCAGTAGCCATTTCCTATTTTTAAAATTGCCGCTATTTCCCGTGCGAATGCGCGGATAAATTGTTACTAGCCGTCACAGCTAGCAGCTAGCCGTTATCCGGCAGAATTAAAAAGACTTTCTACTGGAAACATGTTGTATGTACACGAAATGTAAATTGTTAACCTATTTGATGTATTTAAAACCAAATAAAGTTTTATATAAAATGGGTCAAATAAGTATTATTAATTAAAAGTTGATACAGTCCACAGAGAGCCAAGAATAAACAGTATGATTATCGATTATTAATCAATTAAATGCTAAAGGTATAGAAAATTATTACATTCTGGGTGATAGATTTTAATTGTTTAATGGGCATTTGTTGACATATTTGAGAACAAGGTTATGTTACCTTTGTTAGTGTGCGTACAAAAACGCTTTCAGATTTACAAACCACCACGTAGGTTCCGAATCAAGCACGTTGATTTCTTAAAATGGTGGTTCGGCAATAACTTTATACACAACTATTCTCAACGTTTTACTGCAAATAAATTACTTCTGCCCACTCATCTAGCACTATATCCAATACTATTGTTGCGGAGAGTATTTTACTTAAGAGTTGATGAATCCCTATGAATATTATTATTGCCATTTTTCTGTTGAAATCTCCATCTTGAAAACAGGGCCGAGCCAAGCTATTCGGCCGCCCGTGAGCAAACCATAATTTGCCGCCCCTTTTAAAATTTAACGTTCAAAAACCATCACTTGTTACCCTTTATAACTAAAAATGGATACATAGGTAATAAATAAAATTGAAATTAAGTAAATGCTAATAATTATATTTAATTTTGATATAAGACTTGTATATATGACAATTTAAAACATGTCTAATATGTAACTCAGAAATCTATTATCAAAGCAGAAATAGAAAAAATTAAAAAAAAATAAAAATCCCAGAAAGTACCAAAACAAATAAAAAATTTCTATAATAATTCTGTTAACAAGGAAAACATAATAAAATAAATTATTGAAAACATTCTTTTCTTGCCTTTTTTTCGGCGAAATCTTTAATTAACTCGTCGAGGGAAATAGAATCCATAATTTCACTTTCTATGGACATAATTGCTAAATAGCTAAGTCTTTCTTGTGCCATACTGGACCTTAAATATGTTTTTATCAATTTAAGTTTTGAAAAGGACCTTTCCCCTGATGCTACGGATACTGGTAGCGTTAAAAAAATTCGAATAGTCACTGCAATATTTGGAAAAGTCGAAATTAACTGATTTTCTAAAATATATTGAAGAATTACTTGGGGGTCTAAATCGTTTTCCCCTGTGGACTCTGGCATGTGACATTTTAAACAATTAATTTCATCAAATAAGTCATTTGCGTCAATATCTGATTCTTTACGTGATTCGTCTTTCAAATGAAACGTAAATTTTCACAAGATATCCTTAATTCTTCTTGAGTCAAGCGGAACATTTTATAAATAAACCCAAAAATATTATTGAATCGCTTCAATTCCTTAAACCTTTCATCAAGAGATGATAAGGTTGTATCTAGTATAGAAAAAAATACGTTCACTTTGTAATTAATTTTAGGGTCGATTATTGGTTCGTCGTTACTTTCATAATCAAACTGTTTTTTCTTTTTTCTTAGCCGAACAGTTTGTATCGACGCAAAATTAGGCTCGATTTCTAATTCTTCGGCCAGTTCTCTGGTGTCGACAAGAATTTCATTAAATCCTTTATCGCTTCTTAAGTCGGTTAAATATGTTTTAATTTTGTTTAGGCAGTCTAAACAAACTTTAAGATTTATACTTTTATTCTGCATTAATTTACTAAGAGAATTAATTTTAAATAATGTATTATACCAAATTATAACAGAGCATAAAAAATTGTAATTCTGAATTTTTGTTGCCAACGATCGAGCTAGGTGCGATGCGCTAAAATCTTTTGAAGACGCGGACGCTTCCATTACTTTTAAAAGAGCAACATAAACTTGCCCAATCTGATATCTCAAAGGTTTGATAGCGTCTATTCTACTGGACCAGCGTGTATCAGATAGAGGTTTTAACGTTAAATCTGAAATGCACGTTTTTAAAACTGACCATCTTTTTGTCGACGCAGAAAAAAATACATAAATTTCTTGAACAATATCAAAGAAACCCGATACTTCAAAAGAAATTTTAGCAGCATCATTAACAACTAAATTTAATGAGTGCGCTGAACAAGGAACAAAATATGCTCGGGGGTTTATATTTAAGATTCGAGTTTGTAAGCCACTATGTATTCCGCGCATATTTGCGCCATTGTCGTATCCTTGACCGCGCAAATCGTGTATACTTAAATTCAATTTTAGTAACAAATCTATAACATAGTTACATAAACCGGCACCAGTAGAATCAGTTATAGGACAAAACTCAATGAAATGTTCACGTATTTCGATTTTTTTCGTTAACTCATTTAATAAAACAAACCTCAAAATGACACTTAATTGTTCCGTATGACTCACATCTGGTGTACAGTCGAGAATTATAGAATAATATTTATATTTTCTTACCAGATCTAAAATAGTATTTTTAACTTTTAAACCGATTAAATCGATCAATTCATTCTGAATTTTATCACCTAAATAATTTCTCGATATGATATCACTGCTTTGATTTTTATGTGTGCGACGAACATGCTCCTCCATTACAGAATCAAATTTTGAAAACGTTTCTATTAATTTTAAGAAATTTCCATTATTATTTTCATACAATTTGCTAGATGAACCACGTAAAGCTAGTCATTGACGACATAAAAACTGTATTGCTGAAATTATTCTTTCAATGATACGATACCAGTATTTTTTTTCTACATCCAATAAACGTAATTGACTCTGATTAATAGCAACTCCCTTAGATAGTATAGTTGACAAATTTGACCAAGTTCCGATATTGCTTTTATGAAGGTTACTCTTTTCATGTCTGCTTAGTACTATTGACAAATGTTTCCAATCAGAACATCCTTCCCTATTCGACAAGTTAGTTAAAGACTTACCAAAAAGTTTACAGCAGAAACAGTAAACCGCATCTTTTGATGTAGAGTACATAAGCCACTCTCTTTTAACTTTCTCTCCATTGGCGAGGTTCCGATAAAAATTGCTAGGAGTAAATTTTCGGCCGTGTGAATCTACCGGATAAATCCAGTCCGTTACTTGACGGGGTCCTTTTTCGGTTAAAAATCTTGCATCTGCGGATGTAATTATTTCAGGCCATTCTCCAGGATCATCAGATATTACGATGTAATTGGAATTTGGTACATCTACATCTGATGCGGTCGATGCGGAGGCAACATCAACATCTTCAATATTATGTTCCTGGGTAACATTTCTATCACTATCAGGAACAAATAAGGTATTTGAGGAACAACTAGGGCGAGCATCATTGCCGGTATTCTCAACCTCAGAAAAAACACTTGTTACTTGTGTTTCTGATGGCTTCAAATATTTTTTTAAAGAATCAGTTAATTTTTCCTTCGCTTCCATTTGCTTCTTTCTTTGTTGGCGATAGTGGTGACCTGATAGTCGTTTTCTTTTTCTGTCCTTAAATAAAAAATTTCATATTCAAATCAAATTCAATTTAGTGTTGTCACAGTTGTTGTAGTATAAATAGTTTGATAGTTACTTACCATTTTGACAATTAAAAAATTAAATCACAATTATTAACCTTTATACACTCACTAACTAAATGGAAAATTGAAATGATCCTTTCTACAAACTCTACACAAATTTATACTCATTTTCGTTTTTGAGCGGTTTCCGACAAATGATTTTTTTATCCTTTATAGAGCGAAAAAATTAAAAATAAATAAGTCTCCCTACTTATTCTCTTAGTCCGTTTGTTTTTGATCACAAAGCATTAAGTACCGACAAAGAAAAACGTCGGTGTCGTAAATCAATTATCATTTTGAGCGGTGGCTTTGCGGCGTAACGCTCGTTACACATTGGGCGCTTATTTCGCGTCGGCGAAACTGCCGTCGCCGTCGTTTTAGCAGTAGTCTATAGATTCAAATGGAAGTTTTCACACATGGTGGCAGGAATGCCGCGCCGCCCTGTGTGTAAGCTTTCATTTCAATCTATAGCTATAGACTTCTGCGCCTCATGTGTAACGAGCGTTAGAGAGACGATCTGCCTAGGTGTTTTGCCGCCCTTTGACTTGGCCGCCTGTGGCTTTTGCCCACACTCGCCACATATAGTCGGCGCGGCCCTGCTTGAAAATCTAATCTCGAAAACCAAAGTGCATAATCCACACACCATAGGGACAGAAGTTGGAAAGACTTTTGGTAGTTGGAGAGGGGGTAAATAATTTTCTAGGCCAATGTATCATCGCGTTCACTTCGATTAGTTCCGCGGCAAAACTGTTAATTCCCGTCTATGAAGTGGGATAACTGCGAAAAGCCTGTCCAATTTCTGTCCCCGCTCTACGGCCGCAATATGAGTACACGTACCTAGTGTTCTTGCTCTAGACAAGTGCAATATAAACCTAAAATTGGATTTTCGTTAACTTCTATAGGCTCTTCATTAAAAGCAAGCTACAGCTGATGTCTTGTGGCATTTCTATAATGGGAGTATATCGTCATCCTGAGTTAGGACAATTTCTGCAAAGTATGCGAGCATCTGATGCACCGAAAAAAAACCCGTTTGATGATGAAAAAAATTCCAAATTTGGTGTTTTTGCCCCGGTTTCCAAGGAACAGTTCGCTGATTTGTATGAAAATTGTTGTCCTGTGAAAGTCGATAATAAATTGAGGTACATAGAGGAAAAACTATCTTGCTTTTTAACCGACTTCAAAAAAGGAAGAGTTTCTCAATTCGTCGAAATATTTTTTTTATGTATATTCAGCGATAATTCTTTACTACTTTGTCCGATTTCTATATGTTTTTTTTTTGTTAGAAATAGGGTACCTCAGGGGTGGTGCCATATAAATTTGGTCAATATCTAATAATGGCTACAAAATATAGTAAGAATATCTCTAGCATTGACGTTCGTTCCCCGAAATATTGGTCTGAGTCTGAATACATTAAATCGTGATCAGTATCTACAGAGACATGTTACGAAATTTTCCAATAGATTGCTGAATCCAAATCCTTACCGCGGGTTATTGTATTCAATGACTGTACTCTTATACAGAAGAGTGCATGCTTTAAAGAGTTAAGAACTTCCTACAGGATACATAAAGGCCATCACTTAACTAAACCATCCATGCTCGTAGCACTAGATGGGTATATCTTTGATATTAAGGCCCCTATTTTTCCAATGATGCGAGAATTCCCAAAAATGAATTCAACCGAAATGCTGATACCATGAGAAAATAGTTTCAAGATGTAGATTTGTTTATTCTTGATCGCGGCTATCATGATGCTGTTCCTATGCTATGGCTAAAACGGTATTACAAATTGGTAAAAGACAATAATTGAGTACCGAAGATTCAAATGATACGCATCTTATAATCAAATTAAGAGCGCAATGGGTTTATCAAGTTGCTGTCCCAAGTTTTTCAAGGGAGTTATAGCTATATCCTAATCTACCAAATATTCGGGCTTTTTGTTGATAACTGGTGTGATCAACATAACATATCATGACCCGATTAGAATACAAGACGCTACAATTGAAGTAGCTAAAACCATGTTTGAACGTGCCAGACAACCGAATGTTGTACTACAAGACGGCTAGGAGAGGGCTTTGGCAGCCATTAATGATTTTCCAACATTTCCCCAGCTGGACCATGTTTCATTGCGAGATCTCACTTGTGGTATTTTCCAGGTCAACTTGTCACCTTTCTATATCCAAGACAATACGATAAAGTAACGAGAAGCAGAATTCCAAGTGAATCTAGATCGATTATGAATCAGTTTTCATCAGGGTGTGGATATACTCCCGATACAGCAGATATGACACCTGTTATTAGCTAGGGATAGGCTTTAAGAGCTTATAGAAGATGACGATTGCAGCACCTGTCAGTCCGGAGCAAGAACGCTTGGTACTTTTTCTCACATTGCGGCCGTAGTATGATATTTTTGGGTTATGCACGACATCAATATTCTCCAATAAAAGGGAAGAAGTAGTTGATTCGCAGTAAAACGTGAAGAACAGTGGTATATATTCGTGAAGAACCACTTTAAAAATCTAATGCCCGGCTGGAGCTATTCTATATCCGCTCGCTCCACTCTGTATAAATAATTGTACTTTAGATAAATAAAAATTCCTATAATTTTGTGCCATTTACAATTTTCTAATTTTTAAAGTTTTTATGCCTCATAGATTATAAAGAAAAACTTGATTTTTGGATACGATTTTAAGAATTTTTATTATTGAAATTTTTTTAATCTCATTTATCCACAGGACGATTTTTTGACGACCTATCCCATTAAGGTGATTACAGCACCCCCTTATAATTTTCGGACAAGGATATCTCAAAAAGCAATTTTTTTAAAAAATTAAAATTTTGGCAAAATATATTAGGCAATAGTATCTAGAATATGCATGTATTTTAAAGTTTTAATTCCTTTCAGTTTCCGAGAAAAAAAATCAAAGGGCTTTAAATTTTAAAATATCATAATGAAAATAAATGCATTCCTCAACAGCACTATTCTTAATATAATCCCCAAATTTAAGCTCTTAATCTTTTTTAAATAATTTTTTAAAATTCGCCGAAATTAGTGGCTAAAACGCCTTGTTAAGTGCTATTTTCTGGTTTAAAATGGTGTAAACTGGTGTAAATCGTTGCAAGAAACGATTCAGAGTGTACGATACGATAGTTACAGACGCGTTACACTAGAAAGAAGCACTTAACGAGGCGTTTTAGCCACTAATTTTGGCGAATTTTAAAAAATCATTAACAAGAGATTAAGAGCTTAAATTTGGGGATTATATTAAGAATACTGCTGTTGAAAAATGCATTTATTTTCATTATGATATTTCAAAATTTAAAGCCCTTTGATTTTTTTTCTCGGAAACTGAAAAAAATTAAAACTTTAAAAAATATGCATATTCTAGATATTATTGCCTTATTTATTTTGCCCAAATTTAAATTTTCTAAAAAAATTACTTTTTGAGATATCCTTGTCCAAAAATTATAAGGGGGTGCTGTAATCACCTTAAAAATTAGATAACAAAAACTACAATTTCGGCCACTCAAACAATATTTTATCCCTAAAACGCCAACGGAAATTTTTTGCACTCTGCAGATAAGTCACAATCTAAACCGAAACTACCTGCTTCTTTGGTTAAAAAGGTAGAAAAAAAAAACAAACCACAATACTTATAAACGAAAAGACAACATTTATTAGTTGTTAACTAGTATATACACATTTGAACAAAGGAAAAATTTACATTCTTAAAATTACATACTAAACAGAATTTTTTGTACAAGAAAACTACTTATAAAAATATATATAACGTCAACAGAAATTCGCAGATATGTATATAAAAAGCTAATAGATAGCGGCGTTTTTAAAAAAATTTAGAAACATTTTTATCACAATACCAACTAAATATAGGATTTTTACAAACTATACAATTTAATCACAAAGGTGTTCGTATTATTTACAAATGTAGAGCTGGAATAAAATAAATAAGTTACAAGATACATAACGTTCAATAGGAGTATGTAGTTATATATTATGTCCCCTGAGTTGGATTCATATGGAAAACTTTTTTATTATTAATTTTAGGACAAATAGTTATTCTTCATAAAAAGTTCCGCATTATCTAAAACCTAGAATACAGTCATCAAATATCAAACTTTTTCAGTGGTATACAAGGTTTGCCAAAAAATATGAGTTTAACTCAAGAGTAAAGTACCTTTATTCTTTATACGACTGATAAAATTTGATATCTGATGGTTGTATTTTAGGTTTTAGACCATGCTCGACTTTTTATAAAGAATAACTTTTTTCCCAATATTAATAATAAAAACGATTTTCATATGCCGCCAATTGACGTAGACAGTTGGTGACATAGGGAAGCTTTTTTATTACTAATTTTAGGAAAAAAAAAGTTGTTCTTTATAAAAAGTCGAGTATGATCTAAAACCTAAAATACAACCATCAAATATCAAATTTTATCAGTCGTATAAAGAATAAAGGTACTTTACTCTTGAGTAAAACTCATATTTTTTGACAAACATCGTATACAAAAAAAAAAATTGATATTTGATGACTGTATTCTAGGTTTTAGATAATACAGAACTTTTTATAAAGAATAACTTTTTTCTTAAAATTAATAATAAAAAGTTTTCCATATGATTCCGACTTAGGGGGACATACTGTATATTGGTCAACCTCATTACTTTTTTCGAGTGTCTTTGTAAAAATTGCCATGCCAAACATCAAAAACATCACAAGTGTTCACTTACGAATTCGTAGCTTTCTGTACTTTTTAGTGATGTTAGTCCGACAGATAGTGACAGGTTTAGGAGCCCCATTTTCGCATACAAGCCTCGAAAAGGGTTGAAAATTACATCGATTTTAAGTAGAATGAAAGGAAGTTTACGAGTGGCTGCTGGTGATAACACATGGAAAATTCGATTTTCCCTAACAAAAACGAAAGGTTATTGTTGCCCATTTTTCCACACAAGCCGTTTTCACTATATGATTAATTAATAGAATTAGGCTTCGGAAAACCAAAGGCTTTAATGTTGCAAGTGGCTAAAGGGTTGAAATAAGGGCGTAATCTTCAAAGGAAAAATCGAGATTTTGCTCAATTTTCCCACACAAGCCCATCGAATGTATGAAAACGTACGAATTTTCCATGTGTTATCCCTAAGAGCCACTCGTAAATTTTCTTTTATTCTACTCAACATCGATGTACTTTTCAACCCTCTTCGAGGCTTGTATGCGAAAATGGGGCACCTAAATCAGTCCCTATCTGACGGTCTATATAGACAGGAAGAAATATTCGTCAAGCTAGTTGGACTGAATCAGCAGAATCAATAAAAGCGGTCTAAGTAGAGTATAGGGTCTATTCTGTAATGATTCCTTTATATTTTAACAGCCGTTAAAATACTGATGGCCTTTAAAAATAGTTCCCCATATTCACTAACTTTCTTCTGTCAACGTTTAATGGGATTCCATTAAAAACAATCATTTTTAAAATGCACCTTTAACTTTTGACAGAAAGCAAAACGGTGTTTTTTATGATATAATTGGTGATTTCATTGATTAAATCTGGCATCGCAGCAATCGAGTCCATTTTATTCACGTTTTGGTACAATTTTTAAGTGTAATACGTGTTGTTTTTCCAACTTTTTTTAAACGTTCAGATTAAGTGAAATTAAAAGTTTTTTTTAAATTAGTTGTTGAAAGTGTGTATTAACGTAGAGCCGAAAGTTTGTGAATTTTTCTTTGTGAAAAACTGAACCCTTACAGAAATAAAGTGGTTTTTGTTGTTACACTTGTAGCTTCCGCGTAATGGCTGCATTGGATATCTTTTCGTGGTATTTTTTAACCCTACTTTTAATCAACTAAAATAAATGTTAAACAGTGTCTGGTGGCTCATTGTTGACCCGTTACAAGCTAAGTATGCCTAGTACCTGCTGTATTCCTGGCTGTAATTCTAATTATAATAGTGTTTTAAAACAAGAACAGGCTGGAACGATAATATCCGTTTTTCAATTTCTGAAGTACGATAATTTAAGACAAAAATGATTACAATGCAGTTCCTAGGACTAACTTTATTCCTTTCCTGAAAATGAAATTATATGGGATGGTAATTATTTGCATCACAATGGAAATTTAATAAACATTCCTATAAAATCTAAGCTTAAAGCATGCCAGTGTTTTTTTCCAAAAGATGCCTAAATATTTGTCAATACCTTCGCTTACTCCAAGAAAATCATATACTGAGAGAAAAATGAAACACACTGAACGTTCTAATAAATTAAGTGATACGTTTGAAAAGGCCGATATTATCGAAAGTTTTGAGAATCTAGTATCAAATTTTAAAACGAAAATTAATCTTAATAATGACTGGAGCGTTAAAATAGTTGAAAATCTTAAAAACTGTTTTTATAGGCTGAATATGGAACACGAGTATTTAAGTAGTATTTTATCTCACTTATTTGTAGCGCGTAGACTAGATGTTTTTACTTGCTGCGATGTTGCTAGAAGTAGAGTCGGTAATCAAAGCACATAACATTCCTAAAGCTATTACAGACCTCGGCGACCTTCCGGATCGCCGTCATATAACTTTTAAACGGCTAAAAATTTGCACTTTTTTTAGATTTCGCCATTTTTGATAATGAAACAGTACTTTTTCAACAAAGACAACTCTATTCATTTTTAAAGTACATACAATTTTCTAAATATAGAGCTAAATATGATTACCGTAAGCTTAACAGTTCCCGAAATACAGATTTTAAAGTTTGGTGAAAAAACCTTGATAAAACTGCTAAAATTTTTCTTTTTTGTGTCAGATTCTAAATGAGAATTAATAATGAAGAATTAAGTATTAAGAATAAAGAATACCAATTATGTCGGAGACAGGAACTTCCAAGTTTTCTACATGTTTCATATGTAGTTTAAGTTTGGAGAAAGATAAAATTGTATTGGTGAAAGAAAAAGGAATTTAAACCCTTCGCGTGTCGGTTGGCAAGAGGAAAAACATCAGATATCTTCTTTTCAAACACCTCAATATCTTCAGACCACCATCTCATCCCTTTCATCCATGCCTTTAGTGGATGTAATTCCACGTCCTCCTTTTTTGGTCAAGGAAAAATCAAGTTTCTCTCAACTATTCAAAAGAATTCCGATCTAATGGAGAAATGAGCGGTTTTTACCAAGCCCAACGCAACGCAAGATGAAGTAACTGAAGCAGGAGAACAAATTATCATCGCAATATATGGTGGAAAATGCTGCACACAAACCCTCAATGACCTGCGCTATCAGCTCTTTACTAAGGGTGCTAAAAAACACTTTTAACATGGCCAGACTCCCTCCAACTCAAAACGCTGCTCGCTACCACCACTCACACCAAGTGCAGAGATGGATGGGTATGGATATTAGTCCACTTGAATGGGGATGCTCTAACAGAACATGGCCTCTCCCCAGTGATGATGTCAAGATATGTGGCTCCTTCACACGTCATGCAGCTGATTTCCTGTAACTATAAGAAAGGAAGTGGGAATGCATGTAGCTGCAGAAAAGCAGGCTTAAAATGCTCTGTTGTCCGCGGTCAGTGCAGTGGGCAGTCATGTGAGAATCGAACAGAGATTATCATGGAAACTTCTTCTATCTACTTACTAAATGACGATGAATTGGATAAAGAGTTCCTATATCCTTAGTGCCCTCAAGAGCAAGACCTGGATCAGGAAAAGTATCTTGAACCTGGACCTTCTAAGAGGTTTAAACAAAACTGAAATGTACTTAATTTTAAATACAAAATGATATTATACCTACTTTCATTATATTTTCTTGTAAACATTATGTTTGTGTCTTTATTTCTCATTAAATGACACCCTTTTGTTACCAACTTTGAAAAGCTGTATCTCGTAAACTATTAGGCATACAGTAATCATATTTAACTCAATATTTAGGAAATTGTAAGTACTTTAAAAATGAATTAATAGAGTTGTCTTTTTGGAAAAAGAACTCCTCCAGAGTCAAAAATGGCGAAATCTGAATAAAGTGCAAATTTTAGGCCGTTTAAACGTGATCCGGAAGGTCGCCGAGGTCGAAAAATTGGATTTGGCATTTCTGTATATTTCCAAACAATATAAAAAAAGAAACCTACTATCCCAAACCATGCAAGGAAACATGTACTCGGTGACTGGATTAAATTAGTATAGGGACCCAAACGACCCGTTGCAATTACCAAATGTATGTTATAAAAACATTTTTCGATTTAATAAAGATATACCCAGAATTCAGCTTTTTGAGTTGATTTTAGTATTAAAACAAAAAGACGTCTAACGTTTAATTTTTACAAAAAATGTCTACTTCCCATTGCATCTTTAAGTATTTACGGGTGCTTAAAACCTCAAAGAAAAATTATATTTGGGCGATATCGTGATTCATCATCAATCACTCTGTGAATCGTTGTTACTACGTTAAATATCAGTAACTAAATCACAATTTGTGAAAAATCATTAAAGGCGTTTTATAATATTCATCGATGCCATCTAGATTTCATCAAAACTGTTCTTTTATCCATCAAAATTTTTTTAGATGAGTCATGTATCATATATCAACCTAATTCTCAGATGGTTGTCACCAAATCCATCAACTCGATTATGTTGATGAACTGATGGATCACGTGCCATAACCTTAAATGATTAATTAAACTGATAAGTAAATAGGAAAACTTTGTTTAAAATTAATAATAATATGAATGAAGAAACTCACTGGGTTTTTTAAACCAACCTATAAGTAGCCTAACTTTTAAAATAATATTGTTAGCGTTAGATATATAGCAAGCAAACAAAGACAGATACATATTTTTTCAATTACTTGCACAGAACATTACTTGTCCGTACTTGACTCTAGTTTTTATGTTTATCAAAAAGTTTTCGAATTGTTTGTTTTCATTAAATGAAGATAGTTTGACAGTTAATATATTCATTGCGTTCCTTTAACTCCTTTAACACTTTTTACTCCAAACCACCCTTTTAACGTTCGGTTTAGTCCGATTAGTGACAGTTTAATACACTTAAATGTCATTTAAAAGCACACTAAAAAACTCCGCTTTTGTCCCGCTCCAGCCCCTGACTATTAGAACTCGCCTTATAAAATCACAAATGTCAGTCTTTTTCAAATAATTTTCATCAGATACAAATCATGATTGTAGCAGTCGGCCATTTATTGGTCACGTGATCCATCATCAGTACATCATTTTGTATAATATTAGAAAAAGCCTTAACTGACTATTATTTAGAACGATGATGTCATCTGCATTTCACCTTTCATATTATGTAAAATCCAGTGAGTGGAGTAGAATGCCAGGCTGCGGCTCTATGTACACATACATTTTTATTGTTTATCTTACACTGAGTAATTATAATAACCATTTTCTGTTTCACAATAAACAATTTTGATTGCCAGCTTGTGGATCAGAATTGTTTAGTGTGAAACAGAAAATGGCAATTACTCCAGAATGAGATGATGGCTCGCCCGTAGATTCACATCGTGCCAATATTTTGACATCGTGACAATATTTGGCATTCTACCCCACCACTTCATTGATAAAATCGCGAAAACATTTTGTATATGCCTAAAGAATATACAAAAATGTGCCAAAAACCTCTTCAACTTAGAAAAGTAAGTGTTCTTACGTATATATCGCCAAAAATCACTTCATGGATATTAACATCACTGATCTGTAATATTTATTACAGATCATTAGGCGTTTTCGGAATCCTACTATAGATAACAATACTAGATTACTGGGTTTATCCGATGGATCACGTGGATCACTGAACTTAGTGCCGGTAGTTTACGAACCAATTGGTTTATTATTCCTGTTTATCTACGTCTGTTATTCTTTGACTTTTCCCGCGTAACTGACAATATTATAAACCCTTATTTGTTAAAGAATCATTTTAATTAAACATATTCATAGTCTGACTAATAAAGTCGTAATATGGGCATAAATATTACAAGTTATAACTAATTAAATCTAGAAAAAACTTCAAAGCTACTACTGGCAGACACCAGACACCAAAAATTGCTTTACCCCTTTATAAAATCCTGCGGTGCGCATGCGGATCTATTACTAATCTACTCGCAGAGTGGATCACAAAATATTGATCTCGATCACAAAGTTGGATCAGTAATCTACTAGTTTCCGAACATAGATAGGGTTAGTAACCATATGTAAACGAACAATAGGATCCGTAATCTTTATAATCCGAGTAAGTTTCCGAAAACGCCTATTGATTGACAACCATAATAAAATTATTGACATTGACGTTTTGATGCCTGATTAATGGTAAAAGACAGGATTTATATTCTTCATTGAGTGTGAGGGACCAATTTCAAAACTGTGACAAAATAAAAGTAACATATTTTCCATAATTTCCAGCTTAAAAACAAGATGAATTCTTTAGCAACAAAACAACAAGCGACAAAAGTGACTCGTAACAAAAATATAAAAAGACCAAGGATGTGTGTAGTTATAAAATGTGATCCACAACATATGCTTCTAAAGTAGGCCATGACCCACAAAGATACAAAGACATATGAGTCATGTAATTTAAAAAAGAATTGTACGCTCTGACATGCGTTATTTTTCCATTGCCTACTACAGAAATATTTGTTATAGATCACTCCATATATGGGTGTTGCATGACGTACTGTACAAACTTAAATAGCATATTCCTAAGTTCATTTCAAGCAAAAAATGTCCCATGAATAAATATCTACTTCTGGTTACCGAGCTACTAAGCGTTCAAAAATGAGAAGATAAATTAACCTATATTATGTCATGTGTGTGAATATGTTGAGTTTGGTGATTTGAAACTTGTTGGTAAGGAAATCGTCGTCGATACTCCCTACAAGTAGCTCTCGAATTTCCATTATAAAATCCATAAACGTACACTCAAAAACAAGGACAGGCATGTTGAAAATTTTAATTTATCACAAACAGAAAACGTAGTTGACAAGTGTAGGACGTTTATAATTGTTGATAAACAAACAACCAAACATTTTGAAAACATGGCATACTATGTTAATTTATCTTCTGATCTTTGAAAGCTTTTAGCTCTGTAACTATGGAGAAATGGATATTTGTTTATACAACATTTTTTGCTTGAAATGAGCTCAGGAATATATAAGTTTGTACACTACGTCATGCAACACCCTGTATATGTTTGTTATCGTATACTTTGCAGCTTTGGAACATATGCAGAACATATTAGTAGCTACGTTTATTGGGTACATATATTTAATATTTCTCCTTTAAGAAAAACAATCTTTTTAATATACATTGTGTCGCAAAAGGTTTTAAGCCGTGAACCAATTATCATCAAGATTAATTTTCTAAGAAATCAACAATAAAAAAGTTTTCCATAAGGTGTATAGATTTACATTAATTAAACTTAGTGAATATTAAAATGTTTATACCATATATGAGTAAAAGATGAATTTGGTTTATTAGAAGTAGAAAAAATGTTACTTGAAAAACTTGTTTAGAATTTTTATCAGCAAATATTAAAAAAAAGCCACATAGCAGCTGAAGTGAGCTTTCAAATATGAAACGAATTTCGACAAATTTATTTAAACACATTAAAGTTTTTAGTAAAAATAATGAATCTAGTTTAATGTGCTCTTCCACGTAGATTGAAAAAATGTTTAACAACTTCGGTTTTCTTGGTGCAACTATTTGCGACACATTGTATAACTTGAATTTTGTAACTTAAAAATTAACAAAGTGCTAAAATATATAAAAATTTAATCATTAAACTTAAGTCTATTTTTGCTCTTTTGGCAGGGTTGTTAAAAGTATCGTATACTATTTTGAGACAAATAAATTAAATCCAACAATAAAGATATTAAATTGTAAAATACTTTGCGTTTATTTTTTACAAAACATCTTTTAAAGTTCAATATTTTCTCTTGTTTTTTTGGCAATTAAGACTAGCACAAATGAGATCGTCATCTCTCGTCACTCTGCTCACTGCACGGTTTGTACAACGAACGATACCTAATTTTAAATGTTTAAAACAGTAAATATATAACTCAGATCTTTATTAAGATCCATATAATATTATGTATATTGTAAAAAGTCACAAACTCAATTTTGTATTTCCCACTATACACTTTTTTATGTACTAGGTATACAATACCGGGAAACTATAATAAATTATTGTGATTCTTTTGAATGGCTGGCAACGAAACAATAATTGGTCACACTGATGCCATTATTCTGTTCCAAAAATTATTTAAATGTAGGTTGGTACTCGTCAGAAATACTTTTTTGTGGACTTCAATCACATACTTTGATTGATTACTATACGAGGCAAGAGAGAGTTCCGACACGCCCAACATAGGGCGCGGCCATTTTGAACCCTGTGACACAGTTTACAGCTAAAGAATCAGATCGCTCACTCTCACTGTGCAACTCGGATAATACAATATATGACAACCGCCTACAATAAAACAGCAGTCTTCTGCGTATCCTGAATTTGTATCCCTGGAGTGGATGTTATTTTGAAACTTTCAACTGGTCCGAGTGAGCTAACTGACTTCAATCTACATACTTTGATTTTCTTTTACTATGCGGAGAATGGTCGCACTGTGCAGCTTTCTGAGTGCCTTTTAGAAGGAGATAGAAAACTCCGCCATTTTGAACCCTTATTACGTGTTGCCTACATATTGGCGCAATATTTTTAATAGGTGCGTTTTAATCATCCGCTTCTGCTTCGGAATTGTCGGTTTTCTTGTTTTAATCTGACAGGTCAAAACGACTAAACCGACAAGTCCGGAAGCAGAAGCGGATGATTAAAACGCACCTAATATTTTGCTTGCTGCTGTCAGTGTGAATATTATTTTTGGAGTCACAGTTTATTGCTAAAGAATCAGTTAACTCACTCGGACCAGTTGAAAGTTCCAAAATAACATCCACTACAGGGATACAAATTCAGGATACGCAGAAGACTGCTGTTTTATTATAGGCGGTTGTCATATATTGTATTATCCGAGTTGCGCAGTGTATAAACTGGAACATTGAGATCAAAAGTGCCGACGTAGAGTGAGCCATCTGATTCTTTAGCTATAAACTGTGGCATAGGAATCAAAATGGCCACGCCCTAAATTGGGCGTGTCGGACCTCTCTTGCACCGTATAGTAATCAAAGTATGTGACTTCAATGAATGAACAAATCGCTGTTACCAAACTAATTTTTAAAATGAATTAACAAAAATCATAATATTAATGTACAGTAGGTATATCATTCTGGCTTACAATATTGAGTTTGTGACTATTTCGAGGCACAAATATCAATAACTTTGCACATTCGAATAAAGGTATACAGACTCGGAGCCAGTTATTTATTGTGGTGTGGAGTGACTAACATCTGATGCACGTAACAAGCCAAATGAACAACAGGTTATAATCGTTAATACCCAGAAGATTAGAATTAATAACACCAGAAATGTAAAAGAGATCTAATCGCAAAAGAACAAGAGCATCGAACGACAGACTCTTGCAGGTAAGAAAACATAATCAGACTAAAAAAGCTGGTCAAAGAAGAACTAACATGGAAAATGGAATAACAATAAAGATTTTTATTTAAAGAATACTACGAAATATTATGACAAGGAATTTGGAACTCATTAAAGAATGATAAATTTTCGAATTTACTGAAGTTGTTTTTGTTTTAGTAGTCGTTTACCTGTCGGTGAATGTAGATCGCAAATCTAAATGTGCACGATGAAGAGCATAGTAGAAGGCCCAGTATTCAAGATTTTTACTGGAAACTTTTCGACCACCTCTAATATAGACCTTGCATCTAGAAACTAATTGCTCTTCTTGCATTTTAAACGATGGCTATGCGGAATGTGGACAATGGTTTGAAACCGACGAGGCCCTGAAAACTGCTGTTGTCAACCGATTCAATTCCCTAGGCAGACGGGTGGGTGTTTGGCTGCAGCATTACGAAAAGTGCTTAGAACTCAATAGCGATTATACAGAAAAGTAAAGTAGATATTTGTAGTAAACTAAAACGGTCAATAAAAACCTTTTCTCAGTAGATAATTTTTTTAATGACCAAACGGCTGTTGCTTTATGAATGTGTCTCGTATATCATTCTAATAATCTTACAAACAGAACTAGTGATTATTTTCGGCTCATCCAGTCATCATTTTCAAGATAAACTTTTCCTAATAGCATCGATCTATGTTAACTATTGGGTAAATATGACATTTCTAATAAAGTAAAATTGTATATGGTATTACCAAAGGTATAGAAGAAAATTAAAAAAGGAACAATTATAACTAAAAAAATATTTAAAATGGGCATATAATAAACTAATCACAATTGGAAGTAAAGATCTGTGGAATTATACAGGGTGGCCAGTATATAACTGGCTGATTTAAATAGCAAGCCATTTTTGATGCACGCATTTCCGTAGGTGGCGCTTTAGTAGTTGTTTAAAGCACATGTGTCAAAATCATCATGGAACGCTACACGATCCTACAACGTGTTCGTATTGTTAAAACGTTTTAAATAATAAGTCGATGATGCCACTATACGGAATCTACGACAAGAGTTTGGTCGAAATAATGTGCCCTGTATCAACGCTTTCGTCAATTAGTGCAGAAATTTGAACAAACCGGTGAAGTTAAAGTCTTGCCAAGGTCGGGTCGCGTTCGAACTGTTCGTACTCTGGAAAATGTTGAGAGAGTGCGTGAAAGTGTAATGGAGCGTCCCGAGACCTCTACCAGACGTCGTTCTCAAGAACTGGGCATTCGTCGCACGTCATTATGCACTATTTTAAAAAAGGCATTACAAAATTCAGATAACCCAAGAGATACAGCGTAGAGATCACGAAAGTTGCCGTCAATACAGTTACGCAATTTTGCAGCTCAACAACCAAACGAACGATTTTTGTCGAAAAATCATAATGAGTGATGAAGTCCATATCGACATGAACGGATTTGTTAACAAACAAAATTGTCGTATCTGGGCATTAGAAAACCCGCGAGTCATACATCAACGATCACTTCATCCCCGCAGAGTCTCAGTTTGGTATGGTGTGGAGGTGTCATAGGATCTTACTTTTTTGAAGATGCTGCAGGTAATTCTCCCACTGTGACTGGCGAACGCTAACGCGATATGATTCAAAACTTTCTGGCTCCTCAAATTCATGTTTCCGGGCGTTTAATCTCTCGATATGGCGATGTCATCTGGCTCCCAAGGTCAACAGATTTAACGGCTCCAGACTTTTTTCTATGGAGATTTCTAAAAGATAAGGTTTATGCCAACAGGCCCAATACTGTAGAGCAGCCGAAGAACAATATACGGGAAGCGATTCAAAATATTCCTCCCGAAACCTACCAAAAAGTGATGGAAAATGTCATTGGCTTAGGTTTGTGTGGACTCCAGAGACGGACATTTCTGATATTATTATTTTTCATACATAATTTCTAACTTTTAATAAAAGATTAAGATGGAAAAAATGGACGTATTTTATTTAGTTTCAAAAATATTAAAGAGACAAACCAGTATATATTGGCCACCCTGTATTATATTGTCTACTATTTTGGATCTTTATACAGATCTCTACTTCAAATCCTGATTGGTTTATATCCTATGCCAATTTTAGTGACTTTCTTAGTTGTAATTGTTTCTTTTTCAATGTTCCTCTGGATCTTTAGTAGTATTTAATTTTACTTTATTGAATGTCATATTTACCTAATAGTTAATATTATAGAACGATGTTAATTTCTAAACTAATTTATTTGATTTTGTCCTGAAGATCATTAAAACTATATATGCGGTATTTATAATAACAAGAATACCGACATTAAGATAAAGATATAAAATTAGCCTAAAAAAATTGAAAACGCAACAAAAATACCAGAAAAAAATATATCTCAAAATAAAAATTACCAGAAAGGGACAGAGTTACTCCAAAAAGTGATTCATACTTCGTGAACTGTACTTCACTCTCATAAGGCTTCGACCACATTAGAGGCACGCTTGTGCAAGTAATTTGGCGGCGATTTGGCGGATTTGGAGAGCGACAGAAGCAAGTGGTACTTGTCCATCGCTGCTCATACTGAATACTTGCTTGCTGCAAGTGCACGCTTGTGCAAGCTTGATCCGAAACAAAAATATTTGTTTTTTAATTGCAAGTGTGCGTGATCAGTTGATTTCTGACCATTGAGGCAGTGATAGTGTAGTGTTGCTCCTATTCACAGAAAAAAATAAACTCATCGCCATTTTTTTAATGTTTATAATTAATAAGTTAGATTAACTTTTTTGGGAGAGAAAGGCCTAAAACATTTTTAATATTTGCAGAGTGAATATCATTTTTAAATTCATCAGAAGCATATTTTAAAGTAAATAGTTAATAAATCTTCAAGTCTTACCTCAAAGTAACCATCAGTTTCTCTTCAGGTGATATACAATTTCAGAAGTTAGATTGCCTCTTTATTTTTGGAAAGATTTTGCCTAGTATATAATAAAAAGTGTCTGGCAGCATTCTAAAGTATTCAAAAAACTTATTAGGCTGTTTAGGCAAATCGTTAAATATTTGTGCATACTCTTCATCTTCCTCTCTGTCTAAAAAATACTCGTTAACCCACTCTTCCCGGATTTTTTGATCATCCAAAAAAAAAAACACAAACATTAAAACACCATTTTCCAAAACAATGTCCTCATCGTTTGACATCTCCATTTTGACTGCCTGTCTATAATAATTAACTTGCACCTGCTTGCATTTAGTGTGAACACATTGCTGTTTACGCCAGCTTGCGCACCAAATTACTTGCACAAGCGTGCCTCTAAAGTAATCGAAGCCTAAGACTAGAGATTTAATTAGGACTATGGGCCATGTGGCCTCCCCCACCTCGGCCTAAGATAGCCTAAGACTAAGATACATCTCAGATCATTCGTGATTAGGTTAAAAGTAGACAGATGATTTAATTAAAAGATTGAAACCAGCCGTATTTGTGAATAAAAACGCGGCCAAAGAAATGCCGTAAAAATACATATGACTTGAATGTTTAGTTACAACAGGATGCATGAAGATCAATCCAGCTGCAAAAGGTCTCACTTTACTTCATAAGTGCCTCAGAGCCAGCGACACTTTCAATTGCACTTGTTTAAAACATGGTTTCAATTATACTAGTACCACAATTTGTTCAACTTCAGAGTATTAAAAACATTAGTGAACATGTAATTATTATGTTTAAAGCTAAATATCGTTTATATGACGTTTTTAATACTAAATAGTCCATTTTGCATACTTCTATATTTTACTAGTATAGTTGAAAACACGATAATTCATATTTTACCAAAAAATGTAACAATGAAAATTGTTCCAAGAATTCTGGGGTAGCAAAGCAAGATACCCAACAGGTCGAATATAAAACCCAAAATACAATAATCAGAAACCAAAATGTGTTAGTATATTTACCTAAAACATGAATTCAGCTGAAACCAAATAATCACTATTTCTGAAATAAATGCAGCCACATCCATCTCTCTTAAAACATCAGGTTTGCGATTTTGCCAAAGTAACTTGTTATGTTATGTTGATAATGGGGTGTTAATAAGTAACTTGTTAAAAATCGTAATAATTAAAAGAAATCTTGGAACGACATTAGGCTGGCTTTATGCACTGCTTTTGTGAACGTGCGTTCGAAAACGGACGTCTGTGTTGACCTGCATCGATCATATGTTTCACAAGTCTGTTCGCGTCTGAACGCACGTATGACATTTCGGTCATTGTGTTTCCCAACTGGGATTGGGCCCACGGTTGTCCAACAATTAGGCAATCCAAATCACATGACTTAAAATGGTGGACGCTTGACCAAAACAACAAAGGTACTGCTTCTAGAGAGGTTATTAGTCTAAGTTTGCATATTACTTCCATCAAAGAATACCTACCCAAGAAGCGAAACTAAATGGGTGATTCGTGGACAAAAAACTGCCAAGTTTTCTCAGTGTTTTAGAGGTGGTTTAACGTCAAATACAACTGTCAATTTATGTAGAGCAATGTTTGGTATATTATTATTAGCGTTTTGTGAAAATTGCAGTATAGTTAAGTAGTTGTATTTAACTAAGTAGTCATTAGAAATCAGATATTTTTAAAATTTGTATTACATTAAAAAAAAATACATTGCGTTGTTCGTAAATTTTATTGAACGTTCTTGCATTTAACTGTAAATGTTTTTTTTAATTTCTAAATCAGTATTAAGCACCTATAGTGATAATTTACGCCTATTTATTATGCATCGTTTAATTACTTAAGTCTTTTATTTAAATATGTTAAACAGTAAATAAAGAATAATACCAAACAATAATTAAAATATATGACAAACTCACTTCGAGGAACGAAGTCGGTGCTATCAGGATGCAATCGAAATGCAGTTACAGCTACCTACAGTACTTCTGGATATGTAACGTGTAGAGGGTTGGTTATCCCACGGCACTTAGGTCTCACTAGGCCCACTGTGTATCCTCCTAAGATGATAGGCACCTCCTAGCTCGTGAACCAGCCAACAGATTTAATGTAGTTGACATCGGCCAGTGTTAGCCAATACTCACCGAAAACAAATATTCTAATAAATGAGAGCGACAGGCAATCGTACAGGATATGCTCAATGGTCTCATCTTTTTGTTTGCACCCCCTGCAGGGTGCGGATTCTGATATCCTAATGATATGGAGATGCTTCCGCACTAACCCAATGACCAGTCAGAATGCCTGTGATCAGACGCAGATTCTGTCGTCAGTCAAGTATTTGTTGTAGTGTTGTCAGGATAACTTAAAAGCTCCCTGGTAACTTTCTTCTTTCATCTCATCTCTTCTTCAATTTCATAAGGAAATATTTTTTAATTAGATGTTGTCATTCCAATAGGAGGGCCAGGTTCAAAAAGTATTTGGTTGGCCGCCTTCTGGGCTAATGATTCAGCAAAAAGGGTACCTTTCGATGTAGTGTCACCTTTGATCAATCTTAAGGTGACCACACTGTTGGATGGATACTCTTGCCAAAGCTTCGTGGCATTTTAGTACTAACCATGAGTAAATTCGTAATCTGTTCAGGGTAAGTAGTGTTTATCTGCTATCTGTACAGATGAGCATGTTCCTACCAGTGATAATTTTCTGGTGTTTTCTTTAGCGGCGATGAGAACCTCCGTGAGCTCGGTTTGAACTACATTGGCACTATCGCTCACCGCCCATTTTATGTTGAGGTTTAAGTAATTGGAGTATATTTCACATCCTGTGCATTGTTTTGTTTCAAACTGTCGGTGTAGATATGAATCGTGCCTGCCACTTCCGGCTCTTTAATTTGTTCTGTTATAACTTCATATGGCTTATGCAAGATATATCTCGGTGAGATGAGATTCATGTTTGCTTGAAGCAGTGGGAGCATATCGAGCGCCTTTTGTCAAAAGCGACGTCTCGCCTCAACAGATCGTAAATCAGGTTCTATTCCAACCGTTCAGAGGCGTGTCATTGTCATCAGAGCAATCTCCTTAATGTAAATATCAAGGGGAGTGAGACTAAGAATGACTTCCATGGCTCTGGTTTGTGTGATTGTCATGGCTTCTGTTATGTTAAGACATGCTGTCATTTGAATTTGTTCTATTTTGTGGATAGCTGTCAATTTTTGGATTTTCGGTACCCAAACTACTGCATCGTATGTTAGCATAGGTCTTATGATGGCCATGTAAGTCCATGTGACGACTATAGGGGAGAAATTCCAGGTGCGCCCCACGGTTCAGCGGCATTGTTCATAAGGAATGTATGCTCTTTTGACTCTGTTTTCTAGATGTAAGTTCCATGTTAACTTGTTGTCAAAGGTGCTATCTAGGTACTTCACCTCTGTTGCAAAGTTTTATTATGTGCTTAGGAGCTTTGTAGGTATTAATTCAATTTTCATCCTTTTCCTTGTGAAAAGGACCATTTCTGTCTTCTTGGAATTGGTAGACTGTGAATGGTCCTTGCACCACTGGTCCATAATAACTGTTCTCAAAATTCTCTATTTGCAGAATGACCAGGTCATCTGCTTTCACTATTCTGTTGTGACTGTCATTATTGTACCTGCAGTACTTATTTCGTTATTAAAATAATCTATTTGACATAATGAACATAGTAAAAATTTTCTATCATTGTTACTTTAGTATGTGTTTAATTCTTATGAACCAAACGACAAAAATTGATTAATTTTCATACGTTTTCCAGTGTATTAAGTTCCCTTGCTTTGGTACATACGAAAACTAATTCAGTTTCGCTTCTTGGGTAGGTATTCTTTGCTTCCATCGATAAGAGGGAAGTATTGTAATCGTGAAAATATCATCCTCCGACATTATTTCATAATTTCACGTTTTAGGGTCCCTAGATTACGAAAAAAATGTTTCCCCATTCCGTCGGTCTTTCTGTTGTAGTCTGACGTCGTCTGTTGGCGCGATAGCTAAAAAACGACTTTAGAGAAAAACATCAAATTTTGTTTGCAAGTAAGGCTTCTTTCTGGCTTAAAAAACAGTTTTACTTTTGGTCAGTTATATACAGGGTGAGCAGTTTTAAAAAATCATTTATTTGTAAAAAGCCAGCAGATTTAGACTAAAATTGGTATCTGAGTATTTTAGAAGTCATAGACAACATATTCTAAATAGTTTTTTAAAAATTCAAAATGGCGTTGAAAGGAATCGTATTCATTCAATGGAAATAATTAAAAGAGTCCTTTTGGTTTGTATAACTGGACCATTTTAAAGACAGCCAATCACTATCGTTCAATAACGGCGAACGTTACGAGCGGGCGGACGCGAAGTGAGAATTCGAGTAGGGGATCAAGAAAAATATCGATGGAAGGTGAAAAATAATTTTTGGTACAGTGGTTAAAATTTTAAATAATTAAAATGTAAGTGCTTAGGAGTTTTTACAATTTCTATATCGAGGGAAGTTCTGGGTAAAAAAATTTTACCGATTTTTTTGAAGCGTTTAGAGATCTTTTCGGCGTGTTTAGTTAAAAAATGGTATAAACTAATGAAAGTCAGGTCAAAAAACTTTTTTGTTTTTGTCAAGCATCGGCCATTTTTGTCCATTCCAAGACATTGGATTACATAATTATTGAAAATGATGGTCCGGTTGTCACTTATATGTTATTGTTCCTGTTCATCACTTGAATTCCACAAAACAGTTCGACTTTTTACGCAGTCTATTAACAGTTCAAAGCAGTCAGGAGGGGGGGGGTAGTGATAATATATTTTAAGCCTAGGAGGGTAGTGGCAATTTATTATAAGCCTGAGCGGGTAGTGGTAATATTTAAGACTTAATTTTGATAATAATATATTTTACTACCCATAAAAAGATAGATTTAAAAATTCTTAATTACCCCCACTACCCCAATTACCCACATTACATTAATCCAATCACCCCAATTACCTTATTAGACCCGTATATGTGCCTTGGATTGAACGTTTCCATTTTTAATTAGACACGACACGAAAAAAACCGTGATGCCAGTGTCGGGGTTAAAGCAGAAATGGCGGTTCCAAGAACATTGGTCAGTGTTGCCGCGATGATTTTTAAAATTGTATTGAAATATTTTGGAAATGTACTGAATTGGGAAAAATGTACTGAATATAAAATTTCTATAGTAGAACCGGCATATCAAAATATATTTTTAGTTCTATTTCTGAGTCACTCTGAGTCACTCTTATGAGAAAACAGGCTTTATTTATTAATAACAAATTATTTCTTACTGTCCATTTTATTCAGAAACCCAATAACAATAAACACAAAGCTGCAGCGATTACAAATTGCAACTAATCAGACCCTACGTCCCAAACTACTACAGAGTGTATTTCGGTAATTCCCCTAATTTCCCTGTAATGTCAAGACAAGTTATTTGTCTTTTTACTGATAGATGGCAGTACACACACTATTTAATAATTTACATTTTACAGTTTTAAAAATCTGTATTAGTTTTAATTATTAATTAATGGACCAAATTGAAAAATAAAATCAATAAATAAATTTATAATATAGATTTGTTTTTCTAACTTTGGAATTTCGTACTGAATTTTGTGGTTTTTTTTTAAAGTTGTACTGAAGTACTGAATGTAATAATTTCGTACTGAATTCAGTACATTTGTACGGAAACGGCAACACTGACAGATATCCACACTGTGTTCTTGGTCTGTCTGTCGACCAGTGTTGCCAGAATATAATTTTTTAATGTACCAGATTTGCCTAAAAATGTACCAGATTCAATAAAAATGTACCAAATTCTATAAATTGTACCAGATTTTTTGAATTGTGTTGGTTTGGTTAATTGAAAAAAGCCTTTATCGAGAACGAACACAAACAAGGAAGGCCCCCAACAATGGCAACAATATATTTTAGACGTCAAATAGAAACTTAAGGTGAGATTACAGAACGTCTGCAACTTTGCAGATCTGCAAATATGGCAGCAACTTTGCAGATCTGCAAATATGGCGGACTTACAGATGCAAGTATCAAGTTTTCGTATTTCAAAAAATATCTGCAAATTCGCACTATTTATTGTGGTTTATTACCCCAAACAACACTAAATCCAAATCCACCCTTAAGAAGGTTAGAACATCCTACAACCATGAAGTCTTCTGTTTTTTTTTTTGATTGAATTCAGTTCGTGGTGCCAGATTATCGAGTTTTTAAACATATGCTGCGTTTGAAAATCCACATAGGATGCATCTGAGATGTAGTAAATCTTTGATCACGTGATTCAGTATACGTAAATGTAATGGGAGAGATGTGTCCGATGTGGATAAAAAAACGCTCGAGATGTAAAAAATTCATGCGATATAGATTCTCAAACGCGGCAATAGTAATGGATTTGGGTTCAGTGTTGTTGGGGATAATAAACCACAATAAATATTGGGAATTTGCAGATCTTTTTTGGAATACGAAAACTTGATACTTGCATATGTAAGTCCGCAGATCTTCAAAGTTGCCGTCATATTTGCAGATCTGCAAAATTGCAGACGTTCTGTAATCTCACCCATAGGCAGAAAACAGAAAAAGTACTAGATTTTGCTTCGAGTGTCTAGAGTACCAGATTCTTAGATAATGTACAAGATCTAGTACAAATGTACTAGACTGGCAACACTGCTGCCGACGCAGTACAAATGCACGTTTGCGTAAAACTGCTCATTTGAGTCAACGTATTTAAAGCGAATGGACGTTTATTTCAGAACGCATGTTTTAAATACCTACCGAACCCAGGTATTTAGTGAACGGACATTTCTGGTCTAACGTGCGTCCGTCCATGCATATAACACAACATAATTCAATAGAACTAGAAACGTCCGTTTTCGAACGAACGTTCACAAATGCAGTGCATAAAACCAGCCTTACCTACTAGCATAAAACCAGCCCACCATCTTCTAGGAAATTCATGAAAAATGTAATGAGTACGACTATTACGAGTACCTATAGAATTATCGATAATTTTAAGCAGCATTCAAAGTGAGAATTTGTTGGATGTACGTGGTTGAATGTTCGCTAACGAACTAACAAAGACCTGTAATAATAATGAATAATTGTAGCAACAATATGCAATAAATATATACGGTTCTGTGGAACTGATGTTCCGTCGTGTAAGTGATATATCCTCTCTGATTGGTAATGGTAAATATATTAACTGCGGTAACTGATTTATCAATGCGTTCAAATCGGGCCTTCCTTCTAAAAAGACTCGATAGCAAAACTTTTGATTGTGTCATTCCATACATTTAATGGCCACCTTTTCATAATGCCATTTAATAAAAAAGACAGGACATTGAAGTGTACAATCAGATTATAAAGAGCCATCGAGGAAAATCATAATTGGAGTTAGGTGTGAAACTTAAATGTTTTGGGTTGGTACTTTAGCCACGTCCACAGAATGACATTTTAACCTTGAACATATATGTCAAATTTGTCAAAACCATTATAAAGAAAATTAAATTTAAAAAATGGTGCTCAATATGTTGACCAGTTTCAAATCGGTCGCAATTGTGCCGGCAAAATCATTGATTTGTAAGAGAGACCATAACATTCTCACATTTTCATGGTTTTCTTGTGTACCTGCAATTATTGCCAGAACAAATAATTTTTGACTCCGGAATCCTTGAATCTGTTAGCCCCTACGCCCTCTATATATTTTTGTCGACCTTCTATTATAGCAGAATCAGGTTCTTGCACTAAAAGGCAAATCTTGAGAAAACCTCCCCCACCATCAACGCCAAACTTCAAATGGGGATTATCATTGTTTCGAGTTGCTTTTATACAATCGATTAAGGCCGGAACATCTGTACAAAATGCCAATATTTCTGTATGTCGTTTTCTCGCCAGCTTTGGATGTTATTATGGGGCAACTTTTGAAATCAAAAAATTCATCTAGCCTGTGGCGGTGTATAGAAAGTTTCATCTTCAGATGTGGTTCAAACAGGTTTCTTTTTTGGGAGCCAACGCGTAAGTCTCTTGTTATGCCCTCAACTACATTGCTGGAGCGGCCGTAATTTGTGGCTATTTTACAAACATCTCCCGCGGAAATCTGTTGCCGGCCTATAGTTTGAGTTTTTAGTTTCGGGGTAATTTTAACGTTGAGTTGCTTTCCGTGGATCTGAGATAATGTAGCGGTTTTATTGCTCGAGCTGCGAGAATTTGTGTCTTCATTTAAAACTATGTCCTTTATTAAAGAACACGCCAAATGTTCTCTCTGTTTCAGGAAAAGCGAGTTACTTACATGTTCTTTGAAACTCAGGAAGTGGTTTTCTGGGGTACAAAAATGTTTTTCCCCTACCGAATAAGTTTCACCACATTTTTTTGCACTTGTTGCTCCTCTTCTTTTTGTTCTTGTCATTTTTTTGGTGAAATTATATGGCCCTGTATCTCGTACCAATTCACACAATGTGCAACTGCACAGCGTTTGAGTTTTTGCCCGAGTATTCTTCTCCAAAATTTTGAACTTTGTATAGTCCGACAGAGCACCACTGATTTTAACCATTTGATTCTTCTTCTGCAGATAGAGAAAACATATGCGCGCCCGATTTTCTTGATGGGTCCCTGCATGATCCTTTGATCTTCTGTCCATACTTTCCCAAGAAATTAAAATTTCGAAGAGAACAATTACAACTTCACCTCGAAGAGGGTCGAAGACTATCTGACGTTTTAACTAATTGCATGACATGACACTTCTTTAGAAATACTACAGCAACTGCGCATGTGCGTGGTACGCTTAAATTGAAAACATGGCGGCCTACATGGTATGCTTATTTTGAAACACCGGGGAAAATGGTCTTTTCCTATCTCCTCTATACATATCTGTGAGTGTAGCATATATTTTTAACAAGTTGCACAAATAACATTGTTCATTCGATCTCCAGTATAACAAAACGTAAACAAGGAATCGGGGGTGGGGGTTGGTGATAGTTCGATGACCCCGCAAATCAGACAAGGATGGAAATAAAAGATATGATTCTCGCTTGTTGACATACTAGCCCAAAACTCATTCGAATCAAAAATCATTCTTTCAATTTTTTTCTATTTTAACCTGTTTCTGAGAATCGCCAAAGAGTACCTATCTCTGGTCTTAGTAAAGGGAGCAATTTCAAAAATATGATTTGAAAATGTTTGTGTGCTAGTGTAAAACTGATAGGAAAACATCATTTATGCCAAATTGGGGATGTTTGGCCACTAGAAGTGAGCAAAAGGTATAAAAATCTCAATATCTCGAACACTGATTCTTTACTCGTGAAAAAAGGCGTTTTTTTCGAAAACAGCTCTAAGGCTTACGGTGGATTTTTTTTCTAGCCTTCTTATGACTCCAGGGATCGGATCTCGAAAGAAAATCAGTGGGGCTAAAACTTCGCATTTAAATCATGTTCAAGCCCACCGTGTGGTCTTTGCCAAGTACGTTAGCATCTTCATATCATGGGGCTGTCAGAATCCGGACTATGCAGCGGGTACGAACAAGAAGATTAGAATATAATGAGATATAACAGAAGCACCTCTTGGCGACGTTGTCAACTACATTAAATCTGTAGGCTGGCTCACGAGCTAGGAGGTGCCTATCATCTTAGGAGGATACACAATGGGCCTAATGAGGCCTAAGTTCCGTGGGGGTAACCCACCCTCCACACATTACAGATACAGAGAATCTTGAATATTTGTGTCAAATTTGTCAAAACCTTTTTAAAGAAAATTAAATTTAAAAAATGGCGTTCAACACAGAGTTAAAAGCAAAAAGCAAAATTTATCGAATTTTACTTCCGTACAGGTGTGAAAGTAAATGACAATTTCAGAATGCCTGCAAATGTTGCATAACGTTTTTGCTGGATTGCGAAGAAGATATGGTTGGTGTTTAGAAGTAAATGGACAACGTTTTCAATAATACAATTAGGCATTCCAAACTGAATGGCTACCAGTGGGTTTTGACAGGTTATGATATGGCAAAATTATGGCAACCCTGTAGGCCTGGTGATTTAACAAGGTCAATGAAATAGATAGTTACATAGATTGATCATCCATATTTTTCAAAATAAACATAAGCTTATGCCTTGAAGTAAAAATGTAAGCAAATATTTTTTTTAAATATCTAAAGGCTGAAAATTGGTTTTAAAACACATTTTTGCTAAACCGATTCAAATTAATAAATATTTGCCAAGCAATATGGCCGCTCGCAAACGACCAGCTTTGAGCAATCTATATAACTATATATGTATCATTGATCCTGTTAATGAAAACAGGGTTGCCATATCTAAACTGTCAGTACCCACTGGTAGCCATTTGGACAGGTCGTTGGAATGCCTAATTATGCAGTTTACGTTGTTTACAAACAAAAAGTCAAGTAATAAATGTCATTCCGTTGAATTGGCTAAAGTACCAAAATTTAAATTTCACATCCAAATATGATTTTCCTTGATGGTTCGTTATTTATTGAAGATAATACAATGAAACATTAGTAGGTGATGATAAATATGGGTCAGAAGAATTTTAATCAAATCTATATGTGCAATTTGGATCGTGAACTAAAAATTGAGTATTGCATAAACGTAGTATTTGGGAGGTAATGACAACTGTTGTTTCATATATGAGTTAAACGTAGTTGTATTCATCTGAACGTGAACCTACAAACCAGCTCACTGTTTAAGTATTTAAATTGTATAAAATATACTTACATACATGTTCATATTGCTATAATTTACACAATAAAGTTTAAACATAACAAAATAATATTAGGTATCGTTCGTCTTTCGTTTATGTCTGCCCTTGGTGGTAGGCGGGCGTCCTCCTCCGTTTAAATGGGGGGCGCCACGTATTGTGGCGGGCAGCTGCCGTCACTGATGGAGCGGCGTGGGTTCGAAGGTCTCGGAGTCGGGACTACCATACCCGCTGGATCCATCATCGCCCCGCAGATGATGTGGGATGGTGAGCAGATGGTGGTGGGGAGCGGAGAGCTGGTGATGATGCATTGGCAAGTCTCCAAGGCTAATGGGCTGCCGCAGTTGGACGTGGGGCGGCGGCGGCGCCGTGTCCGAATTCTTCTCGCTGTAACAGGAGGGGCTGTGGGTCACTATTCTACCATCATTGAGCGTGGTTGGGATGCCTCCCGCCGGTGGCTGAAAGATACCAACCAACCTCAATATTTATAGTGAATTTAAAAACTGCTAGTGCAGTTATCAGGATTATCTTGTACAATTAAAATGAATTAATAATGGTGGCTTACGATTATCTACCCATTTAACATCAAATGATTTAGAGGCGCGTTTTATAAAATACATATTCATTTTCTTATTGTATTTGATTTATATCGATGTATAAACTAATCTATTCCTTTTACAAGTAACCTTAAGATAAGAGGCCATAGTAAGGAAGAACAAAAAGAAAAACAGTAATGAGTATGACGTGATAAATACTTCATCAGTAGTAAATTTAGTTATTTCTTTTCTGCTTTTAATATTTAATGTTTTTCTATCATTGTACTTTTTAACTGGTTTTGTTTTTACGGTTTATGTTTCTTTTATAAAAATATTATTTTGTACGTAAGTATGAATTTAATTCTAATAAGTAGTTATATTTTTAAATTATATTTTATTAACATATACCCATAGGAAAGCCACAGATAAAACTTCGGTCTCTAGAGACGAATATAAATATTTGTATGGTCATAGAAAGTCTAATTTAGAAACTTCTTAGATCGCACACATTAACAAACTAATTTTTCAATTATAACCTTACATAAATATAATATTTCACAATTATTGATAATATCGTTTTATTTCAAAGAGATTGCGGTATTGCTCCCAACCCACCCTATGAAACTCGAGATATTCTTAAACTTACCTAGAATGTCTTTAAACCTTCCTAGAATATCCTTAAATCTACCTAAAACCTAGGATATCCTTAAACATACCTAAAATATTCGTTTTTAAAGCATCGCTTACTTATTTTCTAGATATTCAGAGAATAATTTAAGAAATATCCCAGATATAACTGGAATGTTTTTATGATTAGTCTCAGAAATTATTATTTTAAAGATATCTAATGGATGTTTTAATGAGATATTTCCATTCGTACATTATAAGAATATTCCCGGTGGCATTTATAGAGGATGTCCGGAAATTGCGTGTACATGGAGCTATCAGAGATTTATGGGCTCAAATTAAGAATCCAAAGAAAATTAACTACTAAAAACAACTATATTCAACGACGAGCGGGCTCCTACCAAAATTAGAAAAGTACAAGAGAACGATCCCGTTTTAAAGAAGATGTGACAATGGAAAGAGGAAAATCGTCGACCTACTTGGCAAGAAGTATCCAAACGCTATCCAGTAGTTAAGTCATATTTGGCTCAATGGGACTCTTTTATCCTAAAAGAAGGTTTATTAAATCGAGTACTCGAAAATGATGATGGTTTTGAAAACATTCCAAAGTATTTCGTCGGTTACAAGGAGAACATCTCGGTGTTAAAAAAACTCTTAAGATATTTCGCGAAAGGTTTTATTGGATGAACAGTTCCGATGAAAGAAATGTACCACCTTGTGTTATGACAGAAAAGGAAGGTTCCCATGAAACAATACAACGTCGTCGGTAGCCCATTTGAGAGGATTTCCTTAGATATCCACTGTCAATAAATTAACAGTCCAAACACCAGCGTGAGATGAAACCACCGCGCGGCTTCGAGTTTAAATGCCGAGCTGGAGAAGACAGCCGGTGAAGATTATGTGATCTAGTTACGAAGAAAAATGGACAATATGCATAACTCGGTTTGCTCTCTTCAGCGACAGGATGAAGTTATGGTACGACACCCAAGCCACAGAAGGAGTGGTAATTCCAGCTAATCTTCAACCCATAGTTCTTTCCGAACTCCATAGCACTCATAGGTATAACCAAAATGAAACAACTAGCCAGAAGATACTGTTATTGGAAGAATATGGATAAAGACATCGAGAAGATTGTTAAATCATGTCAATCCTATGCTGAAGTCCATAATTCTCCATCCAAGGTACAGTTACACCATTGGGATATACCTTTGGATAACTGGAATCGTATCCACGCCGGACCGTTTCAAGGATATTACTATTTAGTTGTTGTTGATGCAAAATCAAGATGGCAGAAATAAAAAGTTTACGTGATGCGCCTACTTTAGGGAAAACTATCGATCTACGACAAGAAATTTTTTCTTTTCATGGATACCCTCGGATATTAGTTTCCGATAATGCTTCCATTGGTTTGGCGGAAAGAAACGTTCAAACTTTGAAAAATCGCCTTAAGGCAATGTCCCATGATAGAAGTCCTATTTATAGGGAAAATCCCCAGTAGAATTATATTTAAATCGACATGTTAGAATTAGACTAGATGCAATTCGACCATTTAAGCATTCTAAATCAGAAGAGTTCGTAGTTTTAATATAGGGACGAGATTACAAGCAAGATTTTATCAAGGAAATTCGGCATAATAACGAAAAAGTTTGGACGTCTTCACTATTTAGTCCAATTAGATGATGATTACTCCATAAAACGACACATAGATCAGTTTCGCGATACCCTAGTGACAAAGAAGAGAGTAAGGTTTGCTGATGAAGAATTGGATAAATCTAATGAAGGACAACAGTCGCAAAATTATGAACAGTACAGTAATCGCCAAATGTGAAGAACCAACGACGCGCATTTATAATACTACGAACACGCCTACCGATGAATAGAATTGGTAGCTTACCTAGAAAGTTGTAAACCAGGGGCGCGTATATTTTAAGACATAAAATAAATGGAAAATAGTGAATGATACTTGTTCATACATATTGCTTAGTGTTATTATTAGTACATAATTCTATTGTCAATTAAAAAATAATTATTTTTAAGTAAGCCGACTTTAGGTTAAGGCTGTTCTACCGCTTTCCGTTCGGTATTTATATAAAATTCTATTACGGTCAGGAAATTATCCTCATTCAAATAAATTAAATTGTGGTAAAATTGTATATTGGTCAAACGGGCTGTACTTTAAAAAAAGCTATTTAAAACATTACAATAGTTATACTAAAAACAAAAATAATTCTACAAAACATATTTTTATCTGAAAATCAATCGTTTATGCAAAATTTTTTTCACATTTTGAGAATAAAGGCATTAAATTAAATCATTTAGAAACACTTGAAATAAATAGATTTAAAAATTCAAATATCCTCTTAAGTGATCAATTAAATATCAATAACTGAGCTTAATTAAATCTCTTTACCTATTCTTAGTTTTCTGTGAGATAATCCCGGTAATGATATCTTATTGGAATTTTATTAATATATTTCTCTTAAGTACCTACTTTAACTAGTTTATTTTGTATATATGTCGCAGGCTTATTATAAAATCAGTCTAGGCTTTTTCAATACTACTAGGCATATCATAATACTACTCAAATAATTAAGAATCTCACAATTTGACTGATAATTTCAGGCCTATTATAATAAGCCTGCCGCTTTTTAGTCTTATTCTCAAATTAAACCGACACGGATGTGTTTTTGAATCAGTTCATATAACTCTGGTTTCAAACTTGTTGGATTAAAAGGTATGTTGTATTTTGTCAACCATTCGATCATATCATTCTTTAAAGAATTGGAATTAGGTGCTCGATTTGTCTGTACATTGTGATAACTAGCATTATCACAAACAATTACTGAATTAGGTGGAAGATTAGGTATTAACTTCTCTCTTAACCATTTGCTGTAATTTTCCGAATTCAGTTCGGAATGATAATTTCCAGACTTGGTCCCTGATTTAAATATCAACAAACTATTTTTGATAAAACCTATTTCTCCCCCACCGTGAACTATAATAAGCCTTTGGCCTTTTGAAATAACAGAAAACAAACCTTTTGTTGAATCAAAAATTTTTAGAAACGGAAGATAAATTTTAAAAATTTAAATATAAAATATTAATCGAAAATAAAATGCATAAAATACAAAAAAATATGGAAAACTACGCAAGTTTAATTGCAAATAAACTACAGAGTATGTTTACCTGTTGCTTGTGCAGTTTGAAGTTTGATATCATCTAAAGTAACTCCTTCTTTTTTTGTTGCGTCAAAATATTTAAAAACATTGTATATTACTTCACGACTTTGTCCGTTAATAACAGATCTGCGCTTTTTTTCACCCACAATAGAAGACATTATTAAAAATAAAACCAGTCACTTTAACCAAAACACAGAAACAAGAAACAAACAATGATCTAGTCGTTATGCTACTGACTGTAAGCAAGGACAAGGTTCAAATTGTGAATGGGCGTGGCGATTTTTAAGTAAACGAATTTGAACATTTGCGCTGGTTCTTCAGATATGACACTTACTGTACCTATCTATCATTCTACAGCAACCAAATAACAAACGCGAAATGTTTCACCCTGAAAGAATGCAGTTGCAGCGTTCCCATAGAATTCGATATATGCCACAAAGTTTTGTACCTAAGTCATGTTTACCTTATTTTGTTAAAAAAATAAGTGTTCTAAAATAGTGTGGGAGACTATTATATCCCTAATACTTGTAGTATAGTTACTAGATTAGATTTTAATGTTGTCAATAATAAATAAAGATGTCAGATTTTCAATATTAGTTTTCACCTCGTTATTATTCAAATATTTACAGTTAAAATATTAGGTATAGGACATAATCTAGAAATTTCTGATGAATCCAAAAATTGAAAAATATACAGGGTGTTGCGTTTAAAATAGGAAAGTTGGTATTGGCCACTGTTACATGACATACCCTGTATAAAAAGTTTTTGTTAAAAAAAATGCGCAACTAAAAAAACCAAACGACGTGTTTTTCTGAACACGCCCCCATTTATTTATTACTAAATTTATTCCATTTGGCTGTTCCACACTGTATAAATTACTGTTAAGTTGTAAATACATTACTGAAAGTAATTAGAAATAAATTAAATAATAAACTGTTTAAAGTAAATAAACGTTACAGTAGATATAGACTTAATCGTAATATTTGTGAAAATCTGCTACAAAAACAGTTCTCTCTAATCTCTATAACTTTAAGGCTTCTAATGGGATAAAGAATGAATACACGAAATAATATTTGTTATATTTTGAAAGCTCGGCTTGTAAGGATGAAGGTAAGAGCTTCATTCGACTGCTTTTAGCTTTCAAAACAAGCACTTTGCTTGAACATCAAATATCGCTCGAAGTCCATTTACCCAAAAGCGTTTAATGATTCGCATTTGTCCCAACAATGGCTTAATTTTATTTCTAATACTTTAGATATATTTCCTTTATAAAGAGACATTTTAGTCCCTTTCAAAAAGAGCTTTCAGGCTCTGTATGCGAATAAAAAATGTGTATTAAGTATTTTGCAATTAAATAAATATATGGACTTTAAAATAAAAAAAGCTTTTTTTATGAAATTATTTAAAGTCGTCCTATTTCTAACTACAAGATTTAAACACTGATGCCAGATTTTTTTCCGAATCATCTGGAGTTCCAATCAGAGGTAATTATCTTTAACGAAATCAACATCTATGGACTCGGGATCGACAGCTTTACATCTCTTCCATGCTCTACCTCGTACTTATGTATATAACGCCTACCAGCTGTGGTACGCAGCTACGCGGGCAGCTATTTAGGCTTTGTAGGTAGGTACGCTGACTTTCCTTAAAATGGTCACCCATCCAAGCACTAACTGCGCACGGTCTTGCTTAACTGCAGATATCGATACACAATAGTGAACCTGCTAATTCAGCGGTTGCCCATAAAAACCATTTAAAAATTATCGACGTATATAAAATATATATATATATATATATATATATATATATATATATATATATATATATATATATATATAATATTCTTTTTAAATTCTTTACTTAACGTCCTAGCCTAATGTAATTTTTCAGAGATAAAAATACGTGTTTTTGTTCATATGGTTTTAGTTTTTTTTTTTTTTATTTTGACGCTGGATGAAAAATAGTATATGAGCCCTGTATTATTGAATTTGGAGGCAATCACTTAAAAATTTAAATGACCTTTACATCGAATATGTAATATAATTATAAAATTATTTATACAGGGTACCGAAACAGTTTGGTAACAAGGTACTTTCTTTAAAACGAATGAATATACAGGGTGTTTCCGAACTTGGCGTCCAAATTTGTAGGGGTGGTAGTTCGCATAATTTGAGACCGATTCGCAGATTTAATTTTTCTAAAACATTTAAAATAAAAATAATTAAAAATTTTAAACAGGTACGGTCCTGCACAGTGATGGGATCGCCTCGCACTACAAAAACAATCGGCTACATCTTTCGATACCGGCCGGGCTGAGGGAGAAATTTGCAAATCGCATTTGTTTTAGAGTTGTAAATCCCGATGAGTAACCGATCAGGCAACTATTGCGCTACGCGCTCAGGGTAGGACCCGCTTTTTGATTTTTTTTTATAATGGCTCTATTTTGTTTATTATAATTTTTTTAGAAAAATGAAATCTGCCAATCGCTCTCAAATTATGCGAACTACCACCCCTACAAATTTGGACGCCGAATTCGGAAACACCCTGTATAATTATAAAATTGTACTGCTGTGAATGGGAGTGTCTTTTCTTTAAAGAACATGTCAAATTTATATGACGGCAGCATTTAGTGTAAGCCGACTACAGGGTGTCTCATTAAGAATGGGACACAGAACAACTGAATATTATCTGATTAAAAATAAGACGATTAATCGAATCATGCCCAGCAAACATTTTGGTGTAATTTAACGTCGATACTACCTAAATTATATATAATAAATTTGGTCGCAAAATTAGATTTAACCATAATTAAGTAAAATTTACGTTGGCTCGACGTGGATTCGACATAAGTGAAGAATAAGACGACGTCGAAATTTGGTTTTATTTACCAAAATAGGTAGAATTACATCTAAATCCACATTGTAGTAGCCTAGTACGTTTGGTTAGTAATACCTCTCTAGGGAAATTTCACGTCAGTATAACGTTAATTCGACGTTGATTTAACTAAGTTTAGGTAGAAACTACCAAAATATTTGCAGATAACGTATGCCTCCAAGTGTACGAAAAGAAATTTTATACTTATTTGGTATTTTTATCTATATATAAGTAGAAATATTGTAAGAAGTCACCAACAAACTAAAACATATACCTAATTCACATGAAAGATTGAAAATAAATAAATGTCGGTGACAAAAATATATGTAATGTAATTGCGGTTAATATACAGTTCAGCTTGTTGAAATTAATGCGAAGAAAATTTTGTCGTGCATGTTAACGGTTCTACTTAGAAAAATAACAATGCCCTTCCAAAATACTCTCTAATTAAACAAATATAAGAAAAAAATATGATCGTGTAAAAAAATAATAATATTATAAGCTAAAACTATGTTACGTTTGTTGTGTATCACTTTAGAAATTCAATAATGTTTCGTTTTTCGGTATTTTCATTCGTATGTTCTAGATATGGTCATTTTAAAAATTTAAAATTTGGAATCGTGTTTTAATTACGTTAAGAAAATATGGCGCATTGTGCGAATTCGACCTAAAAGTTATTATGACTAAGGAAATCCACGTATTTTACAAATACCTTTTTATTAAGTTGAATTAACTTCAATTTCACGACATATTAGTTAACTTTACCTATTTAAAGAAATAATAACTTATAGGTTTTATAAAAAAATTACCTATAGGTAAATATAACATATTTAGGTCACGTTGTTCTGTACTTGAGATTTTAGACGTTTCACTTTATGATAAAAATCGGAAGTATAACGATATGATTTATTATTTTTCGAACTCATTTTATTAATTATTTTTCGCACTCTTTTAAAGCTCTATCTACACCACACGTAAATTAAGATTACGACTGTAATGTTTTTTTTTTTAAATGGCCGAAATTCTTAAGAATAATGACGAAGACAGTAACTGAACAACCTAATTGTTAAAATAACCTAAATAATATAAATTTTACAAATAGGTCATGTATGATTCTTTTTAAATTGGTGGTTTTTAGTCGAATTTACTTTGTGGTAGATTTTTCAGGTAATTGCTACAAAAGTTAATAAATATTTCTTCAAGATGAGTTATAGGTCAACTAAATGAGTATTCGACTATTTGGTTGAAATTAGGTAAACAGGTAGAATTTTGGTGCGATCTCGACCTAATATTACTTTAAAGGAGAGTAAATAAAAGCGGCCAAATAGGTTACTATGGAGGCATAAAATTACGTAGAATTTTTAACCAAATCTACCTAGTTGGATATTCTACTATAAAGACGATTTTTAGTTGCTAAACAGGTAGATATTACCTAAATATGGCACCTTATTTTACTACAAAGGAAATTTAACTTTGAAGTAATTGTTGGTTATTTTTTTTAGTAGTTTTTCCCTTGCTGATATGGTTAAAGTTACTTTTAAGCAGATTTGTGTAAAAGGTAGATTTCTTGGTATAATTTACTTAAATTTAAATATAAATTAAAACCATTTGGTAAATTTACATTAAAGGTATATTTTTCTAGTCAATTTTACGTAATAATTACCTCAATAAGTAAATTCGTCTTTAATAAAGTCGAGTTATAACTAATGTTATAGAAAATGTTTGCTGGGTGCTTAGATAAAATATTACTAGATTCCGAACTATAGGGTGTTAAAGAAGACAATTCAAAAATTATTAATGGGTATAATGTTTTTATTTCCCAGTATAATTTTATTAAATTCGGTAAACATTTTTGGTGTCATAAGCTTCGAGCATATATTACTAAAGCCATCGTCCAAATGGACTTTGTTTTGGTACAGGGGGGAAAAATAGTGTCCAGCATTCCCATTGGTCTGTTTCGTTTTGCTTGGCATGTCAACTCGTTCGAAATTGTCAGAACTGTCATTTGATTTTTGATTTTCAATAATTTCTAGCTTATTTTTTTAGTTTATAAGTGATTTTTGTTTTTTATTACTTTACTGATATTTTAACAATGGTGAAATTGTGTAAGTTTTAAATAAAAATATGAAAAGGTATCGTCAAGGTCATTTCACAAGTAAGTAACCATTAGCGTCTTTACCATTTTTTCAAAAGAAACAAACATTTTATGCAAAAGGCCGTTAAATATGAATTTAAATAAATGGTAAATTTAGTGAATTAAATTTAAAGAACTTGTATTAGGTATGAGGAATATTGTTTCTGCTTTTGGACTCTACTGAAAAGTCAAAACAAAAATAATTAAAATTAGTGCTGTTTTATGTTCCAATTATTTTTCTGGCTATATGTTTATGTCAAAGACTGGATGCGGAGGAAGAAATAGATTAATTCCAGGTGCATTGCCATCAGGATTTACTGAGGCCCCAAAAGAAGATGAATTTAAAAGGTAAAGAACCCTGCACTTTTCTTGTGGGTTATTCGTTCATAATTTTTAGTTTTTTTAGTGATGATCTGAACTATGAAGCCTCTGTTGCAGAAAAAGAAAATGCAGAATTAGAAAACATGTAAGTAACTAAGTACTTTTTAATACAACATAAATTGTATTTTCAATTACTTATCTATTACTACCTATTTTTTTATAAACCACTAAAAATGATAATAATAATTACTTTTTATTAAATATACCTATGTTCTTTAATTAAGTAGACTGCTAGTCGTTAAGAAATAAGCAAAGCCTAATGTGAGTTTTTCAATAAAAAAGTAATTTTAAGCTTCTTTTATTTGCACTCCTAGTCATTAAGAAATAATCGAAGCTTAAGACAGTTTTCCAATAAAAATGAAGCTTCACATATTTGTTAACGACTGGCGTACATATGTACCTAAGTAATATAATATATAATAATAATAATAATGTTTATTTACCAGCAATATATACATTCAGATACAATAAAATAAAATCCAATAGGAAATAAAATGTAAATAAACAAGAAATGTGTCACTGAATCTGCTCACTGTACAAAGTACAATGACAGATTGTGTGTGACAAAAAATACGACAAAATAAAATAAATAAAACTTATAACAATACAATAGTAAAAATTTAAAAATATGAAGCAATTAAAATACAAATTATTAATATAAATAAAAGTTATATAAGTACAATCTTTACACTTTGATAATAAGTAAAATTTATTTCCAATATACCTCGGTATAAGTATCTCATACAACGAACATAACTTCTACATAGACAAAGAACATTTTTAAAATATTCAGATTCTTTAACGTTTATAATATACTTTCTAATTATTTAATTTCTATTTTTTTTTTATTCGATTATATTACGGAAAAAAGTTCGCGGTGTTTTTGTTATAAATTCTTTTACACATCTTTTAAATATTTTTACTGTTTTTATTTCTCGAAGCTCCGTTGGAATGTTATTAAAGATTTTTGGTCCCAAAAACCGATAGCTATTTTGTCCAATTGATTTATTTATTCGTGGTAGCAAATAATTGTCTCTGTTTCTTGTATCATATTGATGCAACGGTGTTTGCAGATCATCTTGATTTTGAAATTGATGGGTGAGTGCTGCTTGACACAATAACTGTCGTAAGTCAAATATCTGGGTTTCTTGATACACATTTTCAGTAGGATATCTTCTATTTTTGTTTAGCATTATTTTTAAAAAACTTTTTTGAATGATCTCGATTGGCTTTAAGTGCGTTTTAGTGACTCCACCCCAACCAATTATTCCATAGTGGAGATGAGATTCGAAAAGGCTATGATACAAAATTCTCTTCTGTGGTAATTCTAGCATTGGTGATATTTGTATGAATTTAAATAAGACACTACGTAATTTGTTTAGTAAGTATTGAGTATGTTTGTCCCAGCGCAAGTGGCTATCTACTATTATCCCTAAATATTTAGTTTTATTTTCAGGTAGTATATATGTGTCGTTCTCGATAGCGATATTTTGAAATTGAGGAAGACCAGAGGCTAGACTGCAAAAAGGTAGGTACACTGTTTTTTTAAAATTTATAAATAGTAATCGGTAGTCAAACCATGTTTTTATTTTGGGGAAATCCTTCTCTACCAATGTTTTCAAGTTATTCCAGTCAGTAGCTTCGTAATGCATTACTGTGTCATCTGCAAAGCTAATAATATTTGCTTTACTTTCCACTAAAAAGAGATTGTTCAGGTAGACTATAAAGAGTAGAGGCCCTAATACTGTTCCCTGAGGTACACCACATGAGACTATTTGATCGATGCTGGTAATATTTTGTATTTTGGTTTTTTGTTTTCTGTTTGTTAAGTAAGACTTCATTAATTTATTGGCTATACCCCTTATACCCATATCTTCAAGGGAATTTAATAAATGACAATGATTGACGGTGTCGAAAGCTTTAGCCAAGTCTAAAAAGATTCCTATTGATGGTTTTTTATTGTCAATTGAACAGTAAATTTTATTAGTTAGTTCCCTTATTGCGTCTTCCGTTGAACTTCCCTCCCTAAATCCATATTGTCTTTTTGATAACAATTTGTTTTTTTTTTCAGGAAGTCACATATTCGATGTTTTATCACTTTTTCTAGAATTTTCCCTATTGAAGAAATCAGGGCTATCGGTCTGTAGTTAGTTATTTCTGTTTTTTCGCCATTTTTATATATGGGAATAATTAGAGACTGCTTAAAAAGTTGAGGAAAGGTGCCTGTAGAGAGGCTTGTGTTGATTATATTTGTAAGTGGGGCAGCTATAAAGTCTGAAATGAGTTGCAATGTCTCTGCAGTTATGTTATCCGATCCTGGAGCTTTCTTCTTTTTTAAACCTGTTATTATTTGTTTTACCTCGGTTATAGTTGTGGGAATAAAAAATATTGAATTGCTAGAAACGTGTTTTTTTTCTTTATAGTTTTTTGTTTTTTTAATGTTTTTTGCTAAATTTATCCCTACATTTGTAAAAAAGTTATTAAACTCATTTGCTATGCGATTTGGATTAGTGATTAAAATTCCATTTTCTGATTTAATACGTGTTATAATATGTTTTTCTTTATTTTTTGTTAATTTATTTATTACGGATCAAAGTTGTGTAGAATCATTCTTTTTTTTCTCAATCATATTTTTATAATAGTTGATTTTTGCTTCTTTAATTTGGATATTTACATTTTTTTTATAGTTATTGTACTCACTATATAAACTTGCATTTTGTGGATCATTTTTATATTTTTTAAAAGTTTCATTTTTTTTATTGATTAGTTTAATCAATGATCCAGTTATCCAAGCCTTTCGTTTTCGTTCATTTTTTTTTTATTTTAATTTTAATTTCAGATTTTTTAATAGCATCTTGGATATAGTCTACAAGTTTCTCAACTGACAAATCAAGATTTTCAATATTTATAAATTCACACCAATTTATATGTTGTATATGTTCTAATAATTTTTTGTTATTAATTTGTTTGTAGTAATTTTTATCTTTATTAATATTAGGTTTAACGTTGCAATTATTAAACATAATTTGTAATAATATTACAAAGTGGTCTGTAATGAATGTTTCTACAGTTGATGACATTATATTATCGAAATTGTTTTGATTTGATGCTATAAAAATGTGGTCTACGCAAGATCCGGAATCTGGTCTGGTAACAGTATTTATAGCCGATAGGAAACCATATTCAGCAAGTAGGGTTAAATAATTTTGGGTGTTCTCTATATTTTTAGCTAATAAGTTAATATTAATATCACCAATAAAAATACTGTAGGCAAATTGTTTAGGGTGACTTTCTAATATATCTCTTAAACCTTCTAAAAATATGTCCACATGTCTATCTGAAGGGGATCTGTAAAATGAGTTTATATAGACAATGTTTTTGTTATATTCTAATTTTACACCTAAGTATTAGCTTGATTTTTATTTGTAGCATATCGTTTAGTATTGAACATTGTTTACGAACAATATTTTTATATTTAATAAATTATTGGAACACATTCTTGTATTGTATTTCTGGTACACGTGCGTTAATAGATATCATAAATATTTGTGTAATATACCTACTATTTATTTATACTTTTGATTTTTAAATATAAGTTTTTTATCTTTTTTATTGCCTAATATTTCATAAATTTGATGTGTCCAACACAAATATTAATAATATTATTAATAATAATTTACTATTACTAGATACCCACTTAAATAATGCAAGTTTATAAAATATGTCCCTAATTTAAAGAATTTTGAAGGTATGTATCAAATTTATTATTTATATTAATTGTAAACTGCGACTTTGGTTTTAGTGTCCAAAAATTTCCCCCTCACAACCCAAACAAACGCTACTGAATGCGGACTCTATGAAATATATATGCTCGGAGGTCATAAGATACACCTAACAGCAAAACAATCAGTTAAATAAATTTTGCCAGTAGCGTACGGCATGGATAAATAACAACTACATCTTGTCTAAATTTTACGCCACTGTCTAAAAACTGGTTTTCGAGATATTCGCCCTCAAGGTGAACATTCATTTTAATTTATTTTTAATAATATAAATTTTGATTTTTTGATGAACTTATATTGAGCAAATGTTTTTGGTATCATAAGAAATACTTAGCAGCAAAAAATTACTTAAATAAACTTTGTCAATGACGTACGGCATGGGTAAGTTGCACCGTCATATCTTCTAAATTTTACGCCGCTCTCCAAAAACTTATTTAGACTATAATTTTGAATTTTTTGATGTTTTTAAAATAAATCGTGTAGGGTAAACTGTCCCACAGTGATCCACTTTTTGTTTAGGCAAGGCTAGCTGCAGGGTTTCACTAGATAGTTCAGCCTAGAATGGACCGCAAACGCCTACAGATGTACCAGAAACGACGTAATTATTTAGAGATCTGGACTCCACGAGGGTTTTAGACCTAATACCCAAGAAGGCCACAGACACCTTCGAAAATCTAAGGCTGTATTTCAATACGGAATTGAGAGAACTCATCGAGTACGAGAGAGCTGATTACAGAAGGCAGAATAGGCCACGCAAATTGCTGGAATATGGTGGAGAGTGATCGAAAAACAGAAGGTTTCAAATAGGACTCAATATTTTATGATTTTCTTTCAGCATTCAGCAATTTTACGATTTGGCATATTTCACAAGTTCTTATATAATATTTAATATCTTTACTTAATCCTTTCCAAACGAAACGCTTACTTATCTTATAATATGTTTTGTAATAACCATCATGACCTCCAGAATCAGGATCATCATGGTAAGATTATAAAATTTATCTCTTTACATCTGCATTTTTTCAAATCCTGTACATTCAAATTGCACCAAAATGTCACTTCATCGGGAAAATTCACGCACAATCTTGAGATTGCATCACTATCTTCTAGTTTCTTGCAAGGTTTGTGGTTGACTAACATATTAAAACTGCTGAAAAATATTTGCCATCTAGCTAACCTTAAAGCACCTGTTAATAAAATATATTTCAATGCTCGATGATCAGTACTACGAATTTTCTTGATTCCATCAGAGTTCTATAATGTTTTACTGCTTTTACAACCGCAAAGCACTCTTTTTCTGTGACAGAATATTTTTGTTCATGTCTATTAAAGGTATAGTAATAGTAAGTTGTTTATTCTTCACCTTTTCGTCATCTCTTTGGTATAAAATAGCTTCACAACCAAAATAAGAACTAAGCTCAAATTTTAACTTTTTTTTTTGTTTTTAATTTGGTGTCATCGGCATCGACTACTAAGGCCATTATCCTCGTGTTCTGTGCAGGCTTTGTTACTGTTTTCCAGCGCCACTTTAAAAACCACTGTTAATTAGAACCCAACAAAAATAGATTCTGGTGTTATTAATTCTATCAATGTTTTAAAAGATTTTTCACATTCATCAGTCCAAATAAATTTCCTATTTTTACATTTTAATCTGTCAAGTGGTCGTACGATATTCGCATAGTCTTTTATAAAATGCCTAAAATAATCCAGTGAAGCACTGTAGAGATTTTAGATCTTACGGTTTTTTCATATGTTTTACCTTTTCAATGGATTCATTTTTCATTTTCTTGATATCACCATCAATTTCCCTACCAAGAAATACAATTTTGTATACACAAAATTTATATTTTGTTAGATTTATTTTAAAGTTATGTTTATTGAGTTGGTACATGACTTCTGTTGAAAGCTTAGCACACTCGTTATAAGTATATCCTCCACACATAATGCCATCGATAAAAACTACTACATTCTTATCAAGTAGTTCGGCAGGGTTGGTTGTAGTTTAGCCATTGCTTTGTAGCTTAGATTGCTTGCTTGTTTGCTTGCTTGTTTGCTTGTCCGCTTGTAGGTAACTCTTTCTGCATGCCAATGGAGAAATGCAATCATCGAGTGTCTGCCTCCTCGTGGCACCGCTGGATACGTTAATATTGCTGCTCTATGAACAGCACTATTAACTAACTAAATGGCACTCCATCAATACCCCAAGCTAAGGTGTAAGGCAACGTGCTGAAGGCTAAATGGCCGCTGGGAAAGCGGTTTCGAACGTTCCTCTGAGGGAACCTGGCGAAACCCTCTTGTATCTAGCCTTGCCGGCGCATGCGGGGCTCTGCGTCGGTCGACTTTTATTTCCCTAGCTGTTCGTGGGATTTACATGGGCAAGAAAACAAAATTTAGCAAACCCCGGCGGGACTACACCGCCACCAAATCTGATCAAACGGAGCCTGCCATCCGAAGCGATCAACCTCCCTCAACCTCTAAAGTGAGACAACCTCACAAGAGAGAAAGGGGAGAACAAAAGAAAGAGGTGAAGGGAGAAGAGAAGAGGAGCACCATCGCTCCATCTTCTCCATCCCCCTCTCACCACTCATCGGCGAGGGAAGCTCCCCTCAAGAAAGAATCCAAACGGAAGCTACCTTCCCTACCTCCACTGGGACAACCTGGTGGAAGGGACGACCCACTGAGGCATGGACTCAGTGGGGCAGGGGTTCGGTGGTATCTTCGCTACCTCGCTCAGGGCATGACACCGGAGGAAGCGAAAAAGAAAGCTGTAGAGCACAGATCCCAGGGAGAGGGAAGTAAAACCAATCCTAAGGATCTGAAAAGAAAGCGGGACGGGAATAACATTACACCACCGCAAAGGAAAGAAAAGAAAAGGAAAGTGGCCGATACTTCCGCTTCGGGCAGTTATGCAACTGTCGTGAAGACGGAGCGGGTCGCGATCCAACCTAAGGGGTTCCCTGAGACAATCCTCAGTGCGAACGAACAAACCTTGGTGGAAGAAGCCCTGGTAGAAGAGATGTTCGCTGGATGGGAGTATAAGCTTCAATTCGGAGGCATCCACTTCCGGCCAGGAATGGTCTTGATCGACTGTGAAACCCCACAGTCAGCAGAATGGCTCAGGGCAAAAATACCACACCTGAGCAACTGGAAGGGAGTGGAGTTGGAGGTATGTGCGGGAGACGACATCCCGAAAGCACATACAGCCACGCTCTTTCTCCCAAGAAGTCAAGGGAAGCCTGTAGAGAAGCTTCTACAGTTAATAGAAGCGCAGAATGTGGGGCTATCGACCACACTGTGGAAAATCGTCAGTCAAAAAGACGAGGGCAAAGGCCAGATCCTTAGGTTAGGAATAGATGACCTATCCTGCCAACGGATCAAGGATAGTGGATGTACTATCCACTATCGATTCGGGAAAATCCCCGTACACGGCCTTCAAAAGAAAAAAGAATTAAAGGAACTGGGAGGAACAACAGAACCAACTCCTAGTACTTCCAAAGATGAGACTAATGTGGAGAGCATAGAGAGCCTTAACCTCTCAAATCTCTGCGTAGACTCATCTGAGGATGTAGAAATTGATGAAGAAGCAGAAGAGGGGGATATGGAACGCACCCTCACCGATGGGGACAACACCCCCCATTAAAGGAGAGAAAAATGGCGGGCATCAACATCGCCCAAGTGAATGTCCATCACGCCAAGGGAGCCTCGGCTGTGATATCTAGGACATTCACTAAAGATCAATTAGGGATCGTATTGATCCAGGAACCGTGGGTCTATGGAAACCAGGTAAGAGGACTTGCATGTAAGGATGCAAGGGTAATTTATCACACTAGTGATGAAGTACCCAGAACATGCATAATGGTAAGAAGTAATATTAAATATTCTTGTCTTTCAGAATTCATGACGCGTGATCTCGTTCCAATTCGAGCATACCTGAAATTAGGGATGAGGCGACAAGACATAGTAATAGCTTCTAGTTACTTCGCTGGAGATGGGCATGTACCACCCCCGGAAGTATCGAGGCTAGTGGAGTACTGCCAGAGAAGACATCTGCCATTACTTCTTGGATGCGACGCCAACGCGCACAGCACTGTATGGGGAAGCAACGACACCAATCAAAGAGGTGAGCAACTTTTAGAATATATTTTTAATAGGAACCTTATTGTGCAAAATATTGGGAATACTCCAAAATTTGTAACAAGTGCAAGAAGTGAGGTATTAGACATCACATTAAGCACACCGAGCATTAAAGATCTAGTTAAAAACTGGAGGGTATCGAGTGAACCATCTCTATCTGATCACAAGATAATTGTGTTTACGTTAGAGAGCGACATTCCTGAGACGATCCTCAGGAGGAATCCTAGAAAAACAGACTGGGACAAATACAACACCATTCTAAAACAAAATTTAGCACGTATCCAGACAAAAAAGGAGCCGGGGCATCCACTTGCTCTGGAAAGCGATCTCGAAGAACTAAATGGGGCAATACTTGAGGCATATGAATCAAGCTGCCCCATTCAAAGAAATAGGACTAGTAGGGATGCTCCTTGGTGGAACCGTCATCTGTCAAACTTACGATCCGAAGTGCGGAAGCTCTATAATAGGGCCAAGCACAGCGGAGATTGGCAGAGCTACACCGAGGCGCTTACTACCTACAACAAAGAAATCAGAAAAGCTAAACGTAACAGCTTTAGAAAATTCTGCGAGGATATTAACTCTACACCTGAGGCAGCGAGACTGCACAGGGTCCTGGCAAAAGGGAGAGTTGATACAGTTATGGCATTAAAGAAACCAAATGGAAGCTTCACGGAGAGTGAGGAGGAAAGAGCTCGCCTCTTACTCGAAACTCACTTTCCTGGAAGCACACCTTTTCTAATAAGGGACACAACTGGACGTAGTTATGCAGAAATGATCCAATCCACCCAAACCATATTTTGTGAAAAATTATGTTGAAGTTAAATGCTCTACGCGATGAAAATAGAATATATAGCGAGTATTTATGATTTGCACTATTAATATATCCTTCTAAATTGTTGGATCGTTTCAGCAGAATATAATATTGGACTGTACCATATCAAAAAGCTACTAAAGTCATTTCTGGTAGATTTGTGGATTGGATCATTTCTGCATAACTACGTCCAACTAAGGTAAGCAGACCCCCAAGAGAGGCCGCTCTAGTGGCCAAGCATATATGCAGCAGAAATCGGTTAAGGTGGGCCGTAAACACTTTTAAACCGTTTAAGTCTCCAGGTGTGGATGGAATATTTCCTGCCCTGCTTCAGCAGGCACAGGAGGAATTACTACCACACATAATCCGGCTATCCCGGAGCAGTCTGGAGCTGGGATATATACCAGAAGCATGGAGAAGGGCCAGAGTCACCTTTATTCCAAAAGTAGGGAAAAAGGATACCACACATCCTAAATCTTTCCGTCCAATCAGCCTCACATCCTTTGTATTAAAAACAATGGAGAAGGCTGTTGATAACTATATCAGAACAGCCAACACGCGTACCGAGCAGGAAGATCTACAGAAACTGCCCTGGTACAGTTGACTGATGTAATCCAGGATGCACTGACAAACAAAGAAACGGTCGTGTGTGCCTTTCTAGACATAGAAGGAGCTTTTGACAACACGCCACACGAATCTGTAAAAAGAGCACTTGCATACAGAGGAGTAGATAACATCACATCCAGATGGATGGCTCAGCTGTTATCTTCGAGAACTGCAGAGACACAGATAGGGCAGGACACCATCTCCATCTGCACAACCAGAGGATGTCCACAAGGAGGAGTTCTATCCCCACTAATGTGGAGCCTAATCGTAGACGAACTTCTATGCAGATTGACTGACCTCGGCATACCCTGTCAAGGTTATGCCGATGACATAGTCATATTTGCTAGTGGCAAGTTTAGTAATATCCTGTGTGATATAGTCCAAAGAGGACTAGAACATACCAAAAGATGGTGCCGTGAAGTGGGACTTAGTATAAACCCTACAAAAACAACACTAGTAGCCTTTTCAAGGAAAAGAAAACCTAATCTCAAAACCATTAAATTAGACGGGATAGATATAGAATGGAAAAATGAAGTCAAATATCTAGGCCTACTGGACAACAAACTTCTCTGGAACAAACATGAGAAGGAAGTAGTAAATAAGGCCACAAAAGCCCTAATGGTATGCAGAAACATGGCGGGTAAACGATGGGGATGTAACCCAAACATACTGTGATGGATGTATACTGCAATAGTGAGACCAATCATCACTTACGGTGCTATAGCCTGGAGTAACAGAACTAGTTTAGTTACTACGAGAGCTAATATCTCAAAAGTACAAAGACTAGCCTGTGTTTGCATTACTGGTGCAATGAGAACCTGTCCTACGGCCGCAATGGAGGTGATCTTAAACCTCAACCCTCTACATTTGATGATAGAGAATGTGGCAAAAAGGACACGATATAGAATGATCAGGAGCGGAGTAATCAGACGAAAGTCTACTTGCTTCAGGACTAAAGATACCTGGGACATGCCCCAGGATGAAATGCAAAAGAAGTACAGTTTTGTAAAAAACTTCAAAACCACAGAGCTGGGCTGCAAGAAAGAATGGAGCCAAGAATCCATCGCGCTTGCAACCGAAAGACGTGCTATTCAGTGGTACACGGACGGTTCCAAAACCATAGAAGGAACTGGAATAGGAGTGTATGGGCCGAGAACCAAGTACTCCGAAAGCTTGGGAAAATACCCAAGCATCTTCCAGGCGGAAATTCACGCCATCGAGAAGTGTATCCAGTTTAACATCGAGAGAAACTATCATAGAGAAGAGATTATCATCATGTCCGATAGTCAAGCAGCCATCAAAGCGCTGAGTTCTTACGTAATCAGCTCAAAAATGGTATGGAGATGCCTAGAACAATTGAATGAGCTAGGCGAGAAAAATAGAGTTACTCTCACTTGGGTCCCGGGACATAACGGGGTACAGGGTAACGAGATTGCAGATAGTCTTGCAAGGAAAGGGGTTCAAACACCCTTTGTAGGACCTGAGCCGTTCTGCGGCATCAGCAGTAACATAATATTAGAAGAGATTAAAAAAGAATTGGGTAGTAGAAGAACCGATAATTGGAACAATCTTTTGGGGCTGAGACAGGCCAAGATACTTCTGGGTGAATATAACCAAAAAAGATCGGAAGCCTGCATCTGCTTGAGCAAGAACAGGCTACGTATTGTAACAGGGATCATTACCGGGCACTACCGACTAAAAGGACACCTAAGTAAACTGAGAGTAGTAGAGGATAGTGAGTGCAGATTCTGTGAGGAGGAGGACGAAACCTCCATTCACATCCTAACTGAATGTGTAGCACTCCAGAATCCAAGGGCACTATATCTAGGAGGATATCAAATAGAAGAGGGAGACTTACCTAACTTGAAGCCACTTCAAATCCTACACTTCCTTGAGAAAATAGGATTGGAAGGGTCGCTATAGGCATTGAGACATTTCCTTAATGCAGTGGCGACAGAAGGGGGCACAATAGATCTTTTAGGTCGCAGTGTATTAACACCCCATTATCAACATAACATAACATAACATATCAAGTAGTTCACCTAAAGCTTCCTGTATTCTGTGAAAATGTGCACTAGAGTTTTTCACAAACGCCGTATATTTCTGTGTAATTTTCGATATACCTACTTATATACCAAAACTTCAGATCAAATTTTGAGAAAAATTTACATCCACCAAATTTTTGAATGATTTCATCGCCGATTGGAAAAGGAAATAGATCTAATTCAGTCTCCTCATTAAATTTTCGGTAATCAATACATAACCGAAAGGTCCCATCAGAAATTGTGTTTAAAACACACGGTGAAATAAAAGGAGATATTGACTTCGTAATTATTTTGTTTTTAAGTAACTCATCCACCTTATTCTTTATCCATATTCTTTTGTTTTCTGAATATCGATAGGGTTTCAGCTTAACAATTTTTGCATTTTCTTTTAAATTAAAATCTATTTCAAAGGTTGACGGTTTTGAATCATTATATTTTAGTAAATTTGGAAAAATTTTGGATATAGTTTTCTGTAAATTCATTTTCTTTTTCTAAGTTCCAATTTAATTTAAATAGTTTCAATTTATTTAATAAATGGTATACCAAAACTTAAATCTTTCACTACTGCGGCCATAAAAGTTACGAGTTTTTTTATTGATTTCAATAGTTACTTCAGCTCTGAAAAAACATTTGGTTATGCAAATAGACGTTTCATGAATAGGAAATTTATTTTTATTTACTAATTCTTCATCAATCAGATTAATATCCGATCCTGTATCAAAGTACTTTCATTCATCTCAATAATAACAAACGCTTAACAAACAAGGATTGTATAACAGACGACTAACTGCCTAGCTAAAGCTTCTAGGAAATATCAGCTTTCACGGAGAGCAAATTCAATAGTTTGCGCACACACAAGATACTAGGAGAGCTTTCACGAGCAGCGGACTCAATAGATTGCGCACACACAAGATACACAAATAGAACACGTAACATTGGAAAGTCTTCAGCAACGCCTTGTCTAAATGACAAAATAAGGTGTTCCTTCAAAGCCCTTTTAGAAGGAATGACACATAAATCAAATGATTTTGAACTTGAGCCCCCCTGTAGCGAAGACAGTATGGTGGGGTCTGGCCAGTTTCGATCTAGTATATCAGGATGGGAACCTTCTCGACTTGGGCTAAAATTCCATGTATGTGAACTAAAAATCATTTGCCTTATGGAAACTAGGGGTCCTTTATGTAAACAATGCTATTCAAATCTTTTATAAAAGTTTAGGTTATTTAATTTTTTTGAGGAGGTATATACTGGACGTAAGTTTATTATATTTTGTAGAACAACTAAATCACTATTTCATGAAGGAAGTGATGATGGCTTTGTAAAGCCAATATTTCTTTCTTAACGCTATATTTAGTGCGTACACAGTCAGTTTTTTATTTATTAATTTATTATGTTCAACAAAACAAACTAATGTTAAAACCACATTTTCCCTGTTAGTCCTAAAGCCAACGTGCAGATTTGTGACTTATTTTCTTATGGCTGAATTTATTATTAAATTGTACTATGATACGTGTCCAACGAATTCACGAAATCGCAACGTTCAGACTGGGTCGCTTAGGTAGCTACAGACATTACAAGAAGTGGTACGTGCCACTCAAAAAACTTGAATTACTTTATTAACAGTTTCAGGGGTTTCTTGTATAGAAGTGAATTATAAAGAGTGTATTATTATTATTAATATTACCGTAATAAAACCACCACTATTAAACCCCACCCACCATTATTTATCATTTATTAATTCCTCCCATAACCATTTAACCCCGCACCCCACGAATCATATTTTTGTTGTGCTTTATTATCATTTGATATATTCTTTCTCTGTCGTAAATATGACTCCAAAATTTCCATTTAAGTAAAAATATCCCGACATATAGGTATTATAAATAAAACCTCCTAATGGAAGATTTCGTTGATACACGGTGTATGTTTTTTTTTATCTCCGATGAAGCGTTTGAATTTACATTTTTATTTCCCTTGACAAAAGGCCGTTTTGATGTGAGTTGATTTGAAGTCGTTCTGAATTAAAACTGTTTGACCAAAGTAAAATATATTTTAATCCTATCTTTTCGTGCCACTACAAAATCCATCTAAATTAAAAACTAAGCTATACATGCATCTGGAATTGTTTAAAATTTTATATTGATGGTTGTGTTTTGGTTGTTATATTAGCTTTTCAGTTAAATGTATAATAAATGTTTTACGTGAAATACGTTTTGTACGTACATGAAAAAAAAAAACTGTTAGCGAACTTTTAGTTACTGTAAATAAAAAGTTGTATACTAATATGGAACAAGTAGGTATTCTATTTTCGTTTTAAATATTACTAAGTGACTTCAAAAAGGAAGAAGGTTCTCAATTCGTCTTAATATATTTTTTTTATGTATGTTCAGCGATAATTCTTTAACACGGTGTCCGATTTCAATGATTCTTTTTTTGTTGGAAAGGGAATACTTCAGAGGTAAGTCCCATATTAATTTGGTCAATCTCTAATAATAGGGTCCATTAGAAAATCCTCAAACTCTTCATTTTAAATGTATGTTTAGAGGTAATTCTTTACCACTGTCCAATTTCTATGATTCTTTTTTTTTTATAGTAAGGAGGGGTACCTCAGAGGTGGCTCCATATAAATTTGGTTAAGCTGTAGTGACGGCATCTGCACGATTTTGAAGTCAGTTTTTAAAATTACTTTCAATACTTATTGTAAAATATCAATAAATTATAAAATTACTGCAATCACCAGAAATCTACAATAATATCAAACGCCAATATTAAATTTGAACATTTTAAACAATATTTTTATTTCACAAGACAACTGCTGCAGCTCAAATTTATCTTTAAGTTTATTAGTTTCTTCAAAAAAGAGTGCAAATACGACAAAGATGAGTACACCCTTCTTGTGCAGACTACAGTAAACTACACCCGGGGACAGACAGGCAAATTGCAGAAGAGGCGTCTTTTAGTCACGGAACTAATAATTATCTTGACAGTTGACGTTTAGATATTGGCGGTAATTTTTGTTTATACCCAAATATTTTTCAAACTCTTGACTCAGAAGTTAATTAAGAATAATTTTTAAATTCTTTTAATACACATTTATGTTTTTATTTTACAAAATTTTATTCTGGTTTTACGCAAATAGTATTAAGATATTTTATTAATATTTTTTAGTTATTTTAGTGGTAAAACGAAGTGAATCAATTACAAAAGACAGAAAATCTTCAAAGGTTGTGTATGAAAGTTTTTACTGCTTAATCGACACATGAAAAAAATTCATGACATTTTTTCGTTTCAAAGTTCCACAGAAAATTGTCACATAATTTGTCCATTATGTGATATGAGAGCAAAGAAGGTGTTTCAGGTCCCATAAGGACCTAGGAAATTGTCTTACAGAAATTATAATTAAAATTTAAGTATTGAACGGTCTCATTTAATTTTTTCTAGCAAAGAGCACTTATACATTATAGGTGATTATTGAGGACACACGTAATACAAATGAGTTAATAAATAAAGACATTTGAAGTTCAGAGAAGAATATTATGATTATGATCCAGAAGTTGTATTCAGGGGCAACCTTCGATAACAATAACAATACTAATAGAATTTTAGAAAATTCAAAGAAATTGCATGAATAGCTAGATTTACAGGGACGTGACATATTTATTTAGAAAACGGAATCAAAATGAAATGGTAGCTGTTGCACTTACAGTACAGGAATGTAATGGTAATGGCAAAACTTCGCTTTTTTACTTTCCTATCTGTATACAGATATAAGGAAAGTATAGGAATCATGATTTTTTTCGACCTCGAGTTTTCGACGGATTTTTACGTTTTGAGGTCCCCTGAATCCGTTTTGACTATTTTCGCGATGATGTCTGTGTGTCTGTGTGTGTCTGAGTGTCGCATAACTCATGAACCGATACACAGAAAACCATCAAATTTTTAAATTAAGCTTTGTTCCAGCGTCCAATAAGCTGATTAGATTTTGGGCAGAGTCGGAACATCTGGGGGGTACTTTATAGGTGGTCATTTTTATATTTTATGGATTATATCTGTTATTTACGTTTGGGGAAGGAAATTCTTTAAATAAAAGTTACTTCTTATATTATTATCTATAATTTTTGTTCTATTCAAAATTTTACTAAAATGGTCCGTATTCGAGAAATTTGACAAAATGTAAAAAAATATTTTTTTATAAAAATTGTTTAAACAAAAGTTGTTTGTAATATAATTCTCTATAATTTTTATCTTATACATAATTTCTCTAAAATGGACCGTATACGAGATATTTGAGAAAATATGTAAATTTCGAAATTTGAAGAAAACTCAAAAACGGATAAAGAAAAAACATTAAATTTTAAACTTAAGTTTTATTTCGGCCTAACGTAAAATGATTTGATTTTTGACAAAGTCGGAACATCTGGGGGGGGTACTTTATGGGAGGCCGTTTTTATATTTTATGGAATAAATCTGTTATTAATGTTTGGAGAAAAAATTTGTTCAAATAAAATATTATTATCTATAATTTTTGTTTTATGTAAAAATTTCCTGAAATGGTCCGTATTCGAGAAATTTGACAAAATGTGCAAAATTCTGATTTTTATGAAAATTTTTGAAATAAAAGTTGTTTGCGATATCGATCTCCATAATTTTTGTTTAGACATGATTTTTTTAAAATGGACCGTAATGGAAAAATTGTAGGAAAAGTGCTAAATTTAAATTTTTTAGTATTTTCGTTTTCAATGAATATCTATAGAAAAATGTTTCGAGTCAGATGTATGTGGAAAATGTATATATTTAGTTTATCCTCTAAACATTTATAGAGGTGCTGCAATAGGTTGTACAAAATAACCGGAAAAAGCCTGTAATAAATAGATAGGAAAGTCATGTGTTGGACACATCAGATTTTTTAACTAGGATAAAGTGTTAAAAAGTTATTAACAATGTTGTAGATTCAAAATCTGGGTTCCATATTCCATTGTTTTAATTTTCACTAGTTTTTACCTAAAGCCAACAGGAAAGATCAAAACATTGAAAGTTTGAAAGCCTGGTATAGAAGATAGTAAATTAGTGGTCTTTCCATTACTTTAGTGACACCACAGTACTTCATATAAAAATAATTACTTATGTGTAATTTGCACAGATTTAAGTGTAGATATTTAGTAAATGTAATTAAGTGGTGATGAAAATATTTACGTGGTGATGGTTTTATCTTCACTTATAATGTATTCAAGAAAGATTTTGCTATAGCTTTTATAAATTTAACAATGGAGGATAAACTTAAACAATTTCCAAAAATTATTTGTATGGAAGGAGCACATGGTAAAAACAAGAAATGAATGGATTTAAGACTAATGCTTATAAAAGATGATAAAAAAGCATTATTTATTTTTACTGATCTTTTTCATAACAACAGTGGGATTCTCATCTTTCAATAGAGTATATGTCGAAAAGCCTATCTGCGTTCGAGAGACTGTGCTTCTTATGTAATGCCTCTCTCTATTCAACATGTAACAAGACGAGTTCCTGTGCAGATTATATCAACAAGTGTTTTTATATATAATTACAGGCAAAATTATGTAATTCTAGGTAACTTTAAAGATAAAATAAACCAGATATTTCATGAGGGATGATGATCCAAAATATGCCAATGCGTGGGGGTATGCCAAGGCTGTTGTGTACATGGCATGTGGTAAAACATTTATAAAGAGGTGAAAAGATCGGCCCTAAAGTAAATAATTACAGTATTCAAAATGTATCTTAAATTTGTTTTAGTGATATAAAACCTAAAATGCTCCATATCTCAAAAGTATGCTTGTGTTACATAGACTACTCTTGCTCCAGGGTCCTGATATATTTTACAATAAACTGAATGCTTTAAATCAAACTATTAACGATTACGACATATAAAAATAAATATCTCCAACAGATTTGAGTTTATCCTATAGAGAGGCCAGCTTTTAAAAAAGTCTTGCTTATTTATACCTTATAATAAAGCCGACAACGCTGCATATATAACGCTTATTTCTTTTTGTGATGCGCAGAGTATTTAACCTTCCGCGCAGATACCAACGATTGACCGCCGCATACTTTTGTGTTATTCTTTCTACTGTTAAAATTAAAGTATTTTGTAAAACCAAATAGCAATGTGTAAAGTTATTGACATTATTTTTTTTTTAATGATAATTCTTACTTCCTACGGTCCTGTCAATGACAAGAGGCACACATGGTTGCCATATCTAACTGTCAGTTCCCACTTATCAGCATTTTGGCAGGTCGTTGGAATGCCAATTGGTAGCTCAAAGAAATGGAACTTGGAAATAAACAAATAAAAATTGTCGTAAATAATCAGATACAGACGCGAACCACCATTAAAAAATTGATTAAAATTGCTACAAGTAGTAAAAATAATTATATGTACCTGTAGGTTATTCACTTGCCGTCTGATATGGGCTAAACTGCTGGGATTATATGCCATATTTGCAAAAACTAGTCGTTCTTCATAGTCGTATTCACAGAGAATTTTGTTTTCACACAAATAAAATCTGTCACCTACACAAAACCTGAAACAGAAACAATAAATCATCATTTCATTTTTTATTACCAAAAAGCTTTTATTAAAAAAAAATTGTACAGTTGACTATGTAAACACCAAAATTTAATAGTGTAATTTAGACTTTACATCATAATCGTTCGTCGTATTCAAATTTGACAGTTGTTAAAAATTATTGATAAATACATTTTTAAGCGAGGCTTAAAAATCGAGGGCTATAGCAAAATTGGAAAAAAATTTGTCTTTAAAAGAAGTGGCTGCCAGACAAGGTGTAGGGAAAATCTCTAATGAAAATGAAGACAATGCTTTCATAGAATATATCCGTCCAAATCTTTTGGAACCGCTGTGAAAGCACGACAAAAAACATTATTTCCTGGATCGAGCAGAACAGCTCACATTGGTTTAAAACAAGCTGGCTTAAAATATTACTCTGCTATCTGCAAAGTTTTTTTAACTGCAGAAAATAACCGCAGGAGAGTTCAGTTTGCAAATTAATTTTTAGAGGAAGAATTTTGGAACAACACGGTATTCTCCGGAAGACTACGAGTTAATTGTTCTAGAAACTCAAGATTTGAAGAAAATTATACATTTGGACTAATAGTGGGTTCATTCGCAACTCGGGACTTCGCAACTGGGGACTCGGAGTAAAAATTTCGCATCTCGGGACGCCGGAAATTTTTACCTGGTTAGAATTCGCAACTGGGGACTTGCTTAATGCGGCTTTAGCAAATGGGTAAGCATAGGATTAGAAAGTAACTATTTTGGTTGGAAATAAATAAGATAATAATCCTTTATTTATTTACAGTTATACCTACTCAATTAAATATTTATTTATATTTATTTATTTATTTATATTTTTATATTTAATTATAAATAAGACAAGAAAAATAGATTAAATTTTTTTTATTAGGTATAGAATATAGAAAATTAAAACAAAAGGTCACTGCATTTTTACAATATACGCCAACTTTAACAAACATTCACTAATGCTTGTTTTTTCCTGGACGTAGTCACTGACCGTGTTTTCGATTCTCTCATCGAGTACAGTATAACGCAATTTCTTTCTTTTTGGTGTCATGTACTTGTTCTTTTATATTATCATAGTGATGGGATTCCTCTTTTAGTGCCTCTATAAGTTCAAATATGTTTGGATGTATTTTTGACAATTTCTTGTTTAGGCGGCTATGCCAACCATCAAGCGAGTTTGTTGTTCTATGCCTTTCGCCGTAGCATATCCACATTTTTTGCACAATTGAATTTCACAACCATTGCTAAACAAAATAATCGTTAAATTTTTGTACAAGTGGATCATTAACACAGTTTTCCATTATGCTCAACTATCCATCGTCTACGCTTTCATATGGAATGTGTGACAACGCAGCGCATCTTCTTATGTGCATTCGGATTTACTCATCTTCCTTGTATGCTTTAGTTAGACCAATTTCTTCAACTTTGCGCCACAAGTATTGATTAAAATGGAAGTTGCATCCACTTATTTTTATATTTGGAAAACATTTTCGTAAGGCCAAGATAGCTGCATCTTCGTAATCTATTTTGAAACTCACAGGATTCCACACTGGTAAATGTTGTTTTATTAGAGAAAACAAACGTATGTATGTTGTCTCTTTTTTATCGGGAAGAAGTACGTATACGAGAGGAATAATGTTGGTTTGGGTTGGTGTACTACCAATGTCTGCATGGATGGTGTAAAGCTGCTTAAATTGTGGACAGCAACTTTTGAAAGTGCCATATCCAAAAAAATTGCGACACTGAATCATTGTACTTCTAGCGTTTTCAGAAGCAAACGCTAATATTTTGTCCTCATCACCATTTTCAAAAAACAAAAAGTTGTTAGTTAGTTAATCTGGCAATAAAATGTCTTCCCGGATTTTAAATTTAACAACACCTAAAGTCTTGTGTCTCGTCCTGTACAGTCTGTCCTTTTTGGATTCAAAGCTTGGAATTTCGGTTACAAATTCCATTCCAGACTCCATTACGGGTAACATTTCCTCATCAAAAATCTTGTGGATTGACGTAGTTTCTTCACGAGATCTTTATATCGTGATCAGATCGTCTAATAATTGTTTTACTGGAATAAAAACAGAATATTTATATATAAGATGTCTAATTATCAAAATTGATAATACTTTTTTTAACTTTTTTCATATGATGAATAAAACAATTTGTTGCAATTTTCATAAAATAAGATTATTGAGTAAACATTTCTTATAAACACAAGATGGGTAGGTACATATATACAGTGTGTTCACGGATGAGGTACCCAAGAGGAGAAGTATTTATTATTTTTAGTTTTAGCGGAAAATCTCCTTCTTGATAAACAGGTTTGCTTGTTCAAAAAACCCCATAAAATAACATCCAAGTTTTTCAAAACCCTCTGCATTTCTGCACTAAGTTAGAAAATGTAATAATAATCAAGCGATTTTGACGACAATAATATAGTGTTTGACGTTTTTGTCATTTAAGCAATAATATTTCAAATTATCATACAACAGTAAATTTTAATTAAAATCAATAACAAAAATAATAACTAATAATACAGTAATAATACACACTAGATTATTGTCGTAAAGATTACTTATTTCTATAATATAAAATGAAGCAAGTTTTGAAAAACTTGAATTTTATTTCATTTTATGTTTTTTGGACAAGCAAAACTTTTTATCAAGGGTGACATTTTTCGCTAAAATTAAAAATAACAAATATTTCTCCTCTGGGGCATCTCATACATGGACACTCTTTATAACAATATTGCTCCATAAATCTGTTTTATTGATACTTTGCTAACAGTTACACAAAAATTATATAAACAAACGTTCTTTAAAAATTGCTGAATAAATATTTATAAAACAAAGAAAATTTTAATTTATAAAACTGTTTTATAGTTACCTATAGCTGTAAGAATATTCTTAAATACAATTAAACAGCTAATTTGGCTGTGAAGACTAAACAATAACTGTGACGAATTTTATACAATATAATGGCTTTTGCAGAAGAGACAATAAATTAAAATAATTCTGTATTTTCAAAATTATGTAGCAACATTGTAGGTTGGGAAAAAGTGTATCCCCAACCTTTTGGTATAGTTTTAGATATGGTAAAAAAGACTTACTTGTTTTGTGTAATCGTAATACTTCCAGAACATATTTTTCTCTTTTTGCACATCCAAAAAGAGACGAGTCCTTGTTTTCTTTTTTAAAATAATATTGGTATCCTGAATCGAGGAGAATGTTTTTGCCACGTTGGCTCTCAATTATTTGAAAATTCATTTTTAAAAGCTGTGGGTATAATTTTATTATCGAAACACTGTTAACACTTTCGAAGTAAAAACACAACTAATGTTAAACTGCAAAAAAATTGGTATAAATACCAATTTAAGGTGTTTTCCATAATGACTATTTAAAGACATCTTTATAATAATTGTAAATAAATGAAGGATTAAAAAATGACTATATAAAGCCTTCTTCATAATTGTAAATAAATGAAGGATTATTATCTTATTTGCAACCAAAATAGCTTTGGTTACTTTCTAATCCTATGCGACACTTTCTACCTCCAAAAGGGTAGAGTCTCCAGTTGAGAAGTCCCGAGTTGAGAAGACACCTAATAGTGAACGCTTTTCGTCAATGTATGAGCTAGATGAACGTTAACGGTCCGGGAATATGTCGGCAGATAGATTGATGAGCGATTAATAGTCGAGGATTACATAAACATCTTAGACAATACAACGTGATGTTACCATCAGTAACAGAAGTTTTTCCTAACAATTTTACCTTTCAACGCGTAAGAAACCAGTTTGGTGTGTCAACAACTACAATATAAATATTTTATCATGGTCAGCAAAAAATCCTGACTTGAACCCCATTGAAAATGTAACTCAAAGAGATTTTAGACCGGCAAAACGCGGTATACTAAGTATGGCAGTTATTGAAAATGCTTGTGAAGAGTTGGTAGATTACTAGATTACTAGATTTAATTTTGTCTAAAAACGATAGAATTATACCTACTTACAAACAGAGCAAATAAATTAACTAGAATATAATGCTCGCTAAATAAAACAATTTTAGGACATAAAGATATTGATATAGACACAAAAATTAAAATTTATAAAATACTTGTAATTACAGTACCTACCAACATTAAGTTATGCAAGACTCTGTTTTTAAACTAGGAGGAGCGAATTGAAAAGACTAATTTACACAGGGAAAAGTTACTAGATTAGTTACTAAGGGCATGTTCCGAAATATAGTCGTGTTTAAAATTTATGTAATAGTTGTTATTATTGACCCTAGTCGGCGAACGGCCAATAAGGGATTAAGGAACAAATAAATGTCATAGGAATCGAATTTTTTATTGGTTACAAACAACGGTCGTAAATTTCACATTATTGTGACTTGAAAAGTGTGTCTAAATCGAACTGTCACTAATTGTTAAAAGTATATCAAGATGCAGGTTAGTATAAAACATAAAAATGTGATCGTTTCACATTTTCAATGATTTATTTGTTATAGGTATAAACTTAAGTAAAAGTTAGTCAATGAATGGCAACTGGATTACACAATGACTGGATTTTATCCTATAAGTAATATGGACATTTTAGCTAATTTAGCGTATACGCTAAAGGGCAAATGAAGGCATTCAAAAGTTTACAGGCCTATGAGATAAAGAAAAAGATGAAGATGAGTCAGGATTTGGTTTGAAAACTAGATTTTTTAATTTAAATTGAACTGTTCATACACACCTATATTACCTATACCTATGTATTAATGTTAAGTAGATATTTTTAAAATATTTGTTGTGGAAGTAATGTTAAATTAAGATTATGTCTAATGTAGTGGATGGTGTTTTAAATGTGAATTAACAATTTCATAAATGGTTTTCTAATAAATAAAATGAACTTGAATATTTAGTTACTGTTTAATCATTTTGGTAAGAAATTTATCAATTTTTAGTTTTAAAAAATCAGTAATGTTAGGTTTTTCTGGAATAATTCGGAAATCATCTCTTCATGTTAATCTACCGTCTTTTTGCCTTTAAAGCCATTAATGTATTTTCTACAAAATCCTCTTTAGAATCAGCATGTAAAATAATAAGTCGTCTTCCCTTTCTTGTAGGGCCTTTCAGGAATTGCTACCCTTAATAGTAATCGATGAAGAAGGATCCATAATCGTGAAAATTCAATACAATTGTTTACTGAAGTTCTGAAAAGAACTATTATTTACGAAATAAAGTAAAAACTAAGTAAAAACGATGAGATATCAAAATATAAAATGTCAGAACTGTCAACAATATCAATTATTAGCTGATTTTAATGTTAAAAAGTGATGTGTGAAACTGACTGCAATCTGACCAATCAGAAGTCTACAGGATTGCCAACTTTAATAAAAATCGCTCCTCCCAGTTTAAAAACAGAGTATAGTGAAAATTCGGTTCTACAGAAAAAAACTTAAAATCTAAATCTTCATAAACTTCTTGATATAACTTGTGTTATTTTACATTTCATTTAAGAAATTTTTGTACAAAATATATATTTTCAACAATATATCGGTATTAAAGCTTACCTTATAATCAGACGGCCAATAAGAATATTAGAAATCAATTAGTACATCGGATGGCCAAGATATATTAAAATTCAAATCAACTTGATTCGTTGACAGATTCAAATGAAAATGAAATTGGAACTTTTGACACAAGGCATAAACGACAAATGACATTTGAGTAGAGATGTTTGTGTCAAAATAACGAAAACGGTTCCAATTATTTTAAAATTACATAGAAAATAGTTTATAGAGAGATTGGAGTTTTTTTGAATTTTGCATTCAATTTGTTAACATTTCTTTAGACTTGAGATAATTGATACAGCAGAAGGTAAATGGGTAGATTTTTTTTTTAATACTAATTTAAATTGTTTTTTTATAAACGGAACAAGTACAAAAAGAAAACAAAATATAATTTATTACTTACCTATGATTACACTGTTGGCATGCAAAACATTCTAGATGATAGACGTTGTTTTTCGCCCTCATTACCATCTCAAAGGCCGGTATGACTTTGTTACATGCAGCACAATATCCTGTTGTACCGAATAACCTGCAACAAATAACCAGATCTAGTTTTAGAAAATGGAATTTCTCATTGTATGATGATTTATTGTCTGTTAACATATTATGGATACTAGTAGAGAATTGTCGGAGGATATGGCCTTCCATAGTTAGGTATTATTTTTTTGTTTTCATTTCTAGTTTGATTATAATCATTTACTGAATAAAAAATACGGAAGAAGATAAGATGAGACTTACAAATCTGGTTGACATGCTTTGTGGGAATTACAAATGTATCTGTTTAACTATCAACCCACCTAAATTAGAATTTGGTTGCAAGCTCACAAATACTATTAGTATTACAACCCTTCAGCTTATTACGATATTTATACCGTTCTCATTTAAAGTTCGGAAAATGGCATAATATATGACAGTACGTTTTTTTTTTATATTTGCTACATCTCTATCACTAAACAGTAGTTCGAATTATGTAATTCTTGAATTTTCATACGTCATGGCTGCCGTACTTATGGCCTGTGGCACGGTTCGCAGACAACACGGTGGCCTCATCATGGTTGCTAAGGACAAAGTGCGTCACGGAATGAAAAATCGAGCTGACAGACAATATTCTACTTGGAGTTGTATATTAGTTTTTAAAAAATCTAATAGCGGATTCGACTCAAATGCTCTTGCTCGATGACAAAGCGCTTTCGGTCCTGAATTGATTTTGGGCAGCATTTTTATAATTCAAATTTATATCTAGCAGTGCACACAGCAGCAAGAGCTGGAGTTCGACATTGGTCTAGCGCGTCTCTATCGTTATTCGACTGGCACAGTTAGCACTTGACATTTCAGATTTCTAACAAATTTTTAACGATATTTATTTATAGTTGCCGAACCAAAAATTATATCTATTAATTTCAAAGATTTTCCATTATCACTAATAAAGAGAAAGATGGTAATATATTTAAAAATATTAAATAATTCCTAACCTCCAAAATGACACTGGCACTGAAAAAAAGTACAGTTCCAAAAAATTCGAACTTTGAGCAAGAGCGACTGCCAGTCGAACAAAAATTTCACTATGCCTTGGTACCGAGCAATTTCAGTCGAATGCAATAATTGGCATTTAATTAATTAGGTTCTATCAGTCGAACAAACACCACTTAAAAAAGTCGAATTAAATGCGCATTAATGCATCCAGTCGAATCCGCTATAATATTTTATTAATATTTAGGACTATATACCTGTGTTGGAGTTTTTATAAAATCGGTAATTTGATTTTTTTAAAGACAAGCTACAAAACTGCATGGAAAAATCATGTAATGATTTGCATTAAATTTCAAATGAATTAGTTTTTATTAAAATTATAAAGAGAAATATTATTATGTGAATGGTTTATTTTAAACATTTTGGGTAAGGGTACGTCCTCTGAGCTGAATTCGGATCACACTTTGTTTTTATCCCGAAATATTTTGAAATTTTAGCAAGCCTGAAGCCAGCGGTAGTGTTGCTGTTGGCAAAGAATTTTTACTTTTTACACACAAAAATCTGAAATAAATCATTAGAAGAAATAAAGGAACTGAGCTTAAACTGAAATTAAAGGCTAATGTAATGTAATTTCAATAATGTAGGTTCTTTTAGTAAAGCCCTTTGACTTTTCTTGCTTCTCTTCATGTTTAATGCTTGCTTTCTTTTAAATGCACGGTGAACAAAGCTGCAATTAATTTAATAATAGTGAATGATATTTGCAAAATAATACTCTAAAATCTTACCATTAGCCTTTAATTTCAGTTCAGTCTCCCTTTATTTCTCTTAATGAAAAATATAATTAATTTTTGATGTTTCGCGTATTGTTTAATGTTGGATATGAAATTGTTTCAATGTGCTAATTTATTAATGTATGATTAGAAATAATTGTAACAATCACCGATTCATGATATTAATGTTTAAAACCAAGAAACCGATTCGAATGTTTTCTATCGCAGTCTGACGCGTAGAGGATAATTTCCAGAACTTCTAGACTGAGCTTTTAGGCAGAGATGGTTCTATTTTTGTATAAATAGCGCGACTTTGTCGGTAGATGTTAAGATTCAATATGTATTGTATAGTAAAGATAAATAAATTAGAATTGTGAGTTTTAATAGTGCCTAAATATTAAATAAATTAATTAGTACGTTATAAATAAATTAAAAATAAACTATTTTTTAATTAAACAACCGTTACAATAATTTTTTTGTGAAAGCTCCTATTTCAGAGCTTCAGGGATTTATTTGTAAGGGGTCATTTGAAGGAAGAGCATTATTGTTAAAATTATACCTGGGTCGAGAAAGAAAAGCCCTCTACAATAACCTTCAATTTAATTTTTTACTCCTACCAAAACCACAAAAATCCTATTCAGTCGCTTAACCAAATGAATATTACATTTACATATTCGGCTTTGCAAACATTTGACTACATTTAATGGACTTTTAAACTTTTAATCGCCTATCCTGCAATTATCGCTTAATTACACAACCAACCTCTATTAACATGTTAACTGCCAATTGTCTGTAACTAGCAATGGCTCGGCTCGTACGCATTGTTCAGATATATTTATAATTTTACTGCGATTTCCAGATTATTAACTTCGGTTGGGATCCTCTTCTTCAGGGATGGACTGACACCAATACGGATTTGGCCGTTATTATGCGACTAATCAATTATTGAATTTTTCCTATTTACTAAAGAAAAACAATTTAATACAAAAAATATGTTTTAGCATAATCATCATCATCAATCTATTAGAGATAAATCATCAAAAGATGCGTCTAACAGGTCCATAGAACATTTGCTAATTGATTTTTAAACAACCTTAACTAATCAATCCTTATTACATTTGAAGTGATTGAAGTAGTTAGGTTGCAGAGCTGGGTAATAACATGACTTTAAAAATAATTACGGTTACAAAGTACTTTTTCAAAAAAGGAATTCATTACAATTACAAAGTACATGTTGTAAAAATAGGAATTATATTGATTTAGTTACAATTACATGAAAAAAGGAATTATTGTTATGTGAGCCATTTCATTATTCAGTCATGCTCTAACCCTACAAGTCCCTCTCTGTCTTATTTGGCCTTTGAGGCTCAACTTGTCCGATTATTATACATAATTAAACCCCTTAAGACCAAACCTATGTGACGACTATGGCGGAGGTACTTTAGCGAACATTCCTGAGTCGACAAGATACTATTTCTAGTCTATTCTAAATATAATGTGATAGTGTTTCTAATTTTTGGCGAGAACGTTCTGGAGCCTCCGCCCATAATTTAAACTTTGTATATAAATACTGGTGGAGGAACACAAGTAGTTAGTTATTATATGGACAGTGAAGATACATAGTAATTAGTAGATAGATAGTGGTGAATATAAATAGTGAACGATTCAGACATTCAAAATATAAATAAATTATAATAGTAGTGTTATAAAATAAATAAGTGTTTAAATAAACTATTAATAAATAAACTGTTGTTTTAAAATAAACAAACATCACATTTGTGTCAAGAAGTGGAATAGTGTAAATAAATAGTGGACAATCATGGCTAAAAAACTATGTGATTTAAAAGTGGCTGAATTGCGTCGAGAATTAGAAGATCGTGATCTGGAGACGACAGGGAAGAAAGCAAAGCTGGCAGAACGTCTTAAGGAAGCACTGGAAAGTGAAGGTTTGGATCCGGAAACGTATCTATTTTCCGATGATGCGTCTTCTATAATTTCTTCTTTGGAAAATAAAATGTCTTCCATGAAAATCGATATTTCTTCTGACATTTCTTCTTTAGATAATAAAGTTTCTTCCATGGAAACTAAAGTTTCTTCTGATGTTTCTTCTATCAAAAATGACATTACCTCCTTAGAAGAAAAGGTGTCTTGTGACATATCTTCTTTAAAAACCGAAATTTCTTGGAAACCAAAATGTCTTCTATGGAAAATAAATTTTCGTCCAATATTTCTTCCTTAGAAGAGAAAGTATCTTCCGAAATGCCTTCTTTAAAAGATGAAATCTCTTCTGATATGACTTCCATGAAAAACGAAATTTCTTCTATAGAAGATTAGATTTTTTCCGTTGAGGAGAAAATAATGTCTTCTGTTGAGGAGAAAATAAAAGAAATGGAAAAGAAGATAGAAGAACTGGAACATTCAGACCCGGCCAAGGACGTTGAAATTAAGTGCCATGAGGGGGAAGTGAAATTGGAAGAAGCTGTAAATTCTCCTCGTGTTAAAGCCCCAACTTTTGACGGGAAGATGTCTTGGACGAACTACCTAAAGCAGTTTGAAACAGCTGCCAGAGCAAACGAGTGGTCTGAACGAGAGAAGGCAATAAATTTGACCATCGCCCTTCGAGGAGACGCTTTGGATGTCCTTCAGACTATACCGGTGGAAGAGACAACTCAAAAAGAGACTGAATATACGATATGGCCACGAACACTTGGAGCATTTGTACCAGTCACAGTTGAAGAATGGCAAACAGAAACGTGACGAGAGCCTTCAAGAAATTGAATTAGATATTGCGAAGATGGTGCGATTTGCCTACCCGTCAGCTACAGAAAACAAAAGTAAGGACTGTAAAAGAAGAAGAACAGGGAAATAAATTGATACAATTGTTTCACATGATAAAAACCCTTATTGAAAAGCAACCGAAGACTATTAGGTGCTGGAATTGTGGTGAAATGGGAAAAGTAAGCAGTTCGCGCAAACGTCCAAAGAACACTACGAATCGAAAAACCGTGCCTGTGGCTATACAGGAAGGAACGGTGTTACCTGAAAGTAGTGAAACCATACGAGTAAGGTGTTTGCAAGGAACTGTAGAGAAGGCAACGCCTGTCATGGCGGAACCTTCGAAGCGCAATAAAGGTGTTGGTCAAGGAACTCTGATTAGAAAGGAGTTGGCCACATCTGTTAAAGAAGTTACAGTACGAAGAACGTCGGTTGTCAGCGATGAGTGGGCCCCTGTCAAACTTAGGGAAGAACAAGAGAATGATCCTGTTTTAAAGAAGATACGAGAATGGAAAGAGGAAAATCGTAGACCTACTTGGCAAGAAGTATCGAAATTCTCTCCAGGAGTTAAATCATATTAGGCTCAGTGGGACTCCTTTATCCTGGAAGATGGCTTATTAAAGCGAGTACTTGAAAATGGTGATGGTTCCGAGAACAGAAGACAGTTGGTCATTCCAAAAAGTAGAGTAGCTGAAGTACTCCGTCAGTTACACGACAGTCCATCAGGAGGATATCTCGGTGTTAGGAAAACCCTTCAGAGAGTTCGGGAAAGGTTTTACTGGATAAACAGTTCCGATGATGTAAAGGACTGGTGTAAGAAATGTACCACCTGTGCTATGAGTAATGGACCTCAACGAAAAAGGAAGGCTCCCATGAAGCAATACAACGTTGGTAGCCCATTTGAGAGGATCGCCTTAGATATTGCTGGACCATTCCCCGCGACCGAGGATGGTAATAAATACATTTTGGTGGTTATGGATTATTGTACAAAGTGGGTGGAAGTCTATGCCATTCCAAATCAAGAGGCCGCAACTGTTGCAGATGTATTGATAAAAGAGTTTATCTGTCGATTTGGAGTGCCCTTGGAGATCCACAGTGACCAAGGCAGAAATTTTGAAAGTCAACCATTCCGTGGAATCTGTGACAGACTAGGCATGAAGAAAACCAGAACCACAGAATTGCACCCACAATCCGATGGAATGGTAGAGCGAATAAATAAGACCATTGGCAAATAGCTGTCAAAAGTGGTTTCAAACTATCAGCGAGATTGGGATCAGTATCTTTCGACATTTGCAATGGCTTATAGATCCGCTGTCAATGAATCAATAGGCCAAACACCAGCAAAGATCTTGTTTGGGCGTGAGATGAGACTACCGTGCGACCTCGAGTTTGGATGCCGACCTGGAGAAGATGTAACTGGTGAAGATTATGTGATCCAGTTACGAAGAAGAATGGACGACATACATGAATTAGTTCGCTCGCATCTCCAAATCGCCAGCGACAGAATGAAGAAGCGATACGATACCCAAGCAATAGAAGGATGTTTCAAAGAAGGCGACAAAGTCTGGCTCCATAACCCAAAAAGACAAAAGGGTTATTCTCCGAAGCTTCAAAGGTCTTGGGAAGGTCCGTACCGCATCAAGAATAAAATAAATGATGTAATTTACCGTATAAGTAAGATCCTAAACGGTAAACCAAAGGTAGTGCATCAAAATAGGTTGGCGCCATTTGAGGGTGACCATGAAGAAGAAGTAAATCAACTTCGAGAAACACCTGACCTTGTCTATGAAGAATTTATGGGTGCATATAGAGGTACTGGAAAAGCCAGAAATGGTGTCACGGCCGAGCAACAACAAGATCTGCTCTCGCTTCCGAAAGACTACTCGCTGGTCCATAGTACTTCCGCCAGCATCAACGACGCGCGAGGACTGGCATATGTGTTCCGTAAGAAGTTTGGTCGACTGGTAGAACTTCAATGTCAGTTACCAGCCCCTGGAAAAGCCTTGAAACTTCAAGACGGGTCACGTTATCTTTTTTATTTAATAACGAAGAACACTTTCCAAGATCGATCCACCTATCAGGATGTATGGGAAGCATTACGTAGTCTAAGGGAGCACGTACAGGAGTCCAATGTACAGAAACTAGCCATGCCGAAGATAGAAGGAAATCAGCTGGATTGGAGGATCATTAGGAACATGGTGGAAGTAATCTTTCAAGATACCGGAGTTCAAATACTAGTTTGCAGCCATTCGCCCACTGCCCAGGTTACAGCGAAGACAGTCCCTTGTTACTTCCATGCAACTGGAAATTGTAAAATAGGATTCAGTTGCAAATACAACCATTCCAGTTTAGTTTCGTAAGAGTTCCAGGAGGAACTATCTCTTAAGGAGGGGGCAATGTTATGTGAGCCATTTCATTATTCAGTCATGCTCTAACCCTACAAGTCCCTCTCTGTCTTATTTGGCCTTTGAGGCTCAACTTGTCCGATTATTATACATAACTAAACCCCCTAAGACCAAACCTATGTGACGACTATGGCGGAGGTACTTTCGCGAACATTCCTGAGTCGACGGGGTACTATTTCCAGTCTATTCTAAATATAACGTGATAGTGTTTCTAATTTTTGGCGAGAACGTTCTGGAGCCCCGCCCATAATTTAAACTTTGTATATAAATACTGGTGGAGGAACACAGGTAGTTAGTTATTATATGGACAGTGAAGATAAATAGTAATTAGAAGATAGATAGTGGTGAATATAAATAGTGAACGATTCAGACATTCAAAATATAAATAAATTATAATAGTAGTGTTGTAAAATAAATAAGTGTTTAAATAAATTATTAATAAATAAACTGTTGTTTTAAAATAAACAAACATAACATTATCAATTACTTTTATAGTTCTTTTCTAATTTTGTCTAAAAAAAATATGTCAAAAAAATTTTGTGTACTAATATTATAATTATAGAAATAGAGCTTTTAAGAAACATTTTGTTTTTTACATATTCATTTAATTATTGACTCAGTTAGATAAAACAGCAGAATCAGTCATTACAAGTCTACAACTAATTTTATGGCAGTCAACGATGATTTTTAACATTTTTCTTATATTATGTCAAACTTTTTGGGGGGACAATACATAATTTTATTTGTTGAAATTTTAATGGGTTTTTAAGAAATTGGAATTCTGCAATTGGATTTTTGGCAGTACGTTTTATGTTTTGGTACTATAAGGCTTTATTTGTTGAAATTTTAAAGGGTTTTAAGAAAATGGAATTCCGCAATTGGATTTTCGGCAGTACGTTTTATATTTTGATACTATAAGGCTTTATTTGTTGAAATTTTAAAGGATTTTAAGAAAATGGAATTCCGCAATTGGATTTTTGGCAGTACGTTTTATGTTTTGGTACTATAAGGCTGTTGTTTATCGATAAATTGTTCAAGTAATTCACTGACGTCAACGTTAATCAGGTCTGAGTGTCAGCGCACGTAGAATTCCTAGAGCAGTGGTCTCCAACTAATATTACTAGTACGTACTTGTTCATGGCTACATTCCTACCTACCAAACGAAGGTGTTTGAGAAATAAACACAAACTTTTATCCAGCCACAACGGCATGTCACGTAAGATTTAAAAATAGTTAATAATAACAACAAAAAAGTAACGCACTATCATGAACATAAACATTGAAAAATAAAAAGCACGTTCAATGAGAAGTCTGACACTCAGACTCATCGATAATTTTTTAAATGTTTGCAGTATAATTTGATACAGCCATTCAAATACAATTATCCAAATGTTCATCTGTAAGTCGATTGCGATATTTGTTCTTAATAAACTTCATATTGGAAAAAGAAGATTCACACAAATAGGTTGAACTGAATATTGCTTTCACTTTCAAGGCAACATGGCATAGAACTGAATATTTGTCTTTACTTACAATAGGCCAGATACATTTGGTACTTGAGACTAACGATTTTAAGGCTAAATTATTTTGAAACTCAATTACTTCCATTTCTGTTGCAGCGATGTCTTCGCCAAAGTTCTGCATAACACAAGTTGCAAACTGTTGCGATATTAATTTCCATAAAGGGTGAAACAACAAACTACGCTACTAAAGCCATTTCGTTGAAATCCTTAAAACGATTTTTGAAGTTATTCTTCAGGGTAGAAACTATTTCTACATGATATTTGCTGTCATAGGGTTCTAATGGATTTTGAGATATTTTTTCTGAAAAAATAGGAAAATGCTTGGCATCGCTGTTAATTAGGTTTTGTTCCCAAAACTCCAGCTTTTTGATAAATGCTTTTATATCAGTAATCATTTCCGCTAGTTCTTTGTCTCTCCCCTGAAGCTGCAAATTAAGTTCGTTTAATTTCTCTGTAATGTCCACGAAAAAACCAACATCTCTAAGCCAGATTGAATTTTCTAGTTCCGGAGTCGGTTCATCGCGTTGTTTGACAAATTAAACTATGCCAGATAGGACATCATTAAAACGTTTCAGCTCCCATCCTCTACTTAACCATCAGACTTCAAAGTGAAGGAGTAGGTCCCCGTATTGACAGTCAACTTCATCGGCCAAGGTTTTGAATAATCTTCTTTGTAACGCTTGAGCTCTAATCTTGTTCACAATTTTTACCACCAGTTTCATAACGTTGTTTAGTTTCAGGAAATTTCCACATAATGCTTGCTGATGGATAATGCAGTGGTAACAGAGAAATTGCGGAAAAGTTTCATCTTTACGACATAACGCCACCAGACCCTTATCACAACCCACCATAGCTGGAGCGCCATCGGTTGTCAAGCCTACCATTTTCGATATTGGAATTTTCTCCAAAGAAATAATATTTTTTAAATGAGAAAACAACTCCGGTCTAGTAGTGTGTCCTTTCAGTGGAATAAACTTCAAAAGATCTTCTTTAATCGTAAAATCACTAAAAACCATCCTGACGAACACGCCCATCTGGACAGTGTCAACGACATCTGTTGATTAATCTAGTTGAAGTGAAAAATAAACACAGTTATCTAAGTCAGTTCTTAACTGTAAAAAAATATCATTGCTCATTACTTCTACACGTCTCATCACTGTATTAGCAGAAAGTTGCATCGATTTTATAGCTGAAACTATCTCGTCTTTATTTCTAAAGTTGGCAAATAACGAATCAGCACCTTCTAAAAACGCCTGTTTTATCATTTCCCCGTCTTCATAAGGTTTCTTTTTTTGTGCAATTATCTGGGACACACAGTATGATGCTTCAGTTGCAGCCTTATTTTTGTCGACTGTTCTTAAAAATAATAATTGTTGTCCAATTAATTGCTTTTTTAACTGTTTCAGTTTCTCCTTTCTGGCGGCAGAATGTAGTGGGAATGATTTTTCAAAATTAGAATGTACAGTTTTATGATGTCTCTCAATATTTCCTTTTTTAGCAACGGAGACCGAAGTATTACATTACAAACACACATTTTTATTTTTAACTTCTGTAAAAAAGTATTGTTCTTCCCATTCCGAATGAAAGTGGTATGTCTTTATCTTCTTACAACTGCTTGTCATAATATTATTTTTTGTTGGTATCTACTAACCCAACCGCTGGACGTTGGTTACGCGTTCAGTGTTAAACTAAGCGCAATGTCGCCGAGCCGTGCGTATTTAACCCGTTCAAGGCAATCCTGATCGTTCTCGAACACTAACGCGCTGGTCCGGCTGGTCGGTTCTAGCCGATTCTAGCTTGATGACGTCAGCGGCAGATCGCTCACCGCAACGTTGCCGCTGTTTATGTTTAATATTATGACAATTAAGATTTTTTGTGGAATTTTTGGAAGCTTCTCTGATTTTTGCAGTTTGTATTTTTTAAATTAAAATCGTTGTGAGAGCTACCAGAATAGCCTCCGCGAGCTACCGGTAGCTCGCGATCGACATGTTGGCGACCACTGTCCTAGAGTATCTATATCTACTCAAGTTAGGATATCAGTAACTTGTTTTTTTTACTCGTATTTAACCTGGATATTGTAATCTTCAAGTGTTGAAGTGAGATCATTGATATTAAAAAGACATACAAATACATAATGGTCAGATACGACTGTACCTCTCTGAGCATATTAAAAATATTTAGAAAAATTTCCGCTTGCTAAAAAAGCTCAATTTCCTATATTAAAAAAATTTGTTCATCTGCATTCAAAGTTCAGTAGAAATCTGGAGTACTAAAGATCTTTTGCAGGGTGTCCGGGAAAATATGGGAGGTCTCTCGGATTCAGATAGAACATAAAAAAATATGATGACAAGTTTTCATAAATTTTTTTCCTAGCGCCCCTCCCTACGGAGATACGGACTCCAAAAGGACGCCACTGGAAAGCAATTTTTCTTGAATAACTTTCAAACTACGTAATATAATTTAATGAAAATTTAATATGATAAACAGTAGTAAGAACCTCTTAAAGTACTGCCCTTAAAACATAATTAGCTTGTTTAGTTTACCAGAGACGGACTAGGTTGTACATTTTAATGCTTACATTTTTAACACCATGTATGATAAGGAGTTAAAAAAATAAATTTCAATACTTTGAACATTAAGCTAAAGAAAAGGTACTCTTCTTCATTGTCGATAAAATGAACCATTTTCGAGAAAAAAAAAAAACATAAAAGAATTAATTATTAAAAAGAAACCTGGATTTCCAATTTTTTTTGTCTGCAGGAAAGTGTGATACGAAAGTCATTGAAATAGAACTTTTATCAGTATTAAAAAACGCATTGTTTTTACAAACGTTACTATGGTACCTACGAAATAAATAAATGAATAATTATTGCATTGACGTGTGCATTTTAAATCTTGTTAACACGTTGATCTTCTAGTAGGGGAGCCCGGGGCACATTCAGACGATTTTGGGGAAATGCATTTATTTCATTAACAATAAAAGTTAGTGGCTGACTTTTAGCACTATACCGAAGTTCGCCCTATTAGATATACGATGATAATTTTTAATTAAATCAATATGTAATATTTAACTATTTTGTAACCGTTTTAAAAAAATGGGTATATTGTCCGAATGTGCCCCATGCCGGGGCACAATCGGACATGTACATTCAGACGATGTGTTAACTAATGGTAAGGATAATAAAATAAAGGCTAGAATGAACTAAAACTCTTTATTGAAGGTTAATTCAGTTATTTAAATTTACTGCAAATCTTACTATGGAATTTAACCTTGAAGTACTGCATTTCACAGGTTCAGGAAGCTTCAAAATGACATCACCATTGACACATCGAGGATATCAGGAAAAACAAAACCTAAATTGCCTTTTCTTCTTAAAAAGCTGACCTCATATTCATCTGAGCCATGATCCGCTACTAGTACTTTACCAATATAGTACTTGATGGTTTTTTTTGTAGGAAATTGGACTAAAATATAATCGTTGATCTGAGTTATTGTCTCATTATTCAGTAAATCTGGAACATCAGTTTCTTCGCCCTCGAGGTCCATATTGTCTGCGTCAGACGAATCGGAAGACCATCTGCTTTTTTTGGGTTCTGGAATGTCTGAATCAGACGACGATACCTCATCTTTGATTTTGTCTAGATATTTCTTCTTTTTATTTTTTTTATTTTTGGATGTTGGATTTACTTCCTTCGTTTCAGGTTTTTTTTTTTGCATTGAAAATACTCGGCTTTTAGCATCTTTCTCAGCTTGTTTGTTGACTTTTCTGTTTTCAATTTCTTCAATTCGATCTTTTTCCGGTGTATCGGTATAAATCCGGGAGCTTCCTTGCTTTAATTTTCGTACGGTTTTTCTTGGAGGAACTATTTGTTTGTGTATTGCATACATTTTCCACCAACTCTTCAACAATATTAGTCACGATATTGACAATGTCATTAGATTGAATATTTGATGGACCTGGCAAGTCACTATTTGATGAATCTGGCAAGTCAATTATGGGGTCTTGTGGTTCCATAGATATATTTAAATCGTGAATTATCGTAGGTGTGCTTAAAGGTCTATCTGTTACCGAAGCTGGAAGGTAATCATTTTCAGAAAAAACCAGAAAATTCACCGGCCAAATTCCTGTTTTGGAAAATGCTTTTACAATATTTATTGGAGTGAATGATAACAAGTATGGTTCGTAAGAGAGTTGAGGAATGTGGTTTATTTTAATCGTTGTCCCAGGTTTGGAGCTCAAAAAGTCGTTGAACGATGACTTGCACCTTGATTTAAAAGGCCCACATATTTCTACATCTAAGGGTTGCATCTGGTGAGTACAATGCGGTGGGAACGACAGTAATTTAATGCCGTTTTCTCTACAATACAAAATAGCTGCAAGGCTAATATGAGTCTCATGGTTATTTACTATCAGTAATATTGGGTTATCAACATTACAGTCTTTATGCTTCTTAATATGTTCCAACACCTTTACAAAAATATCAGCAGTCATCCACCCAGTCTTTGATCCAAAACACACGGAGCCTGGAGGAGAACCATACAAATACTCATCCTTCATCCGTACCCGTGGAAATATATAAACAGGAGGCAACGAAATTCCCGATGCTGCTATAACCCCCAAAAATGTTACTAGGGTGCTACGCTCTCCAGAAGAGATCTGTCCAACCTGTTTCTTTCCACTTTGTGCAATTACTTTTGGGGCTTGTAAAACAGTTGTTATTCCTGTTTCATCACAGTTCAGGATTCTATCTGGCGTGAACTTGTATTTTTCCATTACTTTTCTATAATTGTCAAAAAAGTGTTTAACGTTAGTTGGATTGAAAGCGCTAGATCTTGCCAGGCTGGTATATTCCGGTTTTCAGTGGGATAGATCACGATGTCTTTTCATAAAACCAGCCATCCAATCTTCACCGGCCATTTTATTTTTATCCCAGGACGATGGATATTTCTTTTGTAGTTTGAGTACGTATTCGTACGCTAAAGTACGAGTGTTCTTGTAGGTTAACCCAAAATGCCGATTGGAAGTCCGAATTAAATAATCTTTTACTTCACTTTTTTCTTGAGAGTTGAACACACTCCTTGCTGCATATTTACTAGATCTTTGATCTTGATCTTCCTCTCCACTATCATTGCCAGAATCCCTATTTCGTTTTTAATGAAATATTTTTAAACGATCGTGGATTGTCGACTTTTTAATATTGTCTACTGAAGAAGCCTGTCTAACAGATATTCCATTATCAACTATATCAGATATTGCAGTTCGTATTGCATCTTCTGAAATATTGACTCTTTCGGTGCGAACCATCCTAGACGAAAAAGAAATACACCCTGTTAAAAAATACATTTAAAAGTCTAGTTCACAATTATAACGGGGCACATTCGGACAGTCCGAATGTGCCCCAGTTCATGTGTCCGAAAGTGCCCCTGCTGTAGTTAAAGAAAATAATCACATACAACATTTCTTAGGTTATGGTTATAAAGCTATTAACCATGTGATTGAATTCCTATTTAATCCTAGTTGAAGATGTACTAAATAGATTACAACAAATATCAACGATACAATATATGAAACTTTACGAAGTAAAGTGGAAAATATTTACCTGCTAGCCCAAAAAACAGGAAACTTAATTGATAAACAAATTTGTAGCGACAACTGTACCAAAATTTCACAGCGGTGACAACAACACTGAAACTACGTTTGACGAGAGTAAGCGCACTGTATCAACTTTTTTAGGCGGTAAATTTGAACTGTCCATATGTGCCCCGTGTCCGAATGTACCCCGGCATCCCCTACTCCGATATTAATTTATTGAATTTTGAATATCTTGGTAAATTTAATTCGATAATGGGATACACATTAAGTGAGTATGCAGATATGCATCTAATGTACGGTATCGCATCTTGCAATGCTTATGAAGCAAGAAGGTTGTATATATTCCAAGTAAAAAATCTTTTTGCGACTTGACCAACGTCTAAGAGAGACTGGTGGACGATTCTTAGTTAATAAGATAACAATATTGACTTTCTTTAATAATGTTTAGAAAGTTTTGGGAAAACAAGTACTGATGCTGGTGTGACAAGCACAGTACATACGGTGCAATTAGAGGAAAATATTTTGGATACTTCTTCAGTAAGCACTGGAAGATTAGCAGCGCAGCTTCATGTGTCAAAAACGACAATTGCTGAAGTACTTAAAGAACAGTTGTTATACCCTTATCATCTGCAAAAAGTGCATCCTCTACTTTCTGAAGATTTTACTCGAACAATCCAGTTCGCAAACTGGCTATTAGATCAGTAACGAACAAACGGAAACTTCATTAGTACTATTCTTTTTACCGATGAAGCGGGGTTTGCCAAAAATGGTATTATAAATTTACATAACCCTCATGCCACTGTTGTTCATCATTATCAACATCAGTTCGAATCAGTTAATGTTTGGGCAGGAATAATCGGCAATTTTTTGATTGGACCATGCGTATTGCCGTCACGATTAAATGGTAAACTATATTTACAGTTCCTTCAGAACGCTTTTCTCGATTCAATAGAGCATTTGCCACTTGAAACCCGCCGAAGCATGTATTTTATGCATAATGGCTAGCCTCCACGGTCTCCCGACCTAACGCCAATGGATTTTTACCTGTGGAGTCATCTCGAAACCTTGCTGTATTCCTCTCCGGTTGATACTAGGGAGGAACTTTTACAAATAATCACATTTCATTGTGATGTGACAAGGAACAATGCTGGGTTGTTGTGGCGAGTACAGCAGTCCTCTTTTCGACGGGCCCGCGAGTGTATCAGAGTTCACGAATCACATGTTGAACCCACTTATAAAGTTTTTAATTAATTATTTCTAATTAACGTATTTAGGTTCAATCGTTACAAGCTTTAGTGAGTTCAGGATGAAAACATAATAATCCAAATTGTATTTTAGAATTTACCAATTTGAAATAAGTTAATTCTGGGAGTTTAATTTTTTAATAAAAATAAAACATTAGGTCATTTTTATTTTTTTTTTTCGAAAACGGTTCATTTTATCGACATGAAGAAGAGTGTCTTTTCTTTAGCTTAGTGTTCAAGATATCGAATTTTTTTTTTTAACTCCTTATCATACAGAATGTTAAAAATGTAAGCAATAAAATGTACAACCTAGTCCGCCCCTGGTAAACTAAACAAACTAATTATGTTTTAAGGGCATTATTTGAAGAGGTTCTTACTAGTGTTTATCATATTAAATTTTCATTAAGTTATATTACGTAGTTTGAAAGTTATTCAAGAAAAAATAATTTCCAGAGGCGTCCTTTTGGAGGCCGTATCTCCGTAGGGAGGGCCGCTAGCAAAAAAAATTATGGGAACTTGTCTATTTTGTAATATTCTATCTGAATCTAAGAGACCTCCCACACTTTTCTGGACACCCTGTATAATAGTTGCACACATTTATCAAAGATATACGGAAATAACATGGTTGGCAATGTCTATCTTTATAAGTGTATCGAAAAAATGGAGATGTGATATTAATTTGCAATATTTGAGATGAATCGATAATATCATACGGATCTAATCAAAGCAGTACTTACCTAAGGTAATCCCTTTTGCAGAGAATGAGGTTCGCTTTGGTGTAGAGAGTGGAGCCTACCTCACCCAGCCGGCAGTCGCAGCAGCCGCACTTGAGGCAGTCTTCGTGCCAGAAGAGGTCCAGAGCCTTGAGAAGGAACCTATCGATGATTCTCTTCCCGCAGCCCGCACACTCGCGTACATTAGTACCCGTGGTAGAAAGTGTGTTAGGAGTTGTCGAGACAGGCACGGGATTGGCTCCAGCGGACACAGATATGATGGTTCTGGTGGTCGGTACTTGATCCCCTCCAGATTCTGGAATAAAAGGAATCGATAAGTAACTTTTAAAAATGTATTCGAGAGCGTACTAAAAATTTGTAATCTTTTAAAATAATTAAAATATCGTTCCATCCATACAATTTGTATAAATGAAAAATGAAACGATATTTTTAGAATTGGCGTTGCTCAGTGCTACACTTTCGATGCAAAGAAAAAGACCTATAAAGTTGAAAAGTCACTGTGAATATAAATAAAATTATGCCAGGGAGATTCTATTTTTATTTTAACGGTTAAAAAAACCAAACCAAACTGGTGGTGTCTACTTAAGGCTGAAGTAACTAAAAACAATATTTGAACTTACATAAAATAACAAAAACAAGTTACGAACAAACTTTTTAAAATTTTTATAAAATCAGAATTGGACAAATTAAAAATTTAAAATCGATTGGAATTAATGAATTGAGTTTTTATAGAGATAAGATAGTAAAACGGTAAAACCAATGACCTGCCGTCTATCAAATAGGTTACCAACTAGAAGTCTGATAAGTCTGGTCTAACCCAGATTGAATCCAGAACCACTCAAATGCTCTTTCTACTTGTCATATTGTTTTGTGTCAGTCTGTACATGTCATATGTCAAATTTAGGTACGCTTATCACCTGTTGTACCGGAAAAATGTATTATTTTTATAATTTAGTATAATTCACTATTAATGTTATATTTTTAACCTGATTTATTGGATATTAATGACAGTTGACAGTATGGTTCTTTTGTTGGCATCCAGTGCTATGCCCGTCCTCAGCCTATGACGTTTTCACTAAACACGCATATTAACAGTAATTTTTGCATCACTCTGTCAGTTAGAAGTAGAAGCAGGGCTTTATTTATTTTATTTTCTTCTATTATATTTTTAACTTCTTTAATCCTATTTTTTGATTGGAAAATTCATTTAATAGAGTATATTCAAACTATTTTGCATTTCTTTAGCCGTTCCTTGGGATGTTTCATTACAAAACCATTAGCACCATTAACATTAAGGGGGGCAAAATTACAATAGCTGCAATCTATTGTCCACCAAGATACAACCAGGAAAAAGAAAATTATCTCAATGTACTCAAAAAACTAGGTAACAAATTTATAATCGGTGGAGATTACAACTCCAAACACACAAACTGGGGTTCAAGATTAACCACAGTCAGAGGAAAAGAATTGCACCAAGCTGTATCAGAACTTGGTTGTACATACCAATCTTCTGAAAAACCCACCTATTGGCCCACCGACCCAAATAAGATTCCAGACCTTTTGGATTTCTTTATTCTGAGGAAAATTTCACCAAACTATACACAAGTAGAAGAAAACTTTGATATGGATTCAGATCATTCTGCAGTAATCCTTACTCTAAGTGATAATGTTATTCAAAGAGAAGCCAAACCGACCTTAGCAAATCGGAAAACTAATTGGGAAGGTTTTCAAGAAGACTTAACAAATACTATTCAACTGACCATAACACTAAAAACGAAAAATCAGCTAGATGAAGAACTGGAAAGGTTTATAGTTGAAATCCAGCAAGCTGCATGGAGAAACACACCAGAAGTAAGAAGATTAATAGCTGGAAAAAACTATCCTGTCAAGATAAGAGTAGCAGAAAAAAGAAAACTAAGAAAGAAATGGCAGATGACAAGATCACCAGAAGATACAATATATTAAATAGGGCTACCCAAAGACTGAGAAGAGAAATTCTAAATCACAAAGAAGAATCCTTCAACAGATACCTAGTAGGGCTAACAGATGATAAAGAAACTGATTATTCACTCTGGAAGGCAACTAAAAAGATGAAAAATTCGTGTAAACATTGTCCTCCTATCAGAATAGCAGATAACAAATGGGCAAGAGACAATCAACAAAAAGCTGATATTTTCGCTGACCACCTACAAAAGACGTTCCAATTAGATGAAAATCAAGACACTCCTAATGAGACCATCCATAATATGGAACAACTTGAAATTAAGCTAGTTACTCCCAATGAAGTTACGAAATAAATTCAGACAAACATCAACTCACAGAAAGCCCCAGGATATGACCTTATTACTGGAGATATATTAAAGAAACTACCGCGGAAGGCTATTGTTTAATTGACATACCTCATAAATGCAGCATTTCGCCTTAAATATATACTTGATGCGTGGAAAATGGCTGAAGTTATCCTAATTCCTAAGCCAGGAAAACCTCTGAATGAAGTGTCGTCATATAGACCTATATCATTGTTACCGATAATATCTAAGTTGTTTGAAAAACTGTTACTAAAATGACTAAAACCAATAATTGAAAATAAAAATCTGATCCCTTTGCACCAATTTGGTTTTAGAAACAAACACTCGACAATAGATCAAGTACACAGGATAGCCGATATCACCAAAAAAGCTTACGAAGAAAAATATATATGCTCAGATATATTTCTTGACGTAGCCCAAGCATTTGACAAGGTCTGGCACGCTGGCCTAATACAGAAACTTGAAAAAATGCTCCCTAGACAATATGTCGACATTCTACAATCATATTTAACGGGAAGAATGTTTAGAGTAAAGCAAGACGAGGCATACTCCGAAATGAAAGAAATTAAAGCAGGTGTCCCACAAGGCAGTGTGCTAGGACCGGTTCTTTATTTATTATACACCAGCGATATCCCTCAACAACAATCTGTTAACATAGCAACATTTGCAGATGACACTGCAATATTGGCAGTTGGCGGAACTAATACAGAGACCTCAGAAAAACTTCAGGAAACCTGCAACAGAATTAATCGATGGACAAAAAAATGGAAAATAAAAATAAATCAAACTAAATCAGTGCATGTTGATTTTAATCTTCGACCAAATGAATAAAAACAAATAAAAATAAACAATGACGTTATTCCGCATCACGATTCGGCCAAATACCTAGGGATGAACCTAGATGTAAAACTTAAATGGAAAGAGCACATAAAAAACGCGTAAAGAACTTGAACTTAAATTCAAAAAAATGTATTGGGTCCTAGGAAGAAAATCCAAATTGACAGTGCACAACAAACTGCTGATTTATAAACAAATCCTAAAACCAATCTGGATTTATGGCATACAGCTATGGGGATGTGCCAGCAAGAGTAATATCAACATGAATCAAGTTTTCAAAAATAAAGTCCTAAGATGTATTGTTGATGCACCTTGGTTCTACCTAAACGATTATCTTCATAGAGACCTGAAGATGCCAACAATCGAAGAAGAAATAAAGAGGTTTGCTGCGAAACATGAGGGTCGACTGCACTCCCACGTCAACGAAGAAGCGCTGCAATTACTGGACAACTCTACACTCAACAGAAGTTTAAAAAGGAAGAAGCCATTTGAGCTAGTGTAGTGAACGTTAATGTTATTGCTAGTGTAAAACAGTGTAATAAATCTTCACGCCAACTTGTGATGCTTTCCTATAGAAACAATTAAGACAGCCCAATGGGGACTTCTTAGATAAGTAATTAGTTTGTAAGATTTTTAGATTAAAATTGTAGGTTAGTCAGTAATGACTAGTAACAATACTCTAACAAAAAAACAATTACAAAAAAGATTTAAATACATTTTGCAGATGTTGCATAAATGCATTCTTTGTCTCTATTTCTAATGGTAGGATTCATTTGTTGATGCCTTTTTAAGTGTTTCGTGGCTTTTCTTAGAAGGAGTCGCCTGGCCTAAGGTCCGTATTTATGAACAGAACTCAGCTGAGTCGGTCTTGGCTGAGTCGTCCTTGAACGAAAATCGAAGTTCGGTCATATCTCGTGAATTTAGAGATGGGTAGTAACAAATCCTAAATGTACTTAACAGTTACAGATTTGCTATTAAGCCATCTCTAAATTTTAGTCTAACACCGGAACCACCTGGAACTTTAAAGACGTTTTAACCGAACATCGATTTTAGTTCAAGGACCACTTACCCAAGTCCGACTCAGCTGAGTTCTGTTTATAAATACGGACCTAATAGTCCAAGAGCTAGTAAAACAAATTTCATTAAGTGTTTGATGCACTTTGAAATTTTGTAATTTGAAACCATTTGGATGGAAAAGCAGATATACCTGTGTTGGCTAGACCCACCCCGGGACAGTAACAGTAACAGTAACAAGGATTTTATTTACATAGTTAAAATATCTACAGATTCAGAATATGAAATAGTATAATCAACACTACCGGGATCTTCTCCTTTCGTGCTGGTCTAGAGTCCGACCGGACTTGTCCACCTATATCTACCCCTATTCTGATAAAAAATGATGAAATATTGCAGCCCTCACTCCTTACCATGCGATATTATTGAGGGATTAGGGTTGTTTTGGAATCAGTAATGGGAATTTGTAAAAGGATATGTCGCGTTTGAGTTATGGTTTTTGTCCCCTGAAAAGGCTAGAAAAAACAGGGTTGTCCTTGTGTGTATAGTTGTTTGTTTAGTCTATTGTTCAGTAATACAACTCACAGGCAGAGTGCTCGATACACCGTCCATCGAGGCAACAATCGCGGATTTCACGCTTGTTGCTTCGATGGCCAGTCTACCGTTCAGTCCACCGTCCGACTAGTTTGCGCGAGTATCTAGTCGGTGCGAGCTGTTGTTTAGTTTGTCTTTTGTCTGGGATCGTTAAGGAGGAATGTTATTGTATTTTGTTATTATTATTGTATGTTTCTGTGTCTGTATATGTCCAGTTTCGCGTGTAAACAGCCGTGTTTTCTACGTACGCCGTCCCCGCGATAGATGCTAAAGATGTCATCTTTCACATTATCGGGGAGACACCGCAGGTAGAAATTTTCGGCTGTTTATAGTACATAGTCCTTGATTCGTGGAGTCTCTGTTTGTACGTGCATGTCTTCAATTCTTGCATAGCGGTCGTAGCCCAGTGCTAGCCGAAGACATCTGTTCTGTGCAATTTGCAGTTTGTTATAGTGACAATTGGCCATCGAGCAGTAGACCGGACATCCATATGTTAATATCGGTCTTAAGATGGATTTGAAAATTAAAAGTTTATTATCCAGGGTGACTTTGCTCCTCCTGTTTAATAGAGGATAAAGAGTTTTTATCGCTATATGACTTTTACCCACCCTGTCTTTGATGTGCCGATCGAATGTCAGTCCCCTATCTAATTGAAAACCGAGATACTTCATGCTATTCCTAGTGTCTACCTGTTGTCCCTGAATATTGAGCGGTATATGAACTCCCCTTGACCTTCGCTTAGTGATGAGCATGCTCTCGGATTTTTGGGGGTTGATTTTAATTTTGTTTTTAATTAAATAGGGGACTAACTTCCTGTTTATATGGATGTCCAGTGTCCTGAGGGCACTTTCTGCTGAATGGTTGCTTTTGTACAGACAAATATCGTCGGCGTACAGTGCCGTTTGTACCCCATTATTACCCATTGGCATGTCATGGGTCATAATGGTGTACAAATGCGGCGAAAGTACTGAGCCCTGGGGCACTCCCGCCTGCGCGATGTATGGTCCTGTCGTTGTGTTGTTGATCTTTACGTTGAATTGTCTGTCTGTTATGTAAGAGTGAATTGTCTTTACAATATGTACGGGAAAATCATTCACAAGCATTTTGTGGATTAGCCCGCAGGTCCAGACAGAATCGAAGGCCTTTTCGCAGTCAAGTGCGACAAGTACCGTTTGTTTATTGACGTTAGTGGCCTCTTTGGCATAATGAGCTATTCTTAGTATTTGTGCAACGGTACTATGTCCCCTTCGGAACCCGTACTGTTCCTGCGGGATAAGTCTTAGTCGTTGTTCGATGTTTTTTAGTCTGTGTAAAATAATTGAGTCAGTAATTTTTGATATTGTGTTTAGCAACGAGATGGGTCGATAGCTTTCTATATTTTTGGGGTTTTTACCTGTTTTTAATATTGGTATAATATTTGCAATCTTCAGGCAACTCGGATAGTGTTGTAACCTGAAGATTGCATTTATTATGTAGTTGAGTTGTACAACCCCCTTTTTTGGAAGATTTTTAAGTAATATATTACTAATGTCATCCGGTCCCGGAGCTTTTCTATTTTTGAGTCGCTTGAGTGCATTCCCTACCTCTTTAGGAGAGGTCATGAAAGAGTGGGGGACGTGAACTGGGTCTGATGCACCTACATCGTTGACGAGTTCCTCGATTTGATTTTGTCTATTATTATTTACGTACTGATTTGTGAAATTACGCTGGAAATATTCGCCGAAGGCTCGTCCCTTATCATTATCGTTTGTCAGAGTATTTTGTCCTTGGTTCATTGTGAGAAGTTGTGAGCTGGGTTTTTTGTACCTTCTTACAACCCCCCACAATGAATTGTCTCCGGGTTTCACTTCAGACAGGTTTTTTTGCCACATTTTGTTTCTATGTTCGTTTATACGAGTGTTAGTGTACCTGGCTATGTCCATTAGCATAACCCTGTCTTCCGCTCTCCTGTGTAGCTGCCACCTTTTTCGTATTTTGTTTTTATTGGATATAAGTTCTATGATGTCAGGTGGCAGTATGTCTTTGTGTAATGTAGTTGTTTTAGTTTTTGTGGAGTCATTTCTAGCTTTTTGTATAGTTTGAATTAAGTCTTTTGTGGTGTTTTCAAGCAATTCAGGGCTTTGTATATTATTATTGAGTGTTAACGTATTGTTTATTATTTGTCTGTATTTGTTCCAGTTCGTTGTTTTGTAATCATAGTACTGTCTTTGTTGTCTGTTAATTTTTTGTGTTGTCCTTAACTCCAAGCACACTGGGTCGTGGTCCGAGTTAATGGTACTTATAGTTCGAATGTTTTTAATATCATGGATGTTTTTCGTGACCGCGATGTCCAGTGTGCTAGGGGTAGTTCCATTAAATGGGGTGCAAGTCGGTTCGTCCGTATAGTAAATGATAAGTTCATTGTCCTCGGCGAAATCTCTCAGCATGTTACCTGATGGGTTCGCATAAGTACAGTTTGCGTCCCACTCAGGGTGTTTGCAGTTCAAGTCTCCTGCAAGAAAAACTCTGTTACCTTTTGACATTAGGGCATGCATGTCTGCCGCAAGAATCCTTCTGGCTGGGGGGCTGTACACTCCTATAAAAATATAATTATTACATTTTATAATGATGTGTTCTATGTGAGGGGATGTATTTGCATTAGGAAGATGTTCAAAAGTGAGGTTGGTTCTTATAAAGAAAGCTACCCCTCCCGCTGCCATTTGTCGTACGTTGTGTCTGTGGTGTTCAGGTCTGTCTTGTCGTAAAATGTTGTAGTCTCGTATTTTGAATTTGTCAGTTGTTTTGAGGTTCGTTTCAGTTATAATTATGATGTCGAATTTATGCTTGTGAATGAAATTTGTTACTAAACCGCGTTTATTTAACAACCCGTTCACATTGTAAAAACAGATTCGTAGTTTGTCTTTGTGTGAGTTATTGAATTTAATTTCTAAATTTGTACTGATTGAGATTCTTTACAAAGTTATTATAAGTCGTGAATATGTCGCGGTCGTCTCGGCATTGTCTAAGGGAATTATTAAGGTCTCGCACAGCTCGGGTGAGTTCTGCAATATTTACCAAACTGTTGAGGGTTGTAAATTCATCGTTCAGGGCAAACATGTCATCCATTGACTCCGCTTGATTGTGTTGTGATGCGTGTTGTTGTGGCTGTTGCTGTCTCTGAGGCTGTGAAGTTTGTTGAGGGTTTTGGGATGATCTTCTGGTCGGTAGGGGTGGAAAATCTTCTTGGTTGGTTCTGTTGGTACCTGAGGGTTTCTTATTCCAAACATTTACCGCTGGGGGTGGGGCTTGAATATATTTTTTTGGTTGACTTAAAGCTTTCCTTTCTTCCATTCTGGAGACTCTCTCAAGGTAGGCGGAGCATTTTGTGTAATTTGCTGGGTGTTCTCCTAAGCAGTTAATACACGTTGTGGGTGTGTCCCTAGGCTTTGGACAGGATCGAGTATGGTGGTCCTCGGCGCACTTGAGGCATTTTGGGGGGCGTCCACAGTTTGCGGTGGCGTGTCCCCACGCCTGACAGTTATGGCACTGTATTATCACTTTGACAGATTTTCGTAGTTCCCAAACTACCCTGGTGTTCTCCACCACTCGTATATTTTTGTTTAAAAAGTCAAGGGTGATGGCCGGGTCTGTTACAATTAAGAAGAGAGGGCGGTTTTTCGTAGACATTTTGTAAGAGTCTCTAATTTTAATGTCATACGATAGCATTAGATCTTCTTCTATCTGTTCGAGGGTGGTGCCTTCCGCTATCCCTCTTAGCACAAACGCATGCGACTTTTCGGCTCTACTTGTATATGAATGGTGCGAAATTTTGGCTTCTCTGAAGCTGGCGAGAAGATTTTTATGGTCTTGTTCGTCCTCTAAGTATAAAATGGTGGAGTTAGACGTGTACTTGATAGTATATTTCCCCTTCACAATACTTTGAAGATCCTTTTTGAGATTATTGTGGTTATCGGTTCTACCCTCGACCACAATAGGGGGCATAGTTGATTTTTTGTTTACATTATTTTGTGTTTCTGTTACCTTTTTGGGTTCTGTTTTCTTTTGGATACTTGTTTTTGTTTTGCGTGCTTGTATCTTGGGCCTTTGTGTATTTGCACCATGTTCTTCATTGTCTGAGTCTGTATCTGTCAACACTTGAAACTTATTCTGGATCTCGATAGATCTAGTCGCTTTTTCTTTAAGAATGTTTATAAAGTTTGTGGAGAATTTTTTGGGGGTTTTAAATTCCCCTAGACCATCATTGGTATGCATTTTTTCGTTTCCTACAGTTTCGTTCGTGATTTGGGGACGTTCTAGCGTTCTCTTCCTCTTAGGGTCGGGGGTGGAAGAGGGAGGACTAATGTTTTTCGCGATCGCGCCGGACGATTCCGCGGGTTTCGCACCTGTAAACACTCTTATATCGTTCTCGGTCACAATCGCGGGGTTATTGTTTGAGTATGCCGTTTTTCTCCTGGTTTCGTCCTCGCTGGACGTGCAGGATTGACTATTAGTCCCGAAGTTAAGCACACGCATTGTCACTGAAGACGGTAGAGAAAGGGTTTTATATGCCGACTCGAAATTACTAAGTTTGTTACTTTTAACCGATATTGGTTCACTCACGGGGCCTTCAGAGGCATTGTTTACAATGTTTCCGGCCATTTCAGCAAGCACTTGCTCTGCCTTCTTCGCGGTTTCGATAATAATTTCGTCCGCAGTTTTCTCCAAACTTTTTGAGAAATTTATTACCGTATTATCTAGCGGCGAGTTTTCGGCACTTTCGTAGCTATTATTGTCTGGGGAGTCATCCGGGCTCTTTATTGGATTCGTGTCACTTATTTTGTCGACACTCGATTTAGAAAGTTTGTGGAAAGGTGATACACCTTTCTCCGTACTTTCGCACTTTTTCTCCGCACTTTCAAACATTTTCTCCATACTTTTTTGAGAATTTTCGCTCTTCAAAGCGGCTGCGGCTTCGTTTGTGCGCTGGATGCGAGTCACTGTATGGGCTTTTTCAGGTCCCGAGTTACTGTCCAATTTATTTCCAGTTGAAATTTTCTCCATACTATTTTTTTCCGAGAATTTTTTGTTAGGATCCCCTCTGGAGTGGGATCTTGAGCTAGGTCGGGCATGTTTTACGTTTGGGGTACTTACATGCTTATAGGGGTGTATTCTACCCAAACTGTCGCTTCTACTCCTTGAGTCGTGTACAGGGCTGATATTTAATGTTGGTGTTTGAATCGGTTTATCTATTCTATCCTTGCGTCTTCTAGAGAATAGTGAATCAATAAATTCTGGATTATTTATCGTTGTAGGGGTGTCTTTGGCTACCCTTTCGGGTTCCGCCATAGGCGGTTTTGGCTCACTACCAACCGGTTAAGCTATACTTGACCTCAAAAAATGATACGCCACTGTCAGTGCCGGAACAATGATAGTTTAACAAATTCGATTCTAATCAGTAACCAGTTTTTTTACCAAATGTTAGAAGAAAATGAAATAAAAATACACTCACAACTTCAATTTATGCAGTTTGTGGCCTTATTTTAAAACACACTTTTCCACTAATATCCCCTTTGGATTCACGTTAATTTTAGCTACATTTTGATATAGCTTTTAATATTTTTAATATACTTTTTACCACTTAATTTAACACTTTAACACAATAGATAATTCGCTCACTAGCACAGTTGACGAAGATGATTCTTACTCGCTGCTCGTAAACGGGACACCAGGTACTGCGCATAATAGAAAGGGGTCGTAAAATATGACCCACAAAAAGGGTTTGATTCAGAGGCCAACAAACAACAATTGAAAGTTTAGGTAATTCTAAAAATACTAGTAATTTAGGCAGACATTTTTGAGAGGGTTTATAATTAATAAATCAACTCCAAAGTTAATTTTCTTTAAATATGATTTGAAGTGTTTGATTCACGCTGAAATTTTAATAGCGTCTTCATTAAATATAAAAAAAAACTAATTCCTAAAAGGCAGACACTTTTTCCGGGGTTTAATTGCCGGCCAACATAAAAATAGGTCTTATTTACTATAGAAAGAGATAGGCTGCGTATGGTTGTAGGTGTGAGTGAAAGCGCTGATCACCGCCGTTACTACAATCTTTCTCTACGCTCCCATTGTCTTTTTACAGCTGTATATTTTAAATTGATATTTCGGAGTATAATAAAAAAATGCATTTATTTAGATGACTTATGTTTAAACTTTTAATCTCTCAAGATCAAAAATTAATACAATTAAGTAATAATGATACTTTTATAGTTTTTAAATCATATATTTATGTGATTCTATTAAATTACAATGTAGGTATAATTTGACATGATAAAATGGTGAAAATTTGGATAGTGTGGATAGCAAGTTGGTGGTTTTATTATTTCACAGTCTTGGTAATTTAAAATGTTTAGTTTTTAAAAATTATATACTTATTCAATGCATAGTGGCGCATAACGAGGTTCATTCAAGTTCAGCTAATTTTAAAAATGCAAGCTACCAGTGGAGACTTCGTTTAGTTAAATTCAAAAAGATAAACAAATAAGAAATATATTTTTTTCAATAAGTACAAGGTGTCTAATTGAAGACTCTTAGCATCTGTATCTCAGCCTCTTTATGTGACCCGATTTCTTATGTCATTAGTCTTATGCAAAACGTCATATTTTGCATATTTTGCATATAAATATATACAATTTTTGATTTTGAATGCATATATTGACATTTTGTTAATTTTTTGGCATATATCTGACGTACTAATTGGCTGGATATATTAAAATTATGAGTTTTGGACCAAAATAATATTTTGTGAAATGCCTTTACAGGTTGATTTCTTAAAATTTTGAAGGATTAACTTTTCCCTGTAATAAATTACGGTTAATGGTGCAGGTACTTGAGAGGATTAAATTATAAACACCCTCCTTAAACCAACAAATTTTGCTAAATATTCTTTCAGGTAGTTGTATTAATATCTTCAAATTTCTAAATGACTCAGTTAACTTTCAACTTCATTTCAGTCTTTATTGTTGTGTTGTGTTAACTAGTGGGAAAAATGTAAACATTAATTGAGTCGTGGGTAATATCTTATTCAGATTTTGTTGTAGAAGGTGATAACCAGGAGTTTTGTAAAACATGTTCTAAAATTGTAAGTACTTTTTTATTTTATTTTGACCTTTCACAATGGTAAATCAAACGACAGTAAAATATTATTTCAACTCACAGTTAAAAAAAAGTAGGGCAACTTTACAACAAGGGCAATTTAATTAAAACTTCAACATCTACAGGAATTTATTTGTTTTAGATTCCATGTAAAAAAAAGTTTCAAATCGAACAACACGCGAAAACACCCTCACATATAGCAAAGTAGAAATCTAAAGACACTCGCAGACAAAGTCAACTTCCCTTGAAACAATATTTAGAATCTGGATCGTCTAGAAGTGAACAAGCTATTTTTAATGAAGATTTATGCAAAGCTTTAGTGACTTCGAATATCCCTTTAATACGATTCAATAATCCAAATCTCCGATCATTTTTGCAAAAATACTGTAAATTTAATATTCCAGAGCAAAGTATATTACGCAAACGTGGTGTTGACAGTTTGTAGATTGACTCTCGTGAAACAATTCATGAGATTACCGTTGGAAACCATTTCTACATTATTGTGGATGAAACAACAGACTCTTGTGGTCGATATATAGCCCATTTACTGATAGGTTCGTTACGCGAAGAAATGCAAATTGGTCCATATCTAATCGCTTTAAAGCAATTAGATAAAACAAATAACTTGACAATAACTCGTTTTATCCAGACAGAATTCTCTTCCTTTTTTCTTCCGGAAGCCGTTCCAACAGAAAAATGTTTTTTGCTGCTATCCGATGCTGCCCCGTACATGGTAAAAGCCGCACAAAATTTAAAAATATTTTATGAAAACTTAATCCATGTTACATGTTTGGCTCATGGCCTTAAGAGTTGCAGAAGAAATTAGGTCTAACTTTCCTTTAATAAATGATTTAATTAGTAATGTAAAAAAAATATTTCTTAAAGCTCCTCTAAGAAATCAATTGTACAAAGAAAAATTTCCTAAATTACAGATGCCACCGGAACCTGTGATTACTCGGTGGGGTACTTGGCTTAAAGCTGCCTTTTTTTACGCAGATAATTATGAAAAAATTAAAGAAATCATATTTGATTTTGATGATTCATCTAAGGGAATATTGTCACGTTAAGTGGCTTGTTAGGCAAACCAATTAATCGTGGGGTACGCCACTGCGTATTTCGGATCGCCCAAACGATCTTCCAGTTGAGGAAGATCTTTGCGCCACCCGAAAATACTCACTGGAGAACCTTTCTTATGATTTGTTACGCTTGGCTTGGCTTTACGCTACTTGGGAAGGAATAAAAGTCACTGCATAAAAAACTACAAATCTTTAATAAATACAAACTAAAATCCCCTGAACTGTCCAGAAATCCCCAATATAATAATACACCCCAAATATACAATATATCTACACTATAAAGACTTTAAAGAACCAACTAGTTACTTTTCTCAGAAATACCTTTTTTATTTTATTTTATTTTATTAGATTTATAAAAAACCTTACCACATATTTTAACAGCAAGCTGGAATGTCACGACTTTATTTTTTATTTTTATTTTTATTGCTGTAATACAGCAGAGTATTACCTACTCCCGATTTTCGTCACAGCCGAAGAACTTATAGCCTCGGTTGTGCCAAAAATGTTGTTATTTTTTGTTTTGTCAATTTGGCTAGCTGACCCTAACATTGTTTTGAAATTGTAGAATCAGCATAACCGAATTGAGTGCATTGTTTATTTTCAACATAAAATAAAGTTTTTAATTACTAGACGAAAAGATTGTTATTGTTTTAAATAACTTTAAATGTAATATTAAACACAAATTGGAATTGAATGGAAATTAAAAAGATTGAAATAAAATTATATTTTTGGAAATGGCTTTATTAAAATTTAAGTTAAAATATATTTTTGGAAAGTACTTTATTTTATCTTTAATAAAAATCTAATTATTTTTAAATGCAATTCGTGACAATATCTAATACAAAGAAGTTGTTTCAAAATCACATATTACCAAAGCAATTAGTGTTTTTAAAAAATTATGGAATTGTACCCAAAATTATATTAGATTTAGAACAAAAAAATTTACCTTTGGTGACTTCTGTAAATTTAAGACGTTTGAATCAGAGTGTAAAAATGTCCAGGGCGATATTGGAAAGACGATTTTTCATAAATTTTCAAATGTAATTTTAAAAAATGAAGGATTTATGCTTTTAAGAAACCTTGCTAATATTTACTCTGGTAACTTTGAAGATATTAATACTATTCATCCAGATATTTCAGGAAAATTTAAGTTTGCACTTATTACTTCTGTAGATATCGAAAGGAGTTTTTCTTTGTACAAGTACATACTTACTGATAGGAGACAATCATTTAATACAGATAATTTACAAAAACATCTAATTGTTTATTCGTTTTATAATAATGTTGATTTGTAAATAAAATTAGTTAATAATTAAATAATTATTAAATATTATATTAGGTATTGTAAAATAAAACAAATAATAAATATTAATAAACTATTTCGATCTAATAACAAATTACTCTTATTGCATATGCTCTGCATATTTTTCAATTTTTTACGCATATATTGAAGTATTTTGCGGCATATATATGTGCATATTTAACTACTTTTTGGGTGCATATATTCTTAGGTCTAGTCATTAGTGTCAATTTTATTTTGTCAAGTTGGTTGCACTTCCCTTGTATAGAAGTCCTCTATTGAGATGAACGGCCGATACAGCTGTAGAAAGTCTGTAGTAACTCACACCTATACACGGAAAAAAAATTGTAGAACAAATTTCTACAATTATAGATTTTTTCTCTACAATAAATAGTACATATAGGGACAGGGACAATTTGTAGTAAAAATTTCCAAATATTTGTGGAGAATGTATTGTAGAGTTATTATCTACAATATTTAGTAAAAATATCCAAATGCATCATAAGAATTGTTCTACAAATTGTTATAATTTTTGCTATTCATTGTATGAATTTATATTAAAAATGTATTGCTTTTTATGAAAATAAATACGAAAATTTTACACAATAAATAGTAAAAATTCATACAAATTGTAGTAATTTTTAATAAAACTTTTAGTAGTATTCCATAATTATTATAATTATAACCTAGAAAAAAATGTTCCTTAATAAAATATTCAATTTATTGTTTTAATATAAAAGATACAAAGTCTTAATTACATTATGTAATAAATAACAGTAATAATAGCACCCTCAGTCTCAGTTGGCTTTTCTGCACCTGAAAAATATGAAATAAAAATTAATAACAATTGAACTGTTCATACCCTTAAAACGGGGATATTTATCACCTTTACACTGATTTGGATATTAAATGACTAAGTCAGATAACTAACAAAAATGAGAAAGTAGGTATGTCACAATTAAGACAAAAAATTTGACACAAAATTTGATTGTTGGCCACAACTATTTTTTTTAAAATAATCTACTAAGGTTATTTAAATTAGTTATCTAAAGGTAAATTATTCAGAAACAATAATAAATGTACTTACCACCAATAGAATTTATTATTAAAATTTTCTCAAACGCATCGGTGCTTATAATATAATAATGTGTTATAGGTACTCGTATATGTACCATGCTTTGTTATGTGAACATGGCGAACCGCTACTGCTGTCTGGCCATTTATGATCGACGTCAGAAAACGTTGGCCAATAGCAGAATTCTGTTTTGTTCACATGACTTAGAATTTCTACAATATTATAGAATATTTTTGAACAAAATTGAATATTTTTCATAAGAAGGGATGTAAATTATTACTATTTTTTGTAAAAAAAATTACTATTTTTGTAGAGATAATTATTAATATTTGTACAAATTTTTTCAGAAGTTAGTAGTAGTAATTACGATAATTGTGTACGCAGCCTATATCTCTTTCTATAGTAAATAAGACTTATTTTTATGTTGGCCGGCAATTAAACCCCAGAAAAAGTGTCTGCCTTTTTGGAATTATTTTTTTTTATATTTAATTAAGACGCTATTAAAATTTCAGCGTGAATCAAACACTTCAAATCATATTTTAAAAAATCAACTTTGGGGTTGATTTATTAATAATAAACCCTCTCAAAAGTGTCTGTCTAAATTACTAGTATTTTTCGAATTACCTAAACTTTCAATTGTTGTTTGTTGGTCTCTGAATTAAACACTTTTTTTGGTCATATTTTACGACCCCTTTCTTATTATGCACAGTACCTGGTGTCCAACACAGGTATATCTGCTTTTCCATCCAAATGATTTCAAATTACAAAATTTCAAAGTTCATCAAACACTTAATGAAATTTGTATTAATAGCTCTCCGACTATAAATATATCAACATAATTATCAACGAACGTAAAGAAGATTAAGTAGACTAAACGAACATTATTTATCTTGGGATCAGTTTTGGGTAGGGGTAAATTGGAAATTAGAAAACAAAATTTCTGATGCCATCGTTTGGATTATCAAATAAAAGTTTCTTTTGTTTAAACACCAAACTTATTTATTAAATAAAAAATCAATAAATTATCTATGAAGAATACAATTATAACCTCAAATACAAATCGAATTAACATCTTTTAAACGGAGAGTCATTCTAAATCGACACAGACATTTCGCAGTAACCCCTTGAATGTGGAGGCTCTAATTTAACCGCGCTTACCAAATTTAATTACTCGGGAGCGTGCATTAAATTTACACCGCCGTCGACGCATAATTGCAGCCGTCATTCCAAATATGACAACGGCGAAAGTAGCGGGGATGGCAGGGCGGCGGCAAAGACGCCATGCTGCCACCACCGTGATATGGTAATTTTAGAAAATAACTTCAAAGACGGAAATTAAGAAAACTGTTGTTCTGTAACGGAGTATTATAGGACTGGAGGTGTAGGACCCACTGATGGGATATCCCGGCTACACGGTCGAGATTTTGCGCCCCTCAGATGATTGGATAACTTTTAGACAGTGCAGTGATGAACTTATACTTTTTTAATGAATAACTTTTATTTTTCGGAATGAAAATTAATTGAAATAAGCTTATGTATATTTACATTTTTGTTAGTGAGTTGAAGTTAGGAATTAGCGAAAGGAAGAAATCAAACGTATATGCTTACAAAACTTATCACTTCTACTGTACTTCGAATAGAATCTAAAACGTTATTGAAGAATAGATTTGACTCTGCTGCACTTAGGGCCATTTGCACCGCTGGTAGTTAAGAAATAAGCGAAGCTTAAAAATACATTTTTAATGGAAAATTCTTTGGGTAAAAAATATGCAATCTTACGTTCAGTCATGTAGTTGTGATTTTCATTTGGCCCTATTTAAGTAGGGCTCAAAGTTATTTAAATCTAAATTGCAAAATTGATTTATATTGTAACTGAATATTTCAAATAATTTCAACTGAAGAAAATATAGAGTTCGATAATAAATGTAATTTAGATGTAAACAGTCTTCACTTAAGTACAGTTACAATTTTTAAATAATGCAATTGAAACTTGCATTTTTGATCAACTTTACTTTTTTTTATCTATATACTCAGCAAACACACTTGTTATATTTACGTAAATATGATATAAAATTAAAGGAACGTGTTTATGTAAAATAGTTATGTAAATACTCCATAACATGTCAAAGATACTTAAACCACATATTTACGTAAAAAGTTTATGTAAATATGACTTAGCTAATACGTAAAAAATATACGTTAACTATATAGTATCTTGTGTTTTACTTAAGGCCCCACACATAAAAAAAAACTAGAAACGTGAAACAAGAAATATGATCCATATTTCATAAAATATGCGTTTCAAGTGATTTCATAGAGAAGCAAATCTTTGTTCTATTTTTTATTTCATGTTTCAAGTTATCTCGTGTATTTTATTGTGTTCCATTGATAACATAAAACTGATTTTAATTTTGATTCTTCCGTGTGTACATCGAAGTAGCAGTTTGTTATTTCATATGTATTTAGTATTTCACGTTTCAAGTAGTTTCTTTGATGGCTTCTAAAGTTGTTACCTCAATATTAGTTTGGCAATACTGCGGAAGGTCCGCTGAGTGTTGTCTGTTGGTAACACGTAACACGAGACCATCGACAGCGTAGTTCGTATCAATGTTGCCAAATCTTATACATCTTGCAAACTTTGCACACGCGTAATGTGTTTTATTAAAATATTTTGAACGAAAGAGTGTATCTAAAAAATGTTATAATATTAATAAAAACTTGAAATCATGAACATTTTTGGCATTTATAACTGAATTATAGTTGAAAATTAGCATGTGTCAAACAAATACAAACTGGGTACACTTGGCAACGTGGGTATGGATTCGACGCGGTGCACAAGCATATTTTGGCGGGCGGTGCGTATTGCGTATCGTAACATAACCTGTGTTTTTCTGTTCGCCGTTGAGTTTTTGAAAAATAAATTACACAAGTGATAAAATAAAATCTTTCTGTGTTGTAGCGAAATAAAAGTGTATTATCACCATCATACCGTGAATACGTAAGTAAACAATTTATTAAGACAAATAAAATGCCACGATACTTCCCCAACCTTTCTAAGAGACAGCAGAGAAGAATTTTATCTAATAATGAAAGTTCCCCAAATCGTAGCGCTAAAGTACTCAAATTAAATAGTGAATCTGAATTTGAATTAAAGCCCCGTGAATCATTGGAAGGCGAGACACCTCATTTTTGTAGTGAGGCCGATGATGACAATTTTAGTACTGCGGGATGCATTTTCGATGTTACACCTCCATCATTGTTTTCCGTTCAAAGAGAAAGACCTGAAATACAAAACCCTGAAATACAATACCCCAAAATACAAAGCCCTGAAAAACGAACTTTAACGAACAGTTTGTCAGATGATCTTCGAAAATGTTTTCATGCACATAATATATCACAAAGCTGTATTAAAGATATGTTAGGGATTTTAAGACGACATGTTGATAACGAATTACCTAAAGATGCGAGAAGCCTTATGAGAACCCCACGATGCCTTACAATATATACATTTTGGTTTGGAGGAAGGTATTAAACGTGCAATTGTAAAATATAGTTGTACCAATAGTATAATTTCATTTAACATTAATATAGATGGTTTACCAATTACTAAATGATGAAGCATGCTATTGGCCTAGATCACTCAATGCATATAAATTGATGAAAAAAGGAGTGGAGCCAGATACAAAGACTTGGGAGGCCCATCAATTAAGAATTGAAGATTATAGTGGTGAGTAATTTTTATAGTTTTATATAGCTAAATTAATATCTGTTCAGTTATTACTAAAGAACTCGATTAGAAATTCTAATTTGATTTCATCTTAAATCTTGCTAACAAGTCCCCAAACGAGTTATGTAAATAAAAATCCTCTGCTTGCTTATTAGTACAAAATTGTTTAATTTTTAGCGACTTTGGATGGTGCTAGAAAAAAAGCAGTGGATTCTGAGTACAGCACTAGTAACGAAGAAAGTCAAAATGCCGGGAGAGGAAGAAGAAGAAAAACTCCAGCTGCTTGGACTCGAGACAATGTTGGTAGTAGCTCTGATGAGGAGATAATAACTCCTCCCCCAACACAAAAATTAAAAACTAACCCACAGAAAAATATTGACCATAATGAAGCCAATTCCATTAATGTTGAGGTTATTGCTGAAGGTAAATTACTAGGTTGATATCTTTGAAATTCTGGCAGTATGTGTTTTGAAAGAACTTATCCTTTTTTTTAATCTTTGGTCTGTTCAAACTTCGTGTTCTCAGTATAAGTATTGGTCAGATTTGCAGATTGACTCCTTTTTAAACTTCTGAATTGTGTTTTTAAAATTATTTTTTATTTCATTTTGAGTTACAAATTGTTTGGTTAGAGCTGTTAATATTGTAGGTGGTGTTCGAAAAAAAACTGTGTGTGGCACTGTTGAAAAATAACGAACTGAGTGGGATAAAACGAAAAAAATAGAGGCTTATTCAACTTTCAGTACAAGTAGCTCATCTGATGGGAGTGGGACACCAACACTTCTTTCATCCCCAAAACAAACTAGTCAACTAGAGGGACGAATAAATAATTCTGAAGATGTTGCTGCAGGTAAAAACTAAATTCGGATATTTTAGGTTTTATAAAACATATTTTATTCCCATGTGATCTGTAATTTATTTTACCATTTTGAAACTTTATTCCTGTCTTTTCAATAATTTTGTTTTTTTTTTGCAAACTGTATGAATAAAATTATGCTACTATTAAATATTTTATAGTCCCCCACAGAATCAGTTTTTTCCTATTTTGAATTTATTTGTATATCACTTGTTTTAATAATTGATTTATTGTAGGAACAGCCACAACTTTGGAAACATTATATGAGGAAATTGGTAATAATTATTTTTTTCCGCAAACGTCAAAAAAAGTAGACATTATTAACGTCAATTCATGATGTTGAAGTATGATTTCACAGACGCCACTTTTTTGTACGGCCATGAGCGGACAAAAAAGTACTTTTTTGTACGCTGACGGCCGTACAAAAAAGTAGAATTTTTAACAGGGAAAATAATTATTAGTTGAACTTTTAAACTTTATTAACGATAATAATTATTAATAGTAAAATTACAGTTATTTAAGGTTGCACCGCACATATTTAATGCACTACCTGATTTATTCACTTCCAATTCAAGCGAATTTTGTGCAGAGTTGAAAGAGTTCATCGACAAAATTTCCCGTGACTCCTTACTTGTTGTTGCTTCTGTTACATCAACGTCGACATAATTTCGCTCATGAGAAACTGCATTCAGGTACAGTGAAGAAGAATTCGACATCAAGATTTTTTCTGCAGTTTGTTTTTTATTAGACAAAGAGTCTTCAATGTATCCTTCAGCGACAGTGCCCGACCTCCAACCTCCATGCCGTTTCAAACAAGTAATATCAGCTCCTCCATCCACAAGCAAAGTAGCTGAAGTTCTTCTTAACGCATGGCCGGTGTAATCTTTTGAATTCGGTAGTTTTAAATAAGTTGCTACTGTTTTGGGTACGTTACTGATTGTATGAATTCCCATGACCATGCGATAACATTTTCCCTTTTGAAATTTCAAAAAAAGCGTCGGCTTTCCATAGCTTGTGGACGTAAAGAAGTATATTTTCTGTAAAGATTTATATATTTTTCTCCAATAATTGTGAACGATCGTGGCTTTTTAGATTTACTATCAGGAATCTTTATATGAATAACAGATCCTAAATCTTTTATATCGTCTATTGTCATGTTCACCATTTCATCGCATCTACATGCTCCAGATACGCCCATTATTAGAACAACCTAAAAGTAGTATGTATTTAAAAACTTGATTGTATTTAGGCAGGTTAGAATATTATAACTAACCTTAATTCATAGATATTGCTCATTAGGTGCATTATTTAAAAAATCTTCAAACTGGTCGTTTGTGAAAACCTTTGACTTTTTGGAAGTATACCCTTCATTCTGCTTCTTCAGATAAGCACGTAGTTTCATATATTTGCTAATATCTAATCCATGTTTAATATTCAGTAATGATTTTATCATGGAATACTGAGACCACATTGTTGAACTCTTCATTTTTAATTTAGTTGTCATTTCAAAAAAATAAGCTAGTAGCACATTTTCCGAATAGTTTGAAATGTTTTTATCATTGCACCATGTGAGAAATCTTTCGTAAGCATGATTATAAACTCTACTTGACTTAGTTGGAATTAAATCATTCGTAGCTGCCTTAGCAATGTCAACAACGTCGGGCGGTGTAAAGTTGGGTTCTGAATCCGACATAATATAATCTAAAAGAAAATTTCAGTACACTTTACTACAACAAACGAAATTTTGATGCTCAAGTACTTACCAAAAATGCACAGTCCAATTGTTGCTTTAAATCACTTACAATATTTCTGACATTATAAAATATTATTGAACTGTCAAATTTGTTTTTGACTTGGCAATCACAAAACCAGTAACCACGGAAATGTAGTGCGCAGTTTTATAATTATTATTCTCTGAATTTATCAACTTCGTTGCAATCGTTTTGAATTTTTATTTAAATATTAATTAGTTCTATAGTCTGGATGCCGTTTGCGGAAAAAATAGCATGTTTCATTCGGAGCAAAAGCACTTTTTGTGGCTCGTCTGAAATTGTCCGCCTCACTAACGTTCGGCCATCAAACATTCAGACTCGCCACAAAAAGTTATACTTTTACTCCTAATAAAACAATATACTATTTTCCTAAAAAATTAAACTATTATTTTGCTGTTTTTAGTTAAACTACGAACAATTTGCTTATCAAATAAAAAGTTTTTAAATACCATCTATACCAAGGTTAATTCTTTGGAGTTTGGGCATCAGCCAAACAATAACCCTCAGAGTGAATTGAAAAATATTCCAATGAAAACCCTTAATGAAGTTCAGGAGTTCGAACTTGAGTTAAATAAAAAAAATATGAAAAACTTCTTTGGTAAGTTTTATTTTATATTAAAAAGTTATAAGTCCTCCTGTATTAGAATACTTAATGTTGATTATTTAGCACATACTTGGAAACTAGAAATTAATTATTTTAATGTTGAATCTTTTTACTTTTTTTAATTAAGAACTTGTGAACATATCTTTGACGAAATTTAGGGAGATTGAAAAATGTTATGAGCGAAATTTATAATTTTTTTCAAGGAACCATTTTTCGAAATTGTGTGGGTTCCATGCCCTATGAAATTAACCCATATTTGGCTTTTATTTCATTAAACATTGAGCAATACTTTCATTTTAGGCCTGTCTCTTCAAATGTTTGGGTGGAAGAGATGGTAAAGACCATCTATATAGATGCCTTGGCCAGTTATTTACCAATGAGTTGGCTACACAGTGTTCATGGTTTGGACAAAGAGGAAATTTCAAAGTCAAAGATTTGAATTCAATAAAAATATTAACAGGTAATATATATATATACATATTTAATACTTTGATTGCCAAAAATCATTATTAATATTTTTCAGATAGTATTATTATTATTCATTCTTCAATGTCTTACTCAGACATAGAAAAACATGCAGGGAAATGGTTCAGATTGAGCCGCCAAAGGCTTAATAGGGAAATGAAGAAAAAAGATTTGCAGAGCCAATAAATGAAGCAAAGAAAAATTGTGATTTTGTATTTTTTTAATGCCAAAACTTGTGCAATAATACATAATTCAGTATTTTATTTTTTATTTTTTTTCTCCATTGTAATCTGGCAGCATAAAATTACCAATAATTAATTAGAATTATATGTGAAGTCAAGCTTCCTATATCAACTTTTACTTTCCTATCTGTATACAGATATAAGGAAAGTATAGGAATCATGATTTTTTTCGACCTCGAGTTTTCGACGGATTTTTACGTTTTGAGGTCCCCTGAATCCGTTTTGACTATTTTCGCGATGATGTCTGTCTGTCTGTGTGTGTGTGTGTGTGTGTGTGTGTGTGTGTGTGTGTGTGTGTGTGTGTGTGTGTGTGTGTGTGTGTGTGTGTCTGTGTGTGTGTCTGTATAACGCATAACTCATGAACCGATACACAGAAAAACACCAAATTTTAAACTTAAGCTTTGTTTCAGCGTCCAATGAGCTGATTAGATTTTGGGCAGAGTCGGAACATCTGGAGGGTACTTTATAGGTGGTCATTTTTATATTTTATGGAATATATCTGTTATTTACGTTTGGAGAAGAAAATTCTTCAAATAAAAGTTACTTCTAATATAATTATCTATAATTTTTGTTATATACAAAATTTTCCTAAAATGGTCCGTATTCGAGAAATTTGACAAAATGTAAAAAAAATAATTTTTTATAAAAATTGTTCAAATAAAAGTTGTTTGTAATATAATTCTCTATAATTTTTATTCCATAGATAATTTCTTTAAAATGGACCGTATTCGAGATATTTGAGAAAATGTGTAAATTTCGAATTTTGAAGAAAACTCAAAAACGGATAAAGAAAAAAACATTAAATTTTAAACTTAAGGTTTATTTCGGCCTGACGTGAAATGATTAGATTTTGGACATAGTCGGAACATCTGGGGGGGTACTTTATGGGAGGCCACTTTTATATTTTATGGAATATATCTGTTATTAATGTTTGGAGAAAAAAATTGTTCAAATAAAAGTTACTTCTAATATTATTATCTATAATTTTTGTTTTTTGTAAAAATTTCCTGAAATGGTCCGTATTCGAGAAATTTGACAAAATGTGCAAAATTCTGATTTTTATGAAAGTTTTTAAAATAAAAGTTGTTTGCGATATCGATCTCTATAATTTTTGTTTATGCATGATTTTTCTAAAATGGACCGTAATGAAAAAATTGTAGGAAATTTAAATTTTTCAGTATTTTCGTTTTCCATGAATATCTATAGAAAAATGTTTCGAGGTAGATGTATGTGGACAATGTATATATTTAGTTTATCCTCTAAATATTTATAGAGATGCTGTAATAGGTTGTACAAAATAACCGGAAAAAGCCTACAATAACTAGATAGGAAAGTCATGTGTTGGACACATCAGATTTTTTTTACAAAAAATTCTTGTCAAAAATAACTGCTAGAAACTTCTATAAAATAATGGTCCTACTATTTCACTATGTATAGTCAAATTACAATATATAGGTAATTTTTTAGGGGAAGTCGAAAATGGTCATATTTTGTGAAGGTACTTAAAAATATTGACCTATGGTAGTAATCTACGATGAAAACTGGATGGATACCATGGTGTCACACATAGTGGTCATCTACATAAGAATGATGTCAATGTTACATAATATCTAGTTTATATTATGTAATATTTATGTCAATTTCTTATATTTGTGACGTAATATTTATTTAACCAAATAATATAAAAAATATATAAAGTAGTTACATCAATGTTATGTAAAAATCAGGTTGTATTTGTGGCGGACATTTCGCCATAACAGGGATGTAAATTTTACATAACATAGTTACATAACAAGTATTATCAGTTATGTAACATTCATATCGATTTTACATCATTGTGTTTGCTGGGTATAGGTGTCATTTATTAAATGTGTTTTTCAGATGGTTTTAACTGTACCTTGGTGATCTGTAAATTACATGTAGAGTAGTGTTGTATAAGAGTACGCACTTAGTGAAAATTCTAAAATAATTTCTCAGTTTTAGGCGAAGTGTAAATTTTTAAAATTTTATAATATAAAGTAGTCACAGCCAAATATGTTTTAAACATGTTATGCTATACATTGTAAGAAAAAAAGGAGATATTCAAATTTTTTGGAAAGTCTTCAGATGCGTACTCTTATGCACAAACATTTATAAGAGTACGCATGCTAATGTATAAGAGTATGCACTATATCTTTCTCTAAAATATGGTTGCACGTCATGTTATATTTGATTGTTTACTAATAAAATGAAAAGATTTCATATAGAAAACGTAAGTTTATTGAAAGTAATACAATATTAAAAAATATTCCTTAAAGGAAAATGAAAACCATAGTATCTGCTTAAAGTCGTCACTCTCAACAATTAAAACAAACAAAGTCCCCCATTACATATGTGGTGCAAGATTCATGCCATTAACTGTTACACCAAGAACACATAATCCATTCATCATCTTCAAAAGATTCTGAGTACAATTCTCCACAATCTGGGCAACGTTCATCCTTTTCGACACCTTTATTAATTTTCTTTTTTAACTTTTTTGTTTTCTGAGATTTTGAGCCAGTAACAACTATTTTTCTCTTTGCTGTTTCAATTTTTTTTCTTCTTTTCCTTTTTTAATACCGGCAAATTCATCAAGTTCATCCTTGAATGGAGTACTAGAGAGTATTTCGGATTTTTGTGATCTTGATTTAGAGCGATTGGGTTTTTCTTTAGATTGCGGCAAAGGTAACATTTCTGAAGCTGGGATCGACCGATTTAAAGCCTCTTCCTCAAAATTAGACGAATTCTTTGATATAAGTACCCCGTCTTCACAGACTATATCAAGGCTGGCCATATTCAGCCGTGGAGGTGTTGCATGTACCGGAATACTCGTGGTACATGAAAAAATTTCAGAATACGACTTGGCTGAACCTTTAAATAGATCATTTTTAAAATTAGCTACTATGGAGAAAGCTATTTCTGGCTTTAGAACTACTGGAATATATCTGTTTAACCCAGATAAATTCACCGAGGATGGTTTTGCACCTGCACATCAAATAAGACCCCTGATAGTTGAAGCTGTTATACCCGATATTGAGATACCCTCAACACCCGCTGCTGGGCCTTCTACATCACGGGAATCTCCAGTAAATCAGTATAAAGCAGTTAATTCATCGCAACAAGATCTTTCCACATCAGACAACTCGTTTTTCAGCTTTGTTTCGATTCCAAAAAAGAAATCAAATCTTGAAGACCCTAAGAGAAAGTCTCATGGTAAACAGTGCTCCGAAATACTAACATCGACCCTTATGAAAGAACAATGAAAAAAAGCTGAGGAGAAAAGAAGAACAACAGCAGCCAAGAAAGTTAAGACTGTTAAAAGAAAGTTAACAGATAACAAGAAGAAATAAGACAATATAAAAAAAAGAAATTGGTAACAAAGAAAAAGAGAAGTTTGTCAGATACAAGTGGTGACTCTGATGTTAGCAAAGCTGTTTGCGATGACAACGACCAAGACGATTCTGAAAATTTTGACGATGTTGAAAGTAGAGATAACCCTAATGAAGTACGAGGTATGACAATTAAGTAATGAGACCGATTTTATTGCCGCGCTTGTGGTAAACTTGTGACCTTGAAACTCCCTTTACCCTTCCCTGACATCCTTTCCCTTTCCCCTAATATTTTTACCATCTCTCTGGTTTGTTTAGTTCGCCGGCTGTGTCCTGTTTAGTAGACGGGTGTTGGTGGTGCTCGTCACGAAAATGGAGAAGAAAAATCTGGAGCAACGCGTCGCGATTAAATTTTGCGCCAGATTGGGCGAAACAGCTTCGGAAAGGTACACTAAAATCGTAAAAGTGTATGGTGATAGTGCTCTCAGTCGTTCCCAGGTGCTTCGATGGCATAAAGCGTTTAAGACCAGGCACGAAGCGGGAGACCAGTCGAGGTGCGGACTGACCTTTTTTGATAGCATAGGAATTGTCCATAAAGAATTTGTTCCATCGGGACAAACCGTAAATCAAGTCTACTACCGCGAAGTACTCGAAAGATTGCGAAAAACGAGTTAACAGGGTGCGCCCAGACATCGCAAACAACTGGATCCTTCATCACGACAACGCGCCGTGCCACACCGCCCTCAGCGTGTCCCAATATTTGGCCTCTAAAGGGATCACTGTGTTTCCACAGCCGCCTTATTCACCTGATATATCATCCTGTGACTTTTTTCTGTACCCTAGAGCAAAATCAATGTCAAAGGAACCCATTTTAAGTCGGTTACGGACATCCAGAAGACCGTGACGAGGGTACTCGCAGACATCCCAGTCGAAGCGTTCCAGAAATGTTGCGAAGCGTGGAAAACGCGCTGGAAACGTTGTATAGCTGCCCATGGGGACTACTTTGAAGGAGATGGCAGAGTTGTAGAATAATTTTTAAATATACGGATTTTATAAAATCAGTCTCATTACTTAATTGTCACACCTCGTATATGGCATTTGTGGTGAGTTTGGTCGTAATAGGGAGCTATGGTATATATGCGTTGACTGTTCTACATGTAATCATGCAGCATGTAGTGATGCTGATCGAGTTGAAGGTTATTTATGTGATTATTGCACTGTTAATAAAAAATAGGTTTAATGGACTTAAGATGTTAATAAACACGTTATAAAACGCTCTTGATTTTCATGTTTTATTATTAAAAAAAATATTTAAAATAATGCGCACAATTCCCCACCCTCTGCGTACAATTACCCCATAACGTTGCAAATTGTGCGCTTTGCATTTTTTTGTTTTTTTTGTGGCACCTGGTTCTACAAAACATAAACAAATATTTCTTTTTACATAATAAAAGTATAATATATGCTCTTTAATTTTCTATAAGTATGGTAAAGTTTTTATTTGTTTTAATTACTTTTTTGTAAATTATATTTTTACCCACTTGCCATAGCTTTCAAAAAATTGTTTTTTAAATAAATTTCACCGTGAAATTCGGCACATGTCATGTGTTTATAATTATATTGTGTGAGTAATATATTGCTTTTATTGATTCAACTGTTAATCTGTTTCATAATTCGTTCCACATTTGTATTGTAAGACATAAAATAAAAATCCGGTCGGAGTTCGGTCTGGACCCTTAAAATCCGGTCGGAGTTCGGTCTGGACCCTTAAAATCCGGTCGTGACACAAGAAATGCATCCGGTATATTTTGATTGCGCGCGGCGGTCAAATACCTCCTCGGGTTCTGAAATTTACCTGAAGACGGGTACTGTGATTGCGCGCGAAAATTATCTTCAATCCATTCTCGTAATGAGCTTTTGAATATGGTCATTCATAAATTTGTTTTTGATGGGTATATTCTCGCAAACATTAGGGTAGATAAACAAATTCTTAGAATTACACTATTCCAATATTTATTTTCGTAATGACATGTATAAATACAAAAATCACAAATAAATATATAGTATTTCTAAAATGGAGTTTATGTTGAGCGAACGTGGCAGCAAATTAATTGTAATTAATAATTTTACATTTTGTAAAGATAGAGTAAAATCTACGTGTACAAAATATCGGTGTACGAACAAATTATGTAAAGCATCTATTAAAGTGGATCGCAATGAAACTATTTTCTTAGAAAGTTTAGGCGAGCACAACCATGATGGAAATGAAAATTTAAAAATCATGGTAAGATATTCGAATTTAATTATCCAATATTTAATTAATTTTTTTATTTTTATACATTTTAAAATTAGAGTGTCATCCTTTTTTGTTTAAAACTTAACTTTTCCACTGGAAAGGAGTTTTACTAAAATAATGTCAATAATTGTATTTTGATGGCTTCCTCGAAATAACAAATTTTCATTTTAATTTTTATTTTCTTAAAAGTTTTACATTAAAATAAAGCTTATTAAGTTTTTGATTCCTATTTTGATATCTATTTTGATATCTATTTTGATATCTATTTTGATATCTATTAGAAATGTACAAAATAAAATTTCATTTTGCTTTCGTTCTTAAAACGATAATAATCATGCAAATATGTATATTAAATTCGAAGATTGCATTCTTAACAAAATTAATACAACAATATTAAATACAGTTTCTTACAATATATTTTTTTTGTAATAGAAAGTTCAAAACAACGCCAAAAGAAAAGCAACTGAAGATATTTCTATGCGGCCCAGCAAAATCATGAACATGGAAATCGGAGATGCGGTTCTTTCGGCAACAACTCAAACTCAAACATTCGAGATAGCATTTACCGATCTCGAAGAAATTTGCTTCCACCACTTCCCAAAAATTTGGACGACGTTTTCGACGCTTTGGCTACAATTGAAATTAAAACTTCAATAAATGAAGACATCCTGCTTTCTTTTAATAAGGAGGTAGGAATAGTTATATTCAGCTGTGAAAAAAACTTTTTGTGTAGCGAAACAAAGTTTTTCTGTGATGGGACCTTCAACTACTGCACTAAATTCTTCACGCAGTTGTTCACTTATAAAAAATAAAAAGACTGAAGCTTATGAGCAGGTGTTCAGATCTGTAATATCTGCTTGTAATAGCAAGAATCTGACATTTAAATCCAGTGAAATTGTGTGTGATTTCGAAGAAGCTATTCACAAAGCAAGCCGAAACGTTTGGCCCCAGCTAAGGATAACTGGCTGCAGATTTCACATCAGCCAAGCTTGGCTGAGAAAAGAACAAAATATTGGACTCAAAAGAGAATATTCCGACAAGGACAGTGAGTTGGGGAAATGGTTACGCTGGTCTTTCGGCCTCATATATTTAGACAGTGCTGATGTTTTGGAATGCTTCGTTGAAGAATTGATTGCTGAAGCTCCCAACGATACCCGTATAACGTCCTACTGCGATTATTTAACGGATAATTACATTTCTGAATCTGCGAGATTTCCTCCAGAAATGTGGGCTTCATGTAGCCCAAGCCGAGAACGGACAACCAACGCCTGTGAATCTTTTCATAGCCATTTTAATAAAAGATTAATGAGTTAAAAAATGATCAAGTAGGAACTTGTGCAATTAAATAGCTTACATTTACAAAAAAATATTAAAAATATTAATTATGAAAGAAGATTAAAATATGTAACAAATTTAATAGGTAAATTTAAAAGTAAAGAAATATCTACAATAGAATTTGTAAAAGCTATATGTTATAAGGCATGTTCAAATTAAATATATGTACATTTTTAATGCAATAAATATAAATTAAAATAAACAATATTTAGTTTTTTTAGTATAACTATTTCACTTTCTATTATCTTAATTATTAAAAATTAATAAATTTTCTGTTGAAGTAAATAGAACATCCGTTTACTATAGTTTTCAGCTTTGCGCGCAATCACAGTATACCTTTTTAAAGCCTTGCGCACAATTGCACTATGGGCTTAGGACACCCTGTTGAGAACCCTGACCGCTGCGCACAATTGCAGTATGCCCAATGCATCCTATGGGTTTTCGACGTATTTATTTCTAAGAAATGGTTTGATTAAATATACCTACATAAAAATAGTAAAAACAACAAATTTGAAATAAAAACATATTTTTTAACGAATGGATGAAACCCAAAATCGATTACACGTTATTTGGATTTATTGCTAGCCCTTAGAGGATTTTAATTCTGTGCATATAGCTAAATCGATCATTTCTCATTGTCAAAAGATTGTTCTTTAGAAACGTTACCACTAATACATTTTTGTTCCCACCTCAAAACAAACACAAGGAAAGTTAAATGCGTCATATTTCAACTGCTTCTGAGACAGTAGGTATAGCCTGGTAATTAAATTACAGTGGTATTGTATAATGTATTTTAAAATAAAGCTTTTCTAATTATACAGCTAAGAAGCCCGCATTTGGGCTACGAGAGCGAAAATGTAATCAGCAGTAGGGAATAAGGAATAAAGCAGCAGCTATTATGCAGTAACAATAACCGCGGGCGCGGGATGGAGGCGGGACGACGAGAAAACGGCCTCTTTTCTGCTGTTTGAAGATTTGTCTAGTTAAATTAGCCGTTGGTTTAATTAAAATAGTTAAGCCGGAATGAGAAAAGTGATGAAAACAAACAGTTCGCCTTCAACGCAAAATAGCTTTATGTATTCGTAGTCAACCATTATCCTCATGATTTTTATTTTTTAGATGAATTATAGGGGTTGGCTTAATAATGATTCTCCTTTAAAATGAATTTACGCTTAGGGCCAATTTTATAATCAAATTCCTGCTTAACATTATTTAAAATCTGACGTGAAATATTCTTTATATCTGTTATCACTTTTCTGAGATCTGCAATTCTAGTTGGCTGTGTTGCATATACTTTATTCTTAATCTTAATCCATTAATTGGGAAATATTGAATTTATGTAAGCTCTTACATGTGCGGCATATTGGGGTGTTGACATTCTAATTAGATCTCTTGCATTTGAATATGTTAGCCAAAACAGGGACACTGTCGCACATATGGGTATTTGAATGATTTACACGGCCAAAATTAGTTTTTGGTCTATATCAATTCTAAACGATATTAATAAATAAAACAAAGGTTTTAGTATTTAATTAATCTATATTTATTAATAAAAAATATAGATATAGAATTTTATCTAACATGATTCGTATAAATTTTTATCTTTCTGAAGAATTACCACCGTCAAGCGGCTTTGCAGCTACTAGTAAATTAATTGTTTCTGCCAAAAAAGACTTCATTTTTTCTTCTTTTAACGTTCCTCATGCTACTTAAGAGGGGGTCTGAAGCAGGCGATTAAAAATTTCCCTGTTACAATTTTCTCTAGAGAATTCTAGCGCGAAGTCTTGGTATGAGCGGAAATGCTTGTCAGACAGCTGCCCAATAGGCAACAATGCAGTTTTTATTATAACTGCACCATGAATAAGTATTTTGTGCATCGTTGGTGTCATTGGATGCCAAGGGTACAGCTGCATATATAAGCGAGCAGCATGTAATGCGTATTTGTCATATTTTTCCGGATAAATTATATGTCCGCTCGAAATCGTTTCTAGTATGACCTTTAATTTATAAATTAGGTCATAACTAATGCCCGTTTTTTCGGAAGCCAGTTTCGGGTCTTGAAAAAATCTTCAGCTTGTGTTTCCATCATTTGTGTTGCCAAAATTTGCCTTTGGTATATCCACCAACGAACCAGTTTCATTGCGAAATCTTTTCTGGATTTCCAGTTTTCTTTCTTTTTCAATTTTTTTTCCGTTTCTGTTTTTCTCTCTCTATATTTTTTCACTGGCAATTTATAAGCCAAGTGGAGAATGCTTTCAAAAAGACGAATCCTTGCATGTAGAACTAAAAGCGCAAGAAATGAATATCCGAACACAGTTATTGGAAAAAATTAATAATGTATGTAAAAACATTAGAAATAAACCGGAAATAATTGAAAAATCAGTAAAAAATCTATTAAAACGTTTGCAGAGGTGTATTGCAAGTTCACGGTGTTTATTTTAAAAATCTACTTTAGTTTTATTTAATTATTTGTTTCTGTTAGTTTATTCTGTTGCTTTATCAAATAAAGTGAGCCCGGTCCTGCGTAGATGTTCAATTTCTTATTGGAAAATGCAGTAGTTCAAAATAAATGAAGATGGTACCTAATTTGTGTAAAGTTTTAAAAATACAGAGTAAATATTGTAAATACTGATTTATAATATTGTAGTCGCCATTTTAAAAATTTACTGTAAGATGGTGCCATTAAACATTATTACATTATTTTATTTATTGGTCCATGTACTACTTAAATGTCCAGTAACATTTATTAAAATACGATATACAGGGTGATATTTTAGCTAAGAAGAGCAATATAAAAAAGAGTCCGGTCCTGGATTTTTTTTTAAATTAAAGTATGGCTTTGATTAACATAAGAGAGTGTAACTTTTGTACAAAATTTTATCAAAATATCTCTAGCCGTTCAAACAAAATGGCTGACTTTAGTTTTGGCAAACAATCATAAAACATCCCATATCTCAGAAACGATTAAGATTAAAGACTAAGTATGAGGGTGTTTTGAACTCAGCTAAGTGTACTCTACCTCCCATTAAGCTGTGTCTGTTTAAAATCTGAAACACCCTGTATAAATCTTATTAGTATTTTTTACAAGTGGACACCCCGCGGGTTAACTTAGCTTTTCCGTTCCTGAGGGATTTTTAGGATAAAAATAATATCTGTGATTCAGGATATATATGTTACGGGCAATTTGATTATTCCAGGCATTATTCATAATGGCCGGGCAATTTATAAAGTGCCCAATACAGTCGTGCCATTTAATAATTTTGTATTTGTTTATAATAATTTATTACACTGCCCGGTCATTATAAATACTGCTATTATTTTCTGGACACTTTGATTAATTTTAAGCAATTTGGCAACGTGCGTATGATTCTGTGTGATTCTCACTGGCCAATCAGCATCCATTTTTGATGGCTTGTCGCTTGTCCATCTTGCGCGTTAATGAGTTCTCGTTCTCGATTGTTTTCAGTTCTTTGCTGGGCTGTTAATAATTGTGCCACGAATATTTAATGAATTTTGCCTTAAAGTGACTATCGGTTTAAGTGTTAGTGATTTTTCTATAAAATAAAATGCAGAAACAGTTATTATTAACTGATGTAAGTGAGATGAAAAATCGTTTCGACGAACGGCTGAATGAATTGTGTTCATCAAAAGGTCAGAATACACAAATTCTCACAAAACCTCAATACTTGGAATTAATAGAAAAGGTTAAAACATCTAAAAGCAAAGTGGTAAATAAAAAACCCGAGGATTATCAGCGTTTACGCAGGTTTGACGTAATGACTATTGGAGAGTCGAAACCGCTTGGAAAAAGAGATCAATTTAAAGTATAAAAACATCACAAGGGAAATGATTGTAATCTATCTAAATTTATGTATGACCTGCGAAAAAAAATACAGTGTACCAAGAAAAGGTTTAGTTGTTAGGCCGATACTAAATAAAACCATGAACTACACCTACAGTGAATCAGCGAGTCTGTGTGCCGCTATGAAGGTGATTCCCGAATAGGGGTTGCTCAGGCGCCAGTTTTGGTATCGCAGTTTGCTCTGCTACCCTGTGGTATAACAGAGTGTACTCAAGGTAAACTCAGTGGAGGTAAAAATAATTCCAGACGGTCACTGCTAGGTAGCCACTATACTAGAATAAATAAAAATACTTATCTCCTTTACACTTCGTACCCTACGGTACCCTGAAAGAGAACGGTTAAGAATCAGTAATAAGAGAAACACAGGAACAGGTAATAAAATATATATTTACAAAAAATAATACAACGGTAATTAAATATAAACGGCTCTCTATATGCGGAAAACTTATTAAAAATAAATTATTACCAAAGAAAACTAATTAAATATTAACGGCTCCCTATATGCGAAAAATTAATTAAAAATAAATTATTACCAATGAAAACTAATTAAATATTAACGGTTTAAAGTCTCGCTCATGTAGACATCTGGTAGTCCATAGCTTCTACAAGAGAGAAACCCTTTCCACGAGCTGTTATAAAGACCAGGGACTGAAACAGCTCTGATTATCGACGGGGGGAAGCAAGCGAATACCGCTATCACCCCCTAATTAACGCGAAAATGGATTAAGGTTACGAGTGCCCCCGGATTTAAATCCAATTTACTTTATTACCTTGTTAGGTACTAAGAAAATTAAAAGTTCGTATTACCTTTTACTAGTACGGGAAAACATTTACGGTTCGCTAGCACAGGAGGCCAAGCGGCCCGGGAATTATAAAACTCCCTATATACGGAAAATTTATTAAAAATAAATTAATACACTCGAAAACAATTTAAATATGACAGTAATCAAATGCAAGCAAATAAATGAAATCAAAGTTTTCGGAACGTCCCTGTATCTTAGAGCAGACGAATCGACGCTCTGGCAATTGAACGAGAATGATAATTTTCAGCGCGGTGTTTGGGACAAAAATGCGATGGTTAACGTAAAAATTATTTTGAGATTTGCCCAGAGTCGACCGAGAGCGTGTGTGAATTTAATTTTACAGAAGTCGTCTGGCTTCATTTAATAACTAATTGTGGACGGGGAACGGAATGATTCAAATACAATTGAATAAATAAATAAAAGAAAAGAGAAACTTACATGAAAAATACTGGGTGCTTCTTATAAAAAAAATTGCCAACGGTTTCCCACTAAAGGATGAAATAAAAAATGCTGGACATGAATCAAAATTACTTCACTTGTCGGACGAGTGTCCCAAACTAATTGTAAATAAAAAAATAATAAGCGGTTTCCTACCTTTAGAAAAATAAACGGGGTTGTTCAATATTCTTTCGATATTACGATCACTCACGGAATATTTACTAGGCACTATAGAAGGGCGAATAGTTTTCGGCTGTCGGCAATCAAGAGAGTAGAGCTTACGGTGGTCGGCAATCAAGAGAGTGTAATTCCCAGATGTCATTAAATTTATGCTTTTTCGCTGGGCAAGATGGACAACCGGTAAGCCCGAGTGAGGGATACCACCACTACAGCCGATTGTTTACAATTTAAAGATATAAAAAATGTCCTTCTAGTACCTTGACAAATAAAGGTAGATAATCGGTACGAAATCGACTCTACAAAATGCCCATTCAGATTTCGGCAAATATAAGAATATTTTAATCGACGAGGGTACTCGCAATTGTTGAAAAACGGCAATTTCTGGGAAACAGAAATCTTCTATATGTCCTTAGGCGGGAATTAATTGAAATAAACATTTTTTAAATTAATTGAGAGCAAAATTTAGTGACTTCGTCACAACTTGTATACTAAGATCATTTAACTAAATTTGTTCAACTTCGACTTCTTAAAAGCAAAAGACCAGAAGAAGTACCTTTTGTGCTTTTGAATATTTTCACCATTTTTGGTGCGCCCACTATTTTGCAGAGTGATAATTCAAGTTATTGATCATGAGAAACGCGCGTATGAAGGTTATGAAGATTTCTCAGAAGATCCCAATGTGAAAAAAAGAGAAGCCGACACATTAAAAATTAGGGAGATTTCAGCAAGCAATCTAAAAAAACAAGCTGAAAAAATGCTTCAAACTTCTAATTCAAAATATCCTGCCGCTAAAAAGGGTGACACAGTTAGAGTTCGAGTCCAAGATGTCGACAGAGGCAATTGTCCTCGAAATAACAGATGATAATCTTTATAAATTAGGCACGAAACATGGAATCCTAAATCAACTTTATGCTAGGAACCAATTTACAATATGTAATGAAAAATTTATTAATGCCGAAGAAATTCCACCGTCAGAAATTTCACTGAGGGAATGTTCAAGACATCCAAGTCTGGGGGCCAAGGCTATAGTCGATGCGGCTATAAAGGAGGCTGTAAATCTGACAAGTGCAAGTGTCATAAAGAAAAAAAGCTTTGCAACTCGAAATGTCACCAAAGTGAAAGCTGTTCTAATAAATAGAAGCTCTAGAATTTGACATTTTGTATGTATAATGTATTTATGCACATACGGTACCTAATATGTTTTTTCAGTTTGTTACTTAAAAATTTTGTTTTTAATGTAATAAATCCTCGAATTTTTGTATGTAGACAAATATAGATAAAAATATTTTAAAATTGCCCACTCGACTTCCAGCATTATTCATAATGCCTGGGCAATGTGATTTTTTCTATATAATTTATCATTTTGTCCAATGCCTTCGGGCACTTTTTAAATTGCCCGGGCATTATAAATACTGCCCAGTTATTTACATTGCCCGTAACATATACATTCTAAACATCGATATACATACCTATACAATACTCTTTATCACAAAGTAACTACCGAAGATGAAACCGCGGGATGTTCACTAGTTTATAATGTTAGTGGGATTTAGTTCAATTATTTGTTAATTATTATGCTTAAGTTAAATTTTCTGCCCATTATACTTGTCATTAAGCTATACGCAAATAAATAAATCAAAGTTATTATCATTCTGTTTTTTTTTATCCAACTTATCACAGCAGGAATAAGCCGGATGTGGCCCGCTTGCCGCAGTTTGGAGACTCCTGCTCTAGATAAATATGTGTTGACTAATTAAAAATATTTAGCGTAATCAAATTTTTAATATTTTCAAAATTTTACCCGATATTAATTATATAGACCATAAATATTATAGTTCGTTGAAGCTTATTAAGAAGCATTCAAAAATATAAAATGATACACTGTTCAAATAAAATAAAAAAGAATACCGACAGTGCTATACTTAAATAAATCGCCCTGTATATTTATTTTTTTGTTCGGAGAACGTACAATTTAGTTTAAAAGTTGACGTTAACGTGTCCCAGCGTTTTTTATAATTTTAAAAAATAAGGCCAAAAATAATTTTATTCCATGAGTGATTTTCACACTGTATATGTTTATTCCAATTTTCGGTATTAGTATCTCTCATATTTAAGTTAATTTAATCAAATAAACTGTCTGAAAATACAAGAGGTTGGAATTACTGTTATGAACTGAATTCATTTGTTGCTAGTCGTCGGCATTGTGTAAATGACGGACACAAGTTGGATCCCGAAATCCGATCTGGAAACTTTAACGCGACACGACGAGCAGCAGAAGAGATGAGAGGAGCCAGAGAGTTTAAGCCATAGAGCATCTACACCGTGCTTACATCTAAACGATTCTGTCAGATACAGAAGTGAGGATACAAAGCTTCAGAATTAATCTCTATCAACTCTATTGTGATGATAATAGCTGGCTATCCCGATTATGCCATTTACATTGTTAACGTTTCGCATAATCTGAACTAGCCTTCAGTATTATTGGCGACTTCTGCGAATAAGCGTGACTTACTCGACATGGCTGCATACCCCAACGAATTTATCCATTATACTGATTTCAAATGACATTTTGAAATGGAATAGGGAATAACTTCTAACCATCTAAGAAGATTAAGCCGATCCGTTTGAAATTTTCCGAAATTGTAAAATGGGTGTTTGAGAATACTTTACTTTACATCAACTCTATTCCCTCATATACAGAGTGCAAAAGAAATAACCTACATATCTATAAACACCTTGCTAGTAGTACAAGATCCTTTTTACTTTCCTATCTGTATACAGATAAGGAAAGTATAAGAATCATGATTTTTTTCGACCTTGAGTTTTCGACGAATTTTTACGTTTTGGGTTCCCCTGAATCCGTTTTGACTATTTTCGCGATGATGTCTGTGTGTGTGTCCGTCTGTGTGTATGTATCCACCATAACTCATGAACAGATACAAAGAAAAATACCAAATTTTAAACTTAAGCTTTATTCCGGCCTGCGGTGAACTGATTAGATTTTGAACATCTGGGTGGGGGACTTTATGGAGGGTCACTTTTATATTTTATGAAATATACCCGTTATTTGTGTTTGGAGAAGAAAATTTGTCACATAAAAGTTGTTACTTCTAATATTATTCTCTATAATTTTTGTTACATACAAAATTTTCCTAAAATGGTCCGTATTCGAGAAATTTGATAAAATGTAAAAGATTCAAATTTTTATGAAAATTGTTCAAATAAAAATTGTTTGTCATATACTTTTCTATAATTCTTTTCTAATACATAATTTCTCTAAAATGGACCATATTCGAGATATTTGAGAAAAGTATAAATTTCGAATTTTGAAGAAAACTCAATAACGGATAAAGAAAAAACATAAAAGTTACTTCTTATATTATTCTCTATAATTTTGTCTTATAAGTAATTAACCTTTATGAGACGGATGAAGACAAACTTAGCTGGGGTTTACTTGCTCTGAATTTAACTTTTTCGATAAGTTTTTAATTGCAAATTAAAATCTATTAATCATTTGTTTATCTGAGGTTGAAGCCCAAAATATTTACGTTCCATGATAGACAATGACAATTAAGATTAGGATTTCTTCTTTGCCAATTAAAAAATAGCTTATTTTGTTTGCGTTACGTGCATACGCCAGAGCCCGTAAGCTTACGTGAAAGATATTTGAATACACATGCGTAGCTGTCAACTTTCACTTACACATTTATTCATATTTTCAACTCTCTATTGATTTATAGTTTGTCATAACAAATTTATTTTTTCCAAATTCCCTAACTTTCCATTAGGTGCTCGTTCCAGCCTCAAAACATTCGTAAAAACGGATAAGACTTAATTAGAAAATCCCCAAAGATACTTTAGTTAGGGTCTTGGCAAATCACTATTTAAGGCTTCTAGTGGAATCCTTGATACAGATGCCGTTATAAATAAAGCTCTCCCAAGAGTTAAAACCGCGAAGTAAAGTTACCCATCACACTTAATAATTTTTATTCGCGCCATAAACGTAAACTACCGGCTTATTTTCATCTGCGTTATAGTGGTGTTGTCAGTTCGGTCCGCCTCTAATGAAAAATAATTTTTGTTTTGGGAAAGATAACAACGCAAGATTGGTTAATGTTCTTATTATACTTTAAGCAGTGATAACCGTATTGTTTTATTAACTTTCTACTGAAAATCGAAAAAAATCCAAAAGATATAGTCAGTCTTATAAATAAAATAAAACATTAAAGTTAATACATTTTAAGGTTTATTTATTCAAAGAGTTTGTATTTAACTTATTTACACTAAGACACTAATTTATTTTATAACCTAATTTGTACTAACTATAATAACACTAATATTACATCTTTTTCTAATACACTAATTTACTTTGACAATATTTATCTGAACGACAAAGTTTGTTTTATTTATATACAGTGGCGTTCGAGAATATTCTAGACAAGAAAGATTGAACAGAACATGCTACTGCAAAATTGTTGTCTCTAGATCATTCATCGTAGTGTCCAGTATATTTCAGAATGATAATTCACTTCGACTGGCGGTGTCTATGGACTGTATCATAATTTGACTAATTCCAACATTTTTAATTACGTTAAAAATGGAGGCCGTGAAACACCCAACTAAAGCAGATAAGGACTTGAGGAATTAGAGCAGGACCAGATCTGCCAAAAAGGCTCGCATGACATTATGTTATGAATGCAATATTGAGAGTGCAGAACAATTAGAAAGTGTATCAATCAATGTCTTAGAACTCAATCTAGTAGTTTTAGTAAAATTATTTAAAAATAAATACGAGTACAAAACAATTAAAATGTAATTTAAAAAATCATTTTAAGATTCAATTATCCTTTTTAGAAACAATAGTCGGATCATTTGGTGAAGGAATATATTTATTGTTTTTTATTATTTTTTATTGTTTTTTTATTGTTTTTTTATTGTTTTTAATTGTTTTTAATTGTTTTTTATTGTTTTTAATTGTTTTTTATTTTTAATTGTTTTTTATTGTTTTTTTATTATTTTTTATTGTTTTTTATTGTTTTTTATTGATTTTTTATTGTTTTTTATTGTTTTTTTATTGTTTTTTATTGTTTTTATTGTTTTTATTGTTTTTATTGTTTTTATTGTTTTTATTGTTTTTATTGTTTTTATTGTTTTTATTATTTTTTTATTGTTTTTTTAATGTTTTTTTTTATTGTTTTTTATTGTTTTTTATTGTTTTTTATTGTTTTTTATTGTTTTTTATTGTTTTTTATTGTTTTTTTATTGTTTTTATTGTTTTTATTGTTTTTTGTTTTTTTATTGTTTTTTTATTGTTTTTTATTGTTTTTTATTGTTTTTTATTGTTTTTTATTGTTTTTTATTGTTTTTTATTGTTTTTTATTGTTTTTTATTGTTTTTTATTGTTTTTTATTGTTTTTTTATTGTTTTTTATTGTTTTTTATTGTTTTTTATTGTTTTTTATTGTTTTTTATTGTTTTTTATTGTTTTTTATTGTTTTTTATTGTTTTTTATTGTTTTTTATTGTTTTTTATTGTTTTTTATTGTTTTTTTATTGTTTTTTATTGTTTTTTATTGTTTTTTATTGTTTTTTTATTGTTTTTTATTGTTTTTTATTGTTTTTTATTGTTTTTTATTGTTTTTTATTGTTTTTTATTGTTTTTTATTGTTTTTTATTGTTTTTTATTGTTTTTTATTGTTTTTTATTGTTTTTTATTGTTTTTTATTGTTTTTTATTGTTTTTTATTGTTTTTTATTGTTTTTTATTGTTTTTTATTGTTTTTTATTGTTTTTTATTGTTTTTTATTGTTTTTTATTGTTTTTTATTGTCTTTTATTGTTTTTGATTGTTTTTTATTGTTATTTATTGTTATCTATTGTTATCTATTGTTTTTTAATGTTATTTATTGTTATTTATTGTTATTTATTGTTATTTATTGTTTTTTATTGTTTTTTATTGTTTTCTATTGTTTTTGTGTTTAATTGTTTTTAATTGTTTTTAATTGTTTTTAATTGTTTTTAATTGTTTTTAATTGTTTTTAATTGTTTTTAATTGTTTTTAATTGTTTTTAATTGTTTTTAATTGTTTTTAATTGTTTTTAATTGTTTTTAATTGTTTTTAATTGTTTTTAATTGTTTTTAATTGTTTTTAATTGTTTTTAATTGTTTTTAATTGTTTTTAATTGTTTTTAATTGTTTTTAATTGTTTTTAATTGTTTTTAATTGTTTTTAATTGTTTTTAATTGTTTTTAATTGTTTTTAATTGTTTTTAATTGTTTTTAATTGTTTTTAATTGTTTTTAATTGTTTTTAATTGTTTTTAATTGTTTTTAATTGTTTTTAATTGTTTTTAATTGTTTTTAATTGTTTTTAATTGTTTTTAATTGTTTTTAATTGTTTTTAATTGTTTTTAATTGTTTTTAATTGTTTTTAATTGTTTTTAATTGTTTTTAATTGTTTTTAATTGTTTTTAATTGTTTTTAAATGTTTTTAATTGTTTTTAATTGTTTTTAATTGTTTTTAATTGTTTTTAATTGTTTTTAATTGTTTTTAATTGTTTTTAATTGTTTTTAATTGTTTTTAATTGTTTTTAATTGTTTTTAATTGTTTTTAATTGTTTTTAATTGTTTTTAATTGTTTTTAATTGTTTTTAATTGTTTTTAATTGTTTTTAATTGTTTTTAATTGTTTTTAATTGTTTTTAATTGTTTTTAATTGTTTTTAATTGTTTTTAATTGTTTTAAATTGTTTTTAATTGTTTTTAATTGTTTTTATTTGTTTTTATTTGTTTTTATTTGTTTTTAGTTGTTTTTAATTGTTTTTAATTGTTTTTAATTGTTTTTAATTGTTTTTAATTGTTTTTAATTGTTTTTAATTGTTTTTAATTGTTTTTAATTGTTTTTAATTGTTTTTAATTGTTTTTAATTGTTTTTAATTGTTTTTAATTGTTTTTAATTGTTTTTAATTGTTTTTAATTGTTTTTAATTGTTTTTAATTGTTTTTAATTGTTTTTAATTGTTTTTAATTGTTTTTAATTGTTTTTAATTGTTTTTAATTGTTTTTAATTGTTTTTAATTGTTTTTAATTGTTTTTAATTGTTTTTAATTGTTTTTAATTGTTTTTAATTGTTTTTAATTGTTTTTAATTGTTTTTAATTGTTTTTAATTGTTTTTAATTGTTTTTAATTGTTTTTAATTGTTTTTAATTGTTTTTAATTGTTTTTAATTGTTTTTAATTGTTTTTAATTGTTTTTAATTGTTTTTAATTGTTTTTAATTGTTTTTAATTGTTTTTAATTGTTTTTAATTGTTTTTAATTGTTTTTTAATTGTTTTTTTTATTATTTTTTTTATTGTTTTTAATTGTTTTCGAATTGTTTTTATTGTTTCTTATATTGTTTTTTTAGTTTTTTTGCTATTATTAGCTAGAATTTCTATATTTGGTATCTACGATCACCGCTTGTAAATATTTCTGGTAACGGCCAATTGTATAATCGCACTCTAAAGACATATTTAAGGTATGGAAGCTTGAATGTAAAATTCACTTTAAAGTTCCTTTAAAGAAGTAATTTCATAATAGTTTTCCTAATATACTTTTATCAAAACGTGCTTTAACAAAAATTTAGTAGCTCTGATCTGATATCGGATTATTAGCATCCAAAATCTTTTATATTTTGTTTTAAATTATAAATATTGGTTATATTATGTATGATGTACATTTATGTAGGTTATAAGATACCGTAAATATTTCTTTTTATTGTTTTTGTTTTTAATGGTTTTTTTTATTGTTTTTTGTTTTTTTTTGTTTTTTATTGTTTTCTATTGTTTTTTATTGTTTTTTGTTTTCTTTTGTTTTTTATTGTTTAAGTTAGCACAAATAAAGAAGAAAGTAAACCAAGAAAACAATTAATTCCGGAGAGAGGCTAATGGGTGATTTCTTAGTTTTAAGCTTTCAGTTCGTTTAAGATAAAATTGCTGATAGATCGATTTAGATCAGGTGCAATATAAAGCAATAAAAATTTCAATATTATTGATCATCTTTTCCTATATTAACCAATAAAAATTCAAATCTGAAGTCTGCCAATAAATACAACCAAAATGGATATAAAATTATTTTAACGAGGAAATGGTAGTTATGAACCTCATCCTGTACATGAATCCTATCCTGTACATAAGCCTAAACCAATTTACTCCTCAACATGGAAGACGATAATAAATTATTTACGAGGTATAGTTACGGAAAATCAAGCGCATCCATAAATTGTTTTTAATTACTGACGATATCGGTATTAACGGTTAAAATCACAATTCTGCAAAATCTGAATACACGTAGCTAAATTTATTAAGATCGGATGACTTGAGCGTTAGCTTTAAAGTTAGTGGCGCGTGGGTATAGAGATACAGGCGAAGCATTTTTCACATAAAATACGAGGTAGAATATTTCCTAAAAAAAAGCGATTTTTTAACGTCACCACCTATTTACAATATATACGATTCAGTGATAGATACCGTTTCATTAGAAATAAGTACAGAAGCGTTATATGTATATCACAAGGATCGCAGAAACCAAGCATCACTTAGCAACGATCACTGATAATTCGTAGACGTTTGCCGATGTCGTTTGAAGTCGAGAGAAAAAAGGAGTCCATTACGTGGTATTTTAACAAAAAAGATAGGTATGTAATATCCCAACAATTAACTGCAGAGAAACTGGTGACGTTTATTAGCATTTTTTTTAGGCACTCGTTTTAGAATTTTGATGTTAGCATTTTAAACATTTTTTTGCATTTTTCTTTAACATGTCTTGTTTTTAGATTTTTTTTAGCATTTTTGATATTTTTTGGTATTTTTTAGTATTTTTTAGTATTTTTTAGTATTTTTTAGTATTTTTTAGTATTTTTTAGTATTTTTTAGTATTTTTTAGTATTTTTTAGTATTTTTTTAGTATTTTTTAGTATTTTTTTAGTATTTTTTAGTATTTTTTAGTATTTTTTAGTATTTTTTAGGATTTTTTAGGATTTTTTAGTATTTTTTAGTATTTTTTAGTATTTTTTAGTATTTTTTAGTATTTTTTAGTATTTTTTTAGTATTTTTTAGTATTTTTTAGTATTTTTTAGTATTTTTTAGTATTTTTTAGTATTTTTTAGTATTTTTTAGTATTTTTTAGTATTTTTTAGTATTTTTTAGTATTTTTTAGTATTTTTTAGTATTTTTTAGTATTTTTTAGTATTTTTTAGTATTTTTTAGTATTTTTTAGTATTTTTTAGTATTTTTTAGTATTTTTTAGTATTTTTTAGTATTTTTTAGTATTTTTTAGTATTTTTTAGTATTTTTTAGTATTTTTTAGTATTTTTTAGTATTTTTTAGTATTTTTTAGTATTTTTTTAGTATTTTTAGTATTTTTTAGTATTTTTTAGTATTTTTTAGTATTTTTTAGTATTTTTTATGGTATTTTTTATGGTATTTTTTATGGTATTTTTTAGTATTTTTTAGTATTTTTTAGTATTTTTTAGTATTTTTTAGTATTTTTTAGTATTTTTTAGTATTTTTTTAGTAATTTTTAGTATTTTTTAGTATTTTTTAGTATTTTTTAGTATTTTTTAGTATTTTTTAGTATTTTTAGTATTTTTTAGTATATTTTAGTATTTTTAGTATTTTTTAGTATTTTTTTTAGTATTTTTTTAGTATTTTTTAGTATTTTTTAGTATTTTTTTAGTATTTTTTAGTATTTTTTTAGTATTTTTTAGCATTTTTTAGCATTTTTTTACTATTTTTTAGTATTTCTTAGTATTTTTTAGCATTTTTATGCATTTTTAACATTTTAAAGCATCTTTTTAGCATATTTTAGCAACTTTTAGCATATTTTAGCATATTTTAGCATATTTTAGCATATTTTAGCATATTTTAGCATATTTTAGCATATTTTAGCATATTTTATCATATTTTAGCATATTTTAGCATATTTTAGCATATTTTAGCTTATTTTAGCATATTTTAGCATATTTTAGCATATTTTAGCATATTTTAGCATATTTTAGCATATTTTTTTAGCATATTTTTTTTTTTTTTTAGCATATTTTAGCATATTTTAGCATATTTAAGCATATTTTAGCATATTTTAGCATGTTTTAGCATATTTTAGCATATTTTAGAATATTTTAGGATCATTTAGCATCTTTTAGCACCTTTTAGCATCTCTTAACATTTTTAAAACAATTTTTAGCATTTTGGACTTTAGAGAAAGGTAAGGACCCTTTTTTAGTCCCTGTTATGGTACCTTCCCCCACTGACATGAACACTAGTCTTCTTCTTCCTTTTTTTGGGCTATATCCCACAGCTATCAAAACGGGAGAGTATCGTTGTCTTGCTCTCGGTAACTGGATACCCTCAAATAATATAATTAAAATATGTATTTGAAACACATACTTTGATTTTCTTTTACTATACGGAGAATGGTCGCACTGCGCAGCTTTCTGAGTGCCTTTTAAAAGGAGATAGAAAACTCCGCCATTTTGAACCCTTATTACGTGTTGCCTACATCTTGGCGCAATATTTTTAATAGGTGCGTTTTAATCATCCGCTTCTGCTTCGGAATTGTCGGTTTTCTTGTTTTAATCTGACAGGTTAAAACGACTAAACCGACAATTCCGGAAGCAGAAGCGGATGATTAAAACGCACCAGATATTTTACTTGCTGCTGTCAATGTCAGTGAATATTATTTTTGAAGTCACAGTTTATTGCTAAAGAATCAGTTAGCTCACTCGGACCAGTTGAAAGTTCCAAAATAACATCCACTCCAGGGATACAAATTCAGGATACGCAGAAGACTGCTGTTTTATTATAGGCGGTTGTCATATATTGTATTATCCGAGTTGCACAGTGTATAAACTGAAACATTGAGATCCAAAGTGCCGACGCAGAGTGAGCGATCTGATTCTTTAGCTGTAAACTGTGTCACAGAGTTCAAAATGGCCGCGCCCTATGTTGGGCGTGTCGGACCTCTCTCTTGCCTCGTATAGTAATCAAAGTATGTGCCGTATAGTAAAAGAAAATCAAAGTATGTGCTATGATGTAAATAATTAACCTGAAAGTTGATAAGCATGTCAAAAACCCATCTCTAGTTAAATTTGAAGTTTGTCGTAAACATTTAACATTTACCTAGAGACAGTAAATCAGTTCCAGAAAGCCAACTTTACTGGACTAAATAATTTCTTTAAAAACACTGACTGTTCATTTATAACATATTACCAATTATACCAATGAAATTGTAAAACAATCATAGGAAGGGGTATCGACCAATATATCCCAAATAAGAAGATAAGAGGCAACAAACTTCATGTGTATTATGCAAATTAATTGCTGAATAGAATAAGCTCCATAAAAGATAGTCCACAGAACATTAAGCACTTTTGAAGATTTACGGGAGATTACGGGTTGTACAATTTAAAGTATGGAAACTATGGACTCAGTTATCCTGAACGCATTTGCATCTCATTTCCAAACGTGTTACTCTTAATATGACATAAACCGAAAAATTGAACTTCCTTTTGTGACATTTTATTTCACGTTACCCACCCACATTTTCACTCCTTGCAAAGTATCTTTGTCAAACCCAAATTTTTCCAAAAATCATTTGATAGGGAAATATGTCCCTCTGATTGGAAGTTTTTTCACCTTATGGCAAATTTTGTTCTTGATTAAGTTTGCCTCATTCTTCAGCAAATGTAGAAAGGATAGTCTCTCGAGTCAAAGCAGCGTAATAAGTTGAATATTGTACTATTTAGAAATTTTAGAACATTGGGCTACCATTTAGCATAAAAATATAACCGGTGAAGGAACGTCTATCATCTGCATTGTTCCCCCAGTCAGCATCCACGTACGCATTTACTCCTTTATGGTCGTACGAAAAGCTTAGTCCTAGGTCCATGGTATCCTTTAGGTACCTCAGTACTCGCTTAGCTGATGTCCAATGTGGTTTTCGGTAACAGTTATTAAACTAACCACGAAACTTATATCAGATCTTGTAGTAATAGCTTAGTAAGTAAATGCCCCAATTAGTTCTCTGTAAGAAAATTTTCTTTCTTCATCAGTGGGTTCTTCGACAGGTTTACATAATGTTACATTTTGATCTATCGGAGTGCATACTGGGTTTGCATTATTCATATAAAAACGTTCAAGAAGTTTGTTGATGTAATCTCTTTGATGTAAAGTGACATCGTCATATATTCCCAGACAATAACCTACGTCTCCCATGTCTTTGATTTTAAATTTGTTGGTTAAAAACTGTTTAAAATTCCTTATCAAGTCTACATTTATAGAAGCAATTAAATAATCATCTACATAAATGAGTACAAGTATCTGGTCCTGGTTTTCACCTATTCGGTAGAGGCAAGGATCAGTAGAGGTAGGTTTAACTCCGAACGAAATCAAGACTTCATTTAGCTACTTATTCCAACTTCTTCCTGACTGCCGTAATACGTATAGAGATTTCTTTAGTAGATAAGCTTTGTTTCCTTGCTTTAGTTCTCTGAGCATATCTGATGCTTTAATTTTAATCTGTGGTATGGTATTCGGGTTTTCTGATGTGTATCCTAAAACTTCGTTTAACTGTTTCGGACATTCCATATAAATAGTTTCTTCCAGTGTGTCATTTAGGTAGGCACATGTTACATCCAATTGCTCAAGCTTCATACCATATCTGTCTGCCAGTGCTGACACTAGACGAATTGTGCTTATTCTAGCTACTGGCGAAAATGTTTTATTAAAATGTATTCCAAGTTGTTGACTGAAACCTTGTGCGATCAATTGTGCCTTTCTTTTACCTAATGTATCATCTGAATTGTACTTGTTTCTCAGGATAATTCTACTTCCAACAATATTGTGATCCTCTTGGGCGGTCCAAGTATCATTCTTAATTATTGAGGTAATTTCTTCAGCAATTGCTTTATACCAGTCGTCATGTTCGGGTCCATTCACTGCTTGTGCCAAAGAAACTTCCGATATAAGAACTTCTGGGTTATATTCAGAAATATTTGCGCTCGAAATTTATTTGTATTCTTTTCTGACAAATAAACTCATAAATAACCCGGTTTGAACCGCAAAAAGGCATTAGCTAAGTACCTTATTAACATTATAAGACCTGTAACTTTTTATGATGGCAAAACGACTGTCGGCTGTAGTGGCCTTTATATACCGATCCTTTTTAGGTAAAAGTTAAAAGGCCATCATTATAATTGGATGCAAAGAGTTATTGGGCTATTATTTCCCCAGACCAAATTGTTTGCTGGGATAAATAAAAAAATGATGTTAGGAATTTGTTTTAGTTAACAAAATATTCTCCAAATCATGATGCTCATTTAAATAGAAAAATAATGTCACTGAAATTAATAAAGCAAAAACAATATGAGATTCATGCAGTTTAGGTTGATTTTAAACCATTACACAGGGCAACAAAAAATATTTTTTTTTTGGTGCCTGGGATTTTAGAGCTGATTTTAACTATATTTGGGACGCTAAATCTGTACATGCAATCTGTTTTTCTCTATCAGCTCTACTTATCTACTAATGTGGTTTTTATTCAGTATATCATTTATGAGAGTTCTAAAATTATTATATATTCATTAATGTAGGTACAATGGTTTTATTGTCAGTCTGTAATTGAGCAAATTCCAGGTAAATCTATAAATAGTGGAACCATTGCCTATCAGGTACCTGAACTAAATCTCGTCAGTTTGTGCGTTCTTACTAATGAGAGTAGATCGAATTCGGCGTGTTATTTTATGTTAAGAAAAGAGTGTTTTTGTGTTATTGAACAGAATTAAAATGCGTTCAGGTTCCAGTTCAAGAAAAAGTTGTGTAAATTAACCTGATGTGTATGCGGAGAATACATGTTTCAACAAAACAGACAAACTATTACTGACTTTGTAAAGCGAGCGTATCTTGGATATTTTGGAGTTAACCTTGGTGATCAGGACAAAAAGTGGGCCCTGCATCTCGTATGTAAAACTTGTACAGAACATTTACGGCAGTGGACTACCGGGAAAAGAAAATGTCTAAAATTCGGCGTACCAATGGTTTGGAGAGCCAAAAAACCACTTCAATTGTTACGAATAAATATAACACCCTGTGAATAAGTATGTTATGATTTGTAAAGTTTTGTCCAAGGGCAAGCGCGCCAAACAAATATTCAACAAAATAATAAAACGTGTAGTTGGACAAGGTTTTATTAAATCATAATATTAAATTACATGGTCAAAAAAAGATCAACAAAAAACACTCTTGAGACTTTTCAAGTGGATATTCGGGGAGTTCCTTTTGGCCTACGTTGACGATCGGTCGAGTTTATTTGAATAAAGTATATTCCTTTTTTTGTGTCCAAAAAAATAGAGTCACGGGTCGCGATTAGTGTGTTTAGTAAAAACCACAATGATAAAAGTAACGTTTGCTTTCGCCAGCCTTGCAGCCCAATAATGCTTATGTAAGTAAATAGTTTTAAGTAATATTAGTTGTTGTTATTGGTTAAATAAACCAAAGTTATTTGTTTTACGCTTGTTTCAATTTTCTTTGATTTAGGAAAACTTACGATCATTCAGAGGCGGGGATATTGGCTTAATTCAATCTCTGAGAGAGATACTGCCAAAGGGAATAGGGCAAACCCTTTCCCCGTCCTCTGAATCATCGTCAGGAAGTTAGGGTTCCATCTGAACTTAACCCCCTAGCCGTGTGTTGTCTAGAGGCCAATTTAAATACAAATTGGGCCCTTCTATACAACTCGTGGTTACCGCTAAGAGTGGGCTTAAGGGTGAGTCAAAAAGGCCTATAATCTCACTTTTAACACAATGATTGTTATTTCTGTTTAGTAAATACTAAAGGAATCAATCGAAATAACCGCAGTAAGTGGACTACCGATTCCAACATTTCATCAGCTACCAGATATCTCTGATGACGAATATTTTTCCCTCTGATCGCTGTTCTGATGCTTATAAAAGTTCTGATGCTAATGAAAATAACATTGTCTATGAGGAGACGTCATCAGTTCCTCAACGCTTCAATCAAAATTAATTAAATGATCTCAAGAGGGATCTCAATTTACTGAAAAAAGCTTCTGAAGTACTGGCTTCTAGGTTGAACGACAAAAATTTATTGGAATAAGGAACCAAAATTACCTTTTACCGTACAAGAGAAGAGTATCTGCTACCATTCTTTTCCCAAGAAGACACTCTTTTATTTTGTTACGAAATTAATGGACTCATTAAAGAAATGGGACTTTCTGAATATATTGCAGATGATTGGAGCCTATTTATTGACAGTTCAAAGCAAAGTTTAAAATGTGTCCTTCTACATAATGGGAATAAATATGGTTCAATACCACTAGCTCACTCAACGAAACTGAAAGAAGAATATAATACCGTAGCTTTGGTCTCGCAGAAGATAAAGTATCACGAACATCAATGTTTTTTTTTGTTTGTAAGTACGACATAATATTGTATAACTAAAATAAAACTTTCGTATCTACTTTTGTTTACTACACTTACAGATTTGAGTTAAAATAAGTAACTTATATTTCTCTGAAATTGTATATCTTAAAAATTTGAGCTCCTAGGTAAAAATGAATACGTAATTTGAATTCAGGACATCAAATTGATATAGAATCAGCTCAAAAAACCTCGACACCAGAACAGCTGTTCCCCTGTGTTATTTTTATTACCATAAATGTGCCGCTCCTGAATAAAGTGGGGCATTCGACGTTACACGTTAGCTCATCGGGACGCAAATTGATAAACCGGAGAGTTGGAGTATCTGAGTGGAAGCGCGATCTCAATATGAGATAATTCCGGCTGGCGAATTACAATTGCCGATTTAATTAAACTAGTGTGTACCTATGCAGAGGCGATATAATTGCTAAACGCCACTCGGCAAGATGACTTCCAGACTTATTTAACATTCAAGCAACCATTCTCGCTCTGTACACGGATATACGTTACTCTCATTTGCCAATTAGCGTTCTGGGACTGAATCACCGTCTTTCTAAATTGGATCATGTTAATATTTTCAACGGACTGAATAACTCTTTATTAATAAGTGCTACATACAGTGAGTTCCTTTGTGACCTTATTGATGATTTGAAGAAAAAATCCTGAAACAGAGGGATTTTTAATTTGAAATTTACCATTACCATTACCCCTTCGGATATTTTTACAAACTTTTAAAGAAAAAGATGAGGCATTTTAAATGGTTTTTAATTCTCTATTCAGAAACGTAGTGAGTTTTAATTGTTGGACATCCCTTATAAAAATAAAACAAATTTAAAAATACATTTTAATATCATTAACATAACTTTAACACAATTTAGACTATGTGCTCAAATTGGGAACCGTTAATTTCTTGACAATAAAAAATAAATTCTAGTACATGTTCCTACCTAACATTTTTGTGGTGATTTGATTAATTTCATGACTTCGGGTTTTTAAATCATAGTACTGATATCGGTAAATATTTAATTAAGTCTTCATGATATACGAGGCCTGTCTAAAAAGTATCCGACCTTAATTTTTCCCGCGCAAAGTAGTGATTCTAAGGCGGCGCCACTGTGCACGGTAGAAGGAGGAACTTTAATGCGCATGCTTTAATTTTTTAACTGCGTTCGTTTATGCAAGTCGCTGGCTGGTGGTCGCCAAGTAAGGTACTGTTCCTAATGTTCGTCGAATTTAGTTTTCTCGCAAGATTACTGAACAAATTGAGCAAAGATACTGCATCAAATTCTGTCAAAAGCTTGGTGATTCTCAAAGCCAAACAATTCGTAAGATTCAGCAGGTGTTTGGAGAAGATGCGATGGGTGTAGCACAAATTAAGGAGTGGTTCAATCGATTCAAAGATAGGCGCACATCAGCGGGGAGTGAACAGCGTTGTGGCAGGCCCCAAACTGCTCTGAGTGCAGTTAATGTTGATAGGGTGCGAAATTTGATAATGGTAGATCGTCGTTTGACAGTGCGGGAGATTGTAGAAGAGGTTGGAGTGAGTAAAGATTCTGCACATGCAATTTTGCGTGAAGATTTGAACATTTACCGGGTGGCTGCGAAATTCGTACCCAAGTTGTTGTCGCCGGAACAAAAAGATCTTCATTTTGACATTGCACAAGACCTTCTGGACACCGCCAACACTGATCCTGGGTTCGTGAACACCGTGTGAACTGGAGATGAGTTATGGGTGTACGAGTACGACCCAGAAATAAAAAGACAGTCGTCGCAATGGAAGCATTTCAATTCTCCAAGCCCAAAGAAAGCGCGTCAGGTGTGAAGCAAAATCAAAGTGATGTTGACTGTTTTCTTTGATGTCCGTAGAATTGTGCATCACGAATATACACCGGAAGGACAAACAGTGACAAAGGAGTACTATCAAGATGTTCTCCGGCGACTCCGTGACGCAGTTCAAAATAATATTGGAATACACCTTTACACGCTAAAACAAAAAGATTTCGGTTTCTGGTATTTTAAAAATGTTAAACTGTTTGTAATCGTCACCATGTGTTTTTTAATGTTTTTAAATTTTGACTGCACCCGAAGATGGAAACAACGTTTTCCAAAACATGTAGTGCTGTGCTAACGATATAAAATAAAATTAATGACCGAATATACCAAGAAAATATTTAATTATATAAAATGTTATTATTTTAATATTAGAGTATAAATCATCAAATTAATAGAGCTTAAAAATAAATTGAATAAAAGGAAAAAAGAAAGAACACAACGACAATGTTATTTTTAAGTGAAAAAAAATTTACCTGGCTACGCTGCTGGTATTTTTATCATGTGACGTCATTTGCTTCTTATCGCATAATTATAATTCTTGCAGGTAAAACATTGGCTTCATTGCTGAATTTTATTTTATATTCATGTTAGTTTTCATAACAACTTAAAAAATAGCTGATTTAAAGGTCTTTTTAAGCATTTTAAAAATCTCTGATGTCCCAAAAGGCACAGTATAAGTTTGTAGACTCGATTTTTAGATTATTTTGTAATAATTTAAACTTTCGATTTCCTGTAATTTTAAAAAGTACGGAAGGCCTATTGTACTCGCATGTATTAACCTTCAAAGTTCTTTTCGTCTAGCTTTCGTATAATCTGATTGAGTAACTTTTTTGTTTTTTTTAGTTTTCTTGTGTAAACTTAATAAAACCCATTTTGTTTTTACGGATTCGATTTCAAACGAAAAATCGATATTATTTTATGTATTTGTTTTGGAGTTTTGTTCACTTCGAATTAGTGTTTTCAAGATTCGATTAAGATCAGAAAATTCCGATTAGTTGAAACCGACGTCGGTTATTGACTTGTTTACATCATAGAAGTTTATATTGCAGTAGAAAACTTTAAACTGTTTGCAAGATAGGTACGTACCAGTAAAATTTATTATTGCTGTTTAGATGATAATAAAAAAGTTGCATGTTGAAGTTTTTTCTTTTAAAATTAGGAAGATATAAGAATTTTAAAGGTGAGGGTACCCATATGTGAGTTGTAGTGATTGAGTAAGAAGAAATAAAAAAAATTGATTTACCATAACATATTCATTACGGATTAGCTACACGAGTAAACATAAGAAATAAGAAGGTCACTGTGTCTTAATGTCTCACAATTTTTTTTAAGTTGAAATGAACAAATTGTTCAAAAAATTTAAATAATTTGAAAAACTACATTAAAAAAATATGACAAACAGCATTTAACACGAAGATTAAAGCTAAAATAGAGGTAATTAGATTTATATTGCAATACAAAATTTAATAAAATATTATTAGATAATAAAAATTAATTAAAGCCAATTATTACAATAAAGGTTGGCTACTAAAGAGTACCTATAGTACCTCTGCTCCTTAAATCCCAATTCAAACAAACCAAGCGTCACATCGGTTTGTTATTACATCAACAGATATGATCACAGCTCCATCGAAACAATATGTTAGTTGCTACTTCAGTGGGGGTTCGACTTATCCTCGGCAAGACTCTCCGGTTTCCAATGCTACTTAAAACAATTGTTTGTCAAGAGTCTGTAAAAGAAAAGCTAAAAGCAGCTACAAATGTGTCTATTCTAACTGCAACTTCATCTTCTGGGTTGAACAAAGCTACAATTAATAGTATAGTTTATGATACACTAGTTAAAGCTCTAATCGATACAGGAAGTACTTTAAGTATTATTGATTTTTCCATTGCCAATTGATGTAAAGTACATGCCTAGGTATGCTAGTTAACTTTTTGCACACTAAATAAGTTTATAAAACCGGGGTGGAGTATATTCAGTAATAAATTTGTTACCTATTACGCATCCAAGAGGTTGCTAGTTTGTAGTTTTTTCGATGATCGTTAATAGAAAGACAACTATGTTGTAACAATGTTTATTTCATTATTGTAATCAGGAATTTGAATACATTTACTTTTACACATTTATATCAGTTGCTCAGAACATTTATATTAGGATGAGCGTCTAGCTGTTATCTAGTTGTTATCTATAAGGAAGGGGGTCACGTGGCATCTTGTTTAAAGAAATGTTTTAAGCAATATAAAGTTTTTTAAATTTGATGCAATCATAACTGAAAAAATTAATTTTGAAAATGAACATTTTGTTGTTTTCATCACAAAAACTTACGTAGAATAAGGCAAAAATATTATATACTTTTTAAGAGTAAATTACGCTGAACAGAGAACAGGGTGAAACAGACCACCTTACTTATTTAAAATTTTTAAGAGCGTGATCATATTTCATAGAAGGTGCAATATATTTTCAGCTACTATAAATTGACCTGTATCAGCTTTTTATCCATGATATGAATTAAGTATAGCTATTGTTGTATTTATGCATTTATTTTAACCAAAAAAATGTATAGATATACAAACGTTTAGGATACATTGTAAGAGGTGTAAAAATTTGGCAATTATTTTAATTAATCTTAAGATTTTACATTAAAATCTCATATAAATTTTCAAGTATTTTAATTTATTTGACCTAGAAATATTAATAACAGTTATTATAATATCAAAGTAAATTAAATACATAAGTTGATCAAAAATTTCAAAGAAAGCACGTCTCAACTAATATTTAAATGATTTGGGAACGACGGAAAGAGACAGTGAATGAGTGGGCCGGGCGTTACGCTGTCCAACTACTTACCGACACCGATAAAGTGTATCTCGGGAATTTTAAAGTAATTTTTAAAGTTGTGATTAAATAATAAATATCAGCCAGCCGATTTTAAACTAAGTGAAATCGAAACCACGTTTTGAGTAAGGTACGCCTTCCTCTTTCACTATATTAAAATTGTGACAGTTCTCCTTTCATTTTGCCAAATTATTTAGTTAACTCTTTTCGTAGATTTTACAGGAAGTGATATAGTTTATTTTTTTGACTTTGGTAGTTACAAGATCCAACGAGATTTCTGACACGTTTTGCCATTTATTCTTATAGTAGTTATCGGTACTTTATTATCTTCGGATGATTTACCGAATCAGGCGAGAACATCAGGGTGGATCTTGCACCTCTAAATATATTATATTATTTCATCGCTTTTAATATTTAAAATTGTTACATGTTTAAATATATTGAGTTAAATATATTGAGTTGTTAAACGTTCACCTGTTTTTATCTTATGTGTGTTACGAGTTGTTGAGTTCAGCCCGAGTTCCATAAAGAGGAACAACCCCTAGTCCAGATAAGCTATCTAATCAAATCCAGAGTTCGATAATTGAATATTTATTTAGGTGTTCCTTTTATTCTTAACAAATACATACATAACTGTGGAATATATATTCCATCCTCATCAGGTCTACCTTCCCCTTTTGTCAAAAGACACTCCGGGCACTTTTGCGAAGCCCCGGCGAACCTACCTCCCCGAGTAAGGACTATAGAAGCATATTATCAGTTTGCCAAACCATTTCCTTAACGGGGAAAAATCTTTTATTTTTAAACCTACCATTTTATTTTTTCTTTTTCCTTTTTTTTTGTCACGGTGTGAGTGGATAAGCTCTAAGGAGCTTATCCCCTGACTGCGACTGGTGACAGTCACTGCCTTTACACTTACAGTGTACCTCCGTTGATGACTAGAGTCCGTTTGGCCACTACATTGTTATTTAGTGACAGCAGTTACTTTCTAAGTGACGGTGGTTGTTACAGAGGTTAATATTTAAGTCTTAACTACTTGGTACACAACAGGAGACTTCGGATTTTCTTTTATGGTTAATAAAAACAGTCAAAATATATGTGATACATATAGGAACCAAGGTGATAATTAGGCGACAATAGCTTCAAATGCTAACGGGCATCTCTAAAGTCTATTTACGAATATTACAATCTTCAACGGACTTACTACATCGAACGTATTTTACGCTAGTTTTTCAATCATAAGTCAATTTTTTTAAATGAAATTGATATGGTCACATTATATATCTTTAGATTATCCACCCATTTTTTATTATAATAATACTCTCCCTAATTCACCCCCTTACAAGTAGATTTTAACCCCAAAAGCTGAGCTTGTGCGGGGAAAGGGACGGCTATTATTATTATTATTATTTGCAGTATTAAAATTATAATGGAACAGAAAGTTAAATTTGATTTTTTTTTTAATTTAATTATGGTTTAGCGATATCGCTATTTTAATTTTGTCCTGCAGAATCCGAATATTTAAAAATATACAGGGTATTCCCTTTAAAAATCTAAATAACTAAATAAATCATTTTTAAGTATATATTTATTTAACCAATTAACCAACGTGATTTTTAGTTTCAAGGTATTTTAGCTATTCCACACATTTTAAGTTAGTGTCAAGTGTTTGTCATCATTAACATTAGTATATACAGGTCATAAAGTAACCTGGCCTTATTGTTTTCTTAGATATTATTTACAAATTAGAGAATTTAAAGTTCCTCAAAGTATCTAGAAGTACTTCGAAGTATCTCGAAGTATCTCGAAGTACCTCTAAGTACCTCTAAGAATCTCGAAGTACATCGAAAGTAGCTCGAGGTATCTCGAAGTACTTTGAAATATACCAAGGACTTCGAACTAAGTCGAATTAGTTGTACAAATTTTGGAGTTTTAAACATATATTATTTCGATTATATGCGATTTCGATTTTTGTTCTAATTTCGATCTTTTTTGCTGTTAAACTTTTTAGTTTCTCAAACTTTGGTATTTTCTAAGTTCAATTTTTAAAGTTAGAACTATTATTTTTTTCTTAGTTAGGGTCTTCTCTTTAGACAAATTATTGTGTTTGGCTGAATGACATATACATCTATGCAAAAAAAAACTATTTTTTTTTAAGTTTTATCATTTGGAATTTCCTAGTTCAAACTTTTGTAATTTGAACTTATTTCGAATCGTTTGAAACTATGGTTAAGACAAGAAAGTTTTTTGAGTAATTTGTTTTTCGTTTCTATTATGTTTTCGATATACAGCACTGGAAAATTTAAACCTTCGGTCTCGCTTTGCTTGTGTTGGATTGAATAGTAAGTGATGTTCACATCTGCAGGAGAGTAGAGGATGTTGTATCGACGTTGCCAGTGACCAATCGGTTAGCAGGTTACCGACCCGTGACTCTAACTGTGAATGGCACTATTGACAATGTGTCGTTTCCTTTCTTGCATGAACGAACGCTACTTAATATCAACTCCAACACAAGCAAAGCAGGAGTGAAGGTTTGATCTTGCCAGTACTCTACATATATGTACAGTAAGTATTGTTACTCGTATTCAATTACTTTGTATTCATAAACTATAACTATTTTAACTTACTTTAAAAGTATCCTTTGAAGTATCCGAAAAAAGTATCTGGATACTTGTATCCGAATACATTTTTAACTGAATGTAACCGTACTTTTTTAAAAAGTACCGGGTACATTGTAAGTATCCGTATCCGGTTCTCGGATACTTTTTTCCTGTATTCGACCCAACTCTGTACGACGCGCGACGTAGTATCATCACATACAAATAGTATAGAAAGCCAATTCCATATATCAAAAATGAAACCATAAGGAGAAAATAGTGTGTCGGAGCTCATGCGTATAACAGTGCTGGCTCGAACAGGACCAATGCAAGTTTTTTATTGATCGAACAAATAGTTCACACGATGTTTCACTCATACATTTTTAGAGATGATAAATATGATTCTGAATTATGAATTAGTTAATTTTCGGCAATCATAAATGCTATAGTCACGAGATTTTGCTTATGATCTGACATCTTATTTGATTTAGTATCATTTGCTACAAGTAAATTTAATCTATGGAGTGCACAAAAATAGGGGGCAGTTGGCGTTTCGCCCAGGAATATTATGGTCAATATTTTTTTACATTTTGTCAGCCGAGACTATGAGTCGTTACTTACAATTAGACAGAAAACCTTTCATGTTACCATTTTCAATAAAAATTATCCAAATATGTATGCATCTCTCAAGATCCAAAATTAAAAAATACTACTACATTTACTTGGTACTTGGTACATATTTTATTTTAATTTTGAACCCTTTTAAAAGGATCTTTCAGTTCCATAATAAAAGTTAGTCGCTGCTTACTAGAAACATTCTATATAGTCTAAACCAATTTATCGATTGTTTTCGATCACTTTAATACAAAGATTTATAGTCTTTAGTCCATGATAACATTCCACATCAGCACATTGTAAACCTATTTTATAGATAATAAGAATAAACTTGTAAATCATTAATTTGGTAATGGTTAGTTTTCGGAAAACTAGAAAACGTTAAAAGAAAGTCGTCAATAATATTAGCGTGTCGTTCATGTGTTTCATTTTGATTGCATAAAATATTCTTCCTCCGATTCAAAATCGAGATTCTCGATATTTCCACAGTTTATTTATAATACTTCCTAAACTGGCTTTATCTATCATTTTATATACTTTGCACTTTATTAACAATTTTTTTTTACTATACTTCAAAATGGGAAGATATTCTCAATTCGTTAAAATATTTTTTTGTGTATGTTGAGCGATAATTCCTTTACCACGTTGCCTGATTTCTATGATTTTTTTTTGTTAGAAAAGGAATAGTTCTATATTAGATTAGATTAGATTAGGAGTTGGACGTTATTTGTCCTTGTCCACCGCGACCTTTTCAGATCTATTGTGGGACTCCGTTTGTTTTAGAGTATGTCGTCTAGCCTGGTCTTTTTTATTAGACTTAGTAGCTTTGACAGTGGCTCCCGCATGTAGTTGCATGCAATTGGCTTTTCTTCGTCCAATGTTAGAAACCTCATTCCAGCCAAGCCTTCACATTGGCACAGGACGTGAAATGATGTTTCCTCTTCTTCTTCACAGAACCTGCACAAAGTTGCTTCTTCTGCTGGATTTATGACACTCATGTGCCTTTTGAGGCGATAGTGTCCAGTAAGAAGGCCTACTGTTATCCTAACGATTTGACGTTTTTGATCCAGTTTTTTGATCTGTTTACTATATTTAACAATTTTTAACAAAAAATCATTCATTGTTTTGTCAGATACCGATAATCGGAGTTATGATGGACAAGTTATGTTATTTTTAACAAACAGGTTGTTATTTCTGTGTGTTTATAAAATAACAGATCTGTTAAAAAATACACAGGTTGTCAATCATAACTCCCAATGTTTCCTTGGCGCTGGGAAGCCTGTATATAAATACACAGTTCTCTATTTACATATTTATAATTCTTAGGTAGGTTTATATTTACAGATATAAATATTGTAATAAATATAACAGCTGCTAAATACATTGATTACATTTTCATTAGCCAATGTAGAAATGTCTTTTATTATTAAATCATAATTAAATAAAAAAACACAAATTCAAGCCAAAATATCACAAACGGTCCTGTGAGGGCAGCGTTATATAGCCTTAAAACACCGGATTTAAGTGGTGTTGCCAGGTCAATATTGAATTTGTAGGTGAATAGCTTGTTCAACTTTAATACCGTATTTGTATATATTTTTAGGAATGTAATTATACATAAATATTATTAGTTGATTATTTAAATGTTTACAAATTATTTTGTGGCAATATTTCGTAGATATAAACTGTTTGAATCATATAATTTAAAAATAAATTAATTTGAAATTCTTTTGTGTTAGGTATGTTTAATATACTTGGCAACACTACAAGGACAAGTCATGCATATTGCGCATGCTTCTAGATACACTATTTTGCGATGTCAGGCGCAGAGACGCGTTTTTGTGCACAGTAGGTTTCAATTTCTGCTTAAATGTTATTTTTATATTGGTCTTGTATATTATTTCTATGTATCATCATTATAAGCTCTGATTTGGTTTGGAGTGTAGCTCCGTCTCTCTCACATTTTATACGTCTTTTCTGGCACCTATCATGCTATTAATAAATTTTTAATACGGGTTTAGAATTGATCGAATTCCTATAAAATTTTCGGGAATAGGAATCAGCTTCCATAAAAAATATTCGGTGAAAGATTTTTATTCGAAAAAATTTAAATATTTTTTAATTTTACATTTATTGAGCAGATTTTGTAATAATGATAAATTATTTGGAAAGTATATGGTGCTTGTTTTCATGTTATTTTTATCTACTTATCTCTCAATTAATTATTGTATAAACTAGTTGAAAAAGTCGAGGTATATCGTTGCCACATCTTCTACAAAGTTGCACAACGTTTCATAATTAAAACATCTTTGAAAGTATTGTTTTTCGTTTCGTAACTCCCGTACATTTTTAATGGAACAGGAAATATTTACTTCCTCTCATGAAGTTAATTCATTTTATGTATTAATGGTAGTCAGTTAAGAGAACAATTCTTACAGAACTCGCTAAATAATAGATCAGTTAAAGTTTGACACTAACATTATAAAGCACTCCCTAGTTGACCGAATCACGGGATCTTATAAATTATTTTCCATTCATTAAAATTGCAAGGTTCCGGCTACTAAAGTTAAACTGAGAAAATTGACAAGTGCAGCTTATTAACAAAATATGATAGTAAAGTTTGCCAACAGGCATTTACCTCGGTAATAAAAATAAAGAAATATACAACAACGAGTACAATTAAAAAATTAATTATAAACATTTGAGCGAAATAACACATTTTATTTTAATTTTGTAATGAAACAACAAAGATTTAAAATAAAATATTTAATTTTTTTTAAATTTGTTACAAAGAAAAACAAAACCAAACATTAAACAAATAAAACATTCAATAATCCAAAAGATTTGTAACGTTTGTTTAATTTATTTATAGTTTATTTATTTATAACCATTTATTTATAACGTACTAATTAATTTATATAATACTAACAATTCTAATTTATTTATTACAATTTGTCTTTACTCTCCAACACTTAAATTAAATCTTCCCGTCCGTCGACAAACTCGCGCTATTTATACAGATCCATCCACGATACTACGAACACGGACAAACTGATGACCAATTTACCCTTGTCCGCTACTGTCATTCCAAAGCTTTCGCATGTGACATAATAAATGAAGATAAAGAACAAACATAACATATTCAGACATGAAAATAGCGAAATTTAACAATGCAACCATCAACCTGAATTTGTAATAATAGACAAAATTTTAAACAACTTTAATAGTTGTTGACGTAGCGCAGTGGGTAAGGTGTTGTAGTTACAGTCTACCTAAGCGGATAGAGGTAGGATCGAATCTCGCCGACGTTTTTTTTATTTTTTTTTATTTTATTAATTTTCATTTTCTTTTTTCATTTCTTTTTTTTTCTCTTTTTTTGAGATCCTCCACAATAGTAAGAACAGCAACAGTTTAAAATTTATAAAAAACAACTTTGATTTTGGTTTCAAATGGAAAAAAATTCAATACAAACATTACAAAATAGAGAACAAACATTAAACATTAAAAAAAAACAAAACGATCTTTAAAAAATTACATAACTAAGATTTAAAAAAAAAAAACAAAACTAAGATTAAAAAATTACAAAAATAAAAATTATAAAATGGACAATAATAAATTACAATCAATAATAAAAGAACACGAATTTATTTTTAATATAATAGGTGCTCAAATAGACCTCCTTCTTGGGCAAGACAGTACCCCAAGCGATCGTAAAATGATCGCCTTACTTCAGCCAACATATTGGGACTAATAAGTTGAACGGCTTCTGAAATTTTCACTTTCAGCTCATCTAAGTCGTTAGCTCTTTCTTCCCTGAATTTGTATATCTGAGCCTTTAAATAACCCCACAAAAAAAAATCACAAGGTGCGAGATCCGGCGATCTAGCTGGCCACAGAATTGTACCTTTCCCTGATAATAATCTGTTGGGAAATGTTTGATTTAAAAAGTGCTGCACCGTCACACGATTATGCACAGAACATCCGTCTTGTTGAAACCAAATATTGTTAAATCGAGCTCCTGCCAATCGCCGTATTTCTGGGACAATATGGTGTCTGAGTAAATCCAAATATTTAACACTATTTAAATTACCCTCAATATAAAAAGGACCGATTACATTTTCACCTAGTATTCCCATCCAAACATTCAACTTTTGCGGGAACTGCGTGCGAACTGTTACTTTATGTAAATTTTCTCGAGACCAATATCGGACTTGGGATGGATTATGCCTGTCAAGTAATGGAAAAGTCGACTCATCGGTGAACACAACATTGTAAAGAAAATTGTTGTAATTGTTAACTTTATCCATTACTGCCTCGCTAAATTCCATTCGTCTGATATTGTCAGTTTCATAAATTTCTTGGCATTTTCTTACTTTATAAGATCGATATCCATGTTTTTTTAAAATTCTATTTACTGTGGTTTCACTGGAACCTACAACTTCCGCAACCTCTCTCTGAGATATCATCGGATTTTCTTCCACAGTTGCACAAATCATAATATCCCTATCTTCTTGTTCATTCTGATTATTATTAACTCGAGCCTTTTAATGTTCATTGGGAGAAACGCAGCCATGAATTTCAAAATTTTGAACAATACGATGTACTGTTGAGAGTGATGGTATGGACCTATTTTGAAATGTCGCCTCAAACAAACCGCTTATTTGTCGAATTGTGTTGCCTTGAAAATGCCATTTCACAATTTGTACTTTCTCAGCATCTAAAGAAATACTTTTCGCTTGCGATAAAAGCACAAAATCTGAATGTGACAGTTGCGGACAAGCGTTAATTGGTCATCATGTTTACCATGTTCCTAGTACGATGGATGAATCTGTATAAAAATGTAACGCTATCGAAAAAACCAACTCTGACTTGAAGCTCAGTCTAGAAGTTCTAGAAATTATCCTACACGCGTAAGACTGTGATGGAAAATATTCAAATCGGTTTCTAGAGTTTCGAGGTGGGTCTCAAAATGACCAGCGCTAAAGCATCCTGTCGCGGGCAGGGTACAGAGTCGGCTTCACGTCACAGGTTTTATTTTATGGATTTGACTGCTGCAAATTCTTTTATAATATTGTCAAAATCAATTTTATCGTGGATATTTTGCTCTATAGCTAAGATCGCCAAACTAGATAATCCTTCTTATAATATAGAACACCACAAATATTTTTTAATTATTTTTAATTTTAGAAGGATTTCTCACCAGAACCTACAGAGACAGGTAAAGTAAAGTAAGCAGGATCCTTAATGAATTGGTAATATTTAGTAGGGGTGAAGTTATAGTTCAAGAGCTGGCAGTAAAAACAACTACCTCATAAGTTACGAAAGGTTTGAATTAACATGTTGCAACTACTTTGGGTTGTAATTTTAAAAACGTGCGTCTGCCGGGCATTAGTGGTCGCTTTATTAGAATAAAAAAAAATAAAAATCTCTCATAACTACCCAATTATTACCAACATAAATGTTTTGTGAAAATGGCCTAAAATCCTAACTAAATTGAAATCGTAGGCGCCTGTCGTTTTCGAAGCAGACCACATACTTTGATTTTCTTTTACTATACGGAGAATGGTCGCACTGCGCAGCTTTCTGAGTGCCTTTTAAAAGGAGATAGAAAACTCCGCCATTTTGAACCCTTATTACGTGTTGCCTACATCTTGGCGCAATATTTTTAATAGGTGCGTTTTAATCATCCGCTTCTGCTTCGGAATTGTCGGTTTTCTTGTTTTAATCTGACAGGTTAAAACGACTAAACCGACAATTCCGGACGCAGAAGCGGATGATTAAAACGCACCTGATATTTTGCTTGCTGCTGTCAGTGTCAGTGTCAGTGAATATTATTTTTGAAGTCACAGTTTATTGCTAAAGAATCAGTTAGCTCACTCGGACCAGTTGAAAGTTCCAAAATAACATCCACTCCAGGGATACAAATTCAGGATACGCAGAAGACTGCTGTTTTATTATAGGCGGTTGTCATATATTGTATTATCCGAGTTGCACAGTGTATAAACTGAAACATTGAGATCGAAAGTGCCGACGCAGAGTGAGCGATCTGATTCATTAGCTGTAAACTGTGTCACAGGGTTCAAAATGGCCGCGCCCTATGTTGGGCGTGTCGGACCTCTCTCTTGCCTCGTATAGTAATCAAAGTATGTGAAGCAGACGCGGTCAGGTATGTCAAAAAACCCCAATAACTTTCTCAAAGATTGTCACCGTTATTTTTGTGTCAAAATATTACTAAATATGTTACTAGTTAAAGTTAAAAAGAAAACTTTGGCAGACAGATTTAAAGTTAAAAATTTCTTGACTCTAAATTTTAGCTTATAAAGAGTACTTATTTGGATTAAAGATTTGTAAAATTTCTTACAATTGATAATTTCTTGTAACTTTTTCAATTAAAGATTTCATTTAAAAAAAAAGCGCTATAACATAATGTCAAAAAACGCGGTCAACTCCCTAACGACCCATACAGGAGTTCCCGAATTAGACAAAGGGGTCATGCTTGGCCCAGTACTGGGGAACCTAGCTTCGGCGTACCTATATTGGCCCATGCTTGGATCAGGAATGGGTACTCAACCATGCCTGTGCTTGACCTCGAACCTCGAGCCTCGGCCTTACCTGTGGTTTTCCAGTTCTGGGCCAAGACTGGAAAGCTTAGCTTCGGCTATTCATTGGCTAGCCAGAATTGGACCAAGAATAAGAGACTCAGCTTTGGCCATGCCTGTAGTTACCGATCTTTGCCCCAAGATTGGGTAACCGAGCTTCGGCCTTGCCTTACCTATGGTTTCTCATTTCTGGGCCAAGGCTGGAATGCTCAGCTTCAGCCATTCATTGGCCAACCAGAATTGGGCCAAGAATGGGAGCCTCAGCTTTGGCCATGCCTGTAGTTACCCATCCTTGGCCCAGGACTGGATAACCGAGCCTCGGCCTTACCTGTGGTTTCCCAGCTTTGGCCCAAGATTGGGATTCTTAGCTATGGTAATTTAGCGTTACAGTGTATGTAAGTTTAGTTAACAAGCTTAGTATATTTTGTTAAGTACATCATTATCACTGAGTGCGAGTAGTGAGTATTAATAGAAGAAGGAACACATTAACGTTGAGAACTCACAGAAACAGTCGAACTATTTTCATGTGCATATTTGTAGTTTAGTTTCCTTATTGTTAACATTTAAATCGTACTTTTTGTTGCTACTTGATAGATATTTTTATGTATGATTTATTCTTTAGAGTTAAAAGGTGGCGTGAGTTAAATAAAACAATAGTAGTTTCTGCAACAAGAGTGGATATGATGACCATATCGCACGATGACGAAATTTGAGCACGACGCCATAATCGGAGTGCTTAATTGTCTGAGTGCGATGTGGAAAATTCACTCGAGTTGTACAGTGTATTTTTTTACGACCCACTAATGAAAATTTACAAATAAACAAATATTTAAGGTTATTAAGACAACATAACTAATTTTAAAATAAGTTATGGCTTTTAATAATTTTTAAAATAAAAGAAACGAAAAAAAAAAAATTTTCCCCATCCGAGAATCGAACTCCAGTTTTCAGTGTGGAAGGCAAGAACGCTCACCACACAACCACCTAGTCTTTTAATTTTGTTGCTTTAATACTCTTAATTAAATTGACTTTATATAGTTTTATTTAAATTAAAAAATTATTTATAATTATAGACGAAATAAAAACAGAAATGCTATTATTTATCGATTCTACACAAGAATAACCCATAACTAAAAAATATACTGACAATTAGTTTGGCAGAAGTGTCACTTATTTAAAATTTTAAAAATAATAGCAGTCGGTTGATGAAAATATGAACGGTGATTGGTTACTTTCATTTTTTTGCAGTGTACCTAGAATGGATATGAAATATATTAGTTCAGTTAAAGGCAATAGCATACTAATTTGTTTTGTAATCTGTGGGTGTAGAAAAAAAAAGTTTTAAATAGAGAAAGCATTTTAGGTGTGAAAGTGCCAAGTTCAAGTAATGAAACTTCTAAGACCAGTGTAGATGAGGTTAATTATCCCAGTGGTACATAAATATGTAATTAAAAGACGTTGAACAATGATTTTGATAATACTGATTCTAACGGTAGTAGTGATAGTGACTCTAAAGGTATGGATACAATATTTTTTTTTATTATATAATCGGGCAACTACAAGTAGCCCAGTCCTGGCAACCAAGCATGGCGAATTTCTGGTAATAAAACATGGCCCAGACCTGGCCCAGTCTTAAAAATGAAGTTTGGGACAGTCATCGCAATCAAGCATGGCCCAGTCTTGGCATTTAAATATGGCCCTACCATAACAATGAAGTCTGGACCAGTCTTGATATCCAAGCTTGGCCCGAGATTATCATTCCAGAATTCCAGCAAGGCTGACTCAAGACTGGCTTACAAGCTTGGCCCAAAGGTCTGCATAGTTGGGCCTATCTTGGCCCATTGTAATTTCATTAATTTTTTTTTTGACAGATTAGTTATTCTTGTGTAAGTAAAGAAGATGTATAAACAAAACTTTGGCAGACGGTCACATTCAAAAGACAGACGAGCCTAAATTTATTGCTATCAATATAATAAAGTACGCCCTTAGGGCCGTGCTTACAATTTGTGTTGAGTTTAACTTATTGGGCAACTGAAATCCATTGTAATGTAGTAGATTGGTGTTTTGTACTTAGAATTTTTTCATGGAATACAAAATTTATTTAGTCAGCCATCAAATTAGAAAGAAACACGTGTTCGGAAAGACTGGAACCAAAACAACAATCTAGATCAGCCATACTCTTTTTTCCTTCGAGGAACATTTGTATGTGTGTTATGTTACACGGGCCGCAATATTTTTGGATGATGACCTTTTTTTAGGCCATCTATCTAAAATTAGTTAGTGGAGACCTCTAATAAATAAAACACAGAACATAAACGTATCCCGTTGGGTTACTGCAAAACAAGTTAACTCACATTTTAAGAGTTTCGATAAAACACTGTTCAAAAGTTTAAAATTAAATAAAAAATCAGTAAACGCTTCAAAGTGTTTATTAACTTCAATGAAGAAGGTATTGAAAACATTGTTCACAAAGTATAAACTAAGAATCTATCTATAATTGGTAAAAAAAAGAGAAAAACATCACTTAGCTTATTTTAGCTCTACATACAAATCATAATTCAATGTATGTGTTACTATCTTTAATCAAAGATTCAGGTACATGGTCTTTAACATTATTGGATACAGGTAGATTGTGATAATAATTCATCAGGTGTAGTACCTGATTTTGCAAAATTTTAGTAAATCTTTCTTCTTGCACTTTTTTTAAAACTTTGTTTCATCCTTTCATGCATCCCTTCGAATAAATACTGGCATATTAAGCCGAATGCCACCCTCTAACATTGACAAGTTAAATCTATTTTTCTAGTGGAATGTATTTAGGATAACTGAATCTCTCGATACAAGTTGTCTATTAGAAAGTATAGTTAAAATTTAAATTCGCCTGTTACCATTAATAAAACTTATTTACGTAGATTTTGCCATGTTCTGTCCAAACTTTTTTTAACCCTTGAATTACAATGGCCTCATTTAACAAATTCACTGGTTGGTTAGTTAGTTAAGTCCTCTCTTATAATGATTCTCGTGCCATTCAGTAAGTTTTTCTTGCCATATATCATTTTTTAGTAAAGATAAATTCAAGAAAACACCTCTTCTTTTCGTTTCTTCACTTTTCCCAATTCTGTAGCACAATAGAAAATCACTTTCCATAAGATTTAGTGACATCTTTTTATTCAAAGTTTTCTTGTCTTTTCTTTGGTGGTCTCTTTCATACTGAAGACCCTTATGTTAGAAAATCTAGTAACTTGATCCGTTTAATCAATTTTTAACTCCATTTCCTCTCTTTCACACACTCAGGATAGATATTTTATTTTGTAGATATTTTGCTTTATCATTAATTTTTGTCTTCATTTTACTATAATCCTCTTTTAATCCCGCCACTGAAGTTTCAATATTTAGCAGCTTATTTTCAGTCGTATTTATTATTGCTTCTGTTATGTTATGTTGGTAATGGGGTGTTAATACACTGCGAAATAAAAGATCTATTGTACCCCCTTCTGTCGCTAATGCAGCAAGGAAATGTCTCAATCCTATTTTCTCAAATAAGTGTAGGCTTAGGAGTAGCTTTAAGTTAGGTAAATCTCCCTCTTTTATTTGATATGCTCCTAGGGTATAGTGCCCTTGGATTCTGGACTTGCTTCTGCTACTTTTTTGCAATTTGACTAATAAGCAAATCATTTTTAATAGCCTTGCTTACCGCTGATTTAATTTCTTCGCGTATTTCTTTTATTTATTACCATGATTGTAATATTTTTTCACAGTAACGTATTACAGAACAACACTATAAGCACTGTATCACGTTTTTATTTTATTATATGTAAAGTTTGCTTTAATTGTATATTTATTTCGGGAGTTCAAAACACTACAGCTATTCAATACCGGTCATACGAGTAGATCAAACCAAAAATTATTGTTCTGTAAAATAAAAGCATCAAAATCATTTAGCAGTAAGCTTGTAAATGAGTTGGTGACATTCCATGGATAGGTTTTTTGCCAATTTTTCGGAATAACCCTCGTAGTATTCAGCTCACTAGCTATGCTCCAATTTAAAATGTTTTGATAGACCAGAGCATATCGTCAAGCGAATGAGTGTAAAGAGCGTAAATCAAAAAGAAGGAAAGTTCTCCGTTGGAAGGAAAAATCAGTATTAATGGCGACACGAGGCGATAGAAGGAACGTGAAGATAATTCCTACGAGACGAGGTGAGCTCTTTATTTCAGTTATCCGCTTGTTAGGGTGTCACATGGCGGCCTCTTGCAAAGTGCCGCTAATGGCCGTTGATAAATGGGCCTCTTGCGACGAGATTTTCGCTTTCCCGCCATACCATTTCGGCCCGTTTCGCGGTACATTGCCGACTAGACGGGCTGTCGCATCTCCCTGCATTTCGCGTATCGTATACTTATTGTCTATGAGCATAAACTCTTGAGCTCTTAAATTTACTCTTAAATATTTTCTTTGCCACGACAAGCTACTTAATGTAAATTAGGTATCAAAATGGTATCAAAAGATTAAATTAAAAAATAACGATTTCACCAGACATAGAAACATTGAATATTATCTACTGAAATTTGAGATATGCGCTTCTCTGAAACGTTGATATTGTATCTAGATCAGCCATACTCAACCTGCGGCCCTACAAACTTTTTTGCGGCCCGAAACACTAAGCGCTAAATAGCATGCTAATTTTTAAATAAACGTTTGGAATTTTGCGGGGTTACTGCAAAAACAAGCTCTATTTTTGACATTTTCGAGTTAAGTAGGTACATTTTCTAGTGTGAACGAAGTCTATATTCGTGATAAACAGATAGCCAATAAAAATTAACTCCATATTAATGTATTACATATTCACAAACAAGATGGAGTGGCATTTATACCAAAACATAATCATAACATCGTTGTATGAAGATAATATAGTAGGATAATGCAACAGTAAAAAGTGTTGGACGCAATCTCGAGCGGCATCTAGTGACGATTTAATGAAGTAGTCAATTTTTAATGCTATGCAGATACGCCATCTACGTCTTCTTTTCGTTTAGGCACATGGCCTCTATCACCTACCTATTATAGTTAAAAACGTCTTTATTTATTTAAAAATAACAATTCATAATAAAAGATATGAAAAATTAAACATAATAATGAAAATTTATTCCAGTTGATAAAACCGTACAAATATAATTTTTGGATTAAGGTGATAAAAAGTGGTTAAGGACTTTGGTCAATATTTTGGTTATGTGCGGTTATGTCAAAATATATAAACAATAACAACTGATAACAATGTCCAATGTTTTAAATAAATTGAAAAGTTCCAAGTAGAATACAAAAAAGGAATAAGCTTCTGAAAATGTTGCATGTAATCTAAGTACCTCTAATTGGACTAAGTGTTGGAAAAGTTTATAACCATAAAAATAGCTGAATATTTTTATAGTTTTCAAAATTTGAACAAGCTTTGCTACAAAATTTAATTAAAGCTATCAACAGTTTGCAAGGTATTGAGTTAAGGAACAAGAAAATCACTAATCAGGGAAAAATCAATCAACAATCAACACTGGAAAACAAATTAAAAAAAAATAGTCACAGGGATATATTAGCGACTTCCAAATGTATCTTGGCTGTTGACCATGAATATAAGAAAAAATTTTCTCTCGGCTGGCTCTGAGTGTTGAAATAAATCACGTTGAAAGGAAGTTTTCAATAGCTCCGCTCTTTAGGAATAGCTCAAGACGAAATCGATAGACCTACAAGTGGTCTATCTGTGGCAGACATATTCATTAGTCTTTATATTTCATTATGCAATGTTACAAGGTTCAACAACTTGCCAAAATGGTTAAAATTTATTTCCAAAATCAGTGCTCTTATTTAGTACAGAATTTTACGAACGACACAATAATTATAAAGTCCTAACTTTGAACATAAAAGAAAATCTTATAAAAACATTTTTTTTATAAATTATCACTGTTTGGAAAAGTATATTTGTTTGTAAATATTTGTATTTATAGTTATATTTAATCCAGGTTAAGTGTCAGTGTGGAGTGTAATGTTAAGTATGAACAAAATCCGCCCATTCTGTTTATACGTTTGGTTACTGACCCTAGTAGATAGGCAATTCATTATTAGGTACTTTTAATTTAGATTTTGGATTAATGTTTTTGTATATGACTGGGCTGTTTAGTAATAAAGTCAAAACTGTAACACGTGGTTTTATTCTGGAAAGTATTTTTAAATTGAATCACGCACGCAGTTTGAGTGAAAATGTTTTAAGTAGTTCAAAAAACAATCACTATTTTTCATTGTTTATAGAATACAGCCTTTTAGTTAGCTCAGACCGGGGCTCAGACAAAACTGATTAAATAATATGTCTTATTATTTTTTGAATTTTTTTTATTTTGACTGGTTGACTATCTCAATAATTAAAGCCAATCAAGCAAAACGTGAGTAACATTTCGCTTTTTTAGAAGAACACTAACGCAAGTGAAAAGTAATGATTCCACAGAAATAGCAAATTAAAAAAATGTAATATGAAACTTATAACTAAGGCGTTAAGGAAAAGTTTGGAAATAATCGAGATAGCAAATTTATTTTAGTTTTAGACAACTACTTTATTTTATTCTTTTTAAATTGAAGATTTATAGGCTGGAGAAGCGATTTGAAATCGGTAAAACGATCGCCCAAAAACGCTCTTAAACCCCCGTCCACAAAATCACTGGTGACCAGTGTAATTTATAAATATATTCACACATAAATTTACAAGTAAATTAAACAACAAAATATTTAAGAATAGTAATATTAATAATTGTCATTGATTAAACTGAATATTCTGTCCAATAGGCTCTCGACCGAAGTCCTTTCCCTTTTTAGAATATCTTTCAAATTCAACAATTTTACATGTTTTGTTCCAACGCGGATTTTAATAATAGATTTATAAATTGTTTTTGTTTATTTGAATGTTAAAAGTTCTTAAAACTAACTTTAACATATATTTCCCATGCTGGCGTTTAGTGTTCAAATAATGAGACGATTAAACGAAAAAGGCTTATGAGAGCCAGTTGACCATTTTTGGTACACATTTGTGCAAGACAACTTTACAAATGTTTCCTTCTTTTTCTCTTGTAGAAGATGGACACACCAGCAGTGGAGCGCACAATGATGGTATTTTTAAAAGCCACGTCATATATTTGATTAGATAATTAACTTGATATAAGTGCCTTCAAGACTTAAGTCGTTAAGCGTTCAAGTTTGGATTTCCCAACCCAGATTCAATTACAGATAAAAACATTCTTTTTTATTTTGGAAAAAATATAAAAAATACAATTAATGCAATCTTTCTGCTAAATTTTATAGTATTTTGATAACAGTTCAGAAAAAATAGTAGTAGTCGGTAACTGAACTTTATGAAATCCAAAGTTGAGCACTTAACGTCCTGAGCAATGAAGGTTTATGTCAATGTTAATTATCTAATCAAATATGTAACATTCGCATTTTCTATAATTTATTTTTTAAGATGCCTTTGTTGAGCGCTTCATCACTGTAGGGCATGCAGGAAAGTACATGTACAAAAAAATAAATGAAAAATTTGTAATTTTGCCTTTCGAAAATAATACTCCTAAATGTGCTACTGTGCTATCATAAATTGGTACTCGATTCGTTTTCAAATGGTGATAAAAGTTGAAAACTGAAAATTAGTGGCTTAAATGTTATTTCTTAGTATAATTTCACTAAAAGTGTTTGGTATTATAAGTTTACCTAACAGCAAAAAAAACTGTTAGTTAAATTTTGTCAGTGCCGATTTTAGTAAAATTATATTGAATAAAAAAATTATAACTACACCTTTATATTTACCCATTATTAATTTTTTAATTTTCAACTTAACATCCTGTATTTCAGAATATTTTATCCAAGCATTTTTTATTTTTGTCTATTCGACTCATTTTGAACAATAATCTTTAGTTGTTCATGTCCTATTCTTAATTTGATACCAATATATATAAAAGTGAATAAAAATAATCAGCGTAAAATTCAAGTTTTAATTAACCATCAGCGATCAATCCAAAATCCAACCACAATATAGAAAAAAAAAATGTTTCCCTATTATAGTAAAATTCCATCCCATCTTAAATCATTCAATCTTTTTCAAACAAAAACTGGTTTATTTTATTATGTTGATTTTTTTGGTATTTTATGTGACCTTCAAATACCCTTTTGTAATAATTTGCAATAGTAAATATTAACTATACAAATACATTACCGAAGACAAGTATAAATGAAAAAGAAGATTTTAAATTATAATTCATACTCAAGCACAGACATGACCTAAAGACCTGACTTGGATATAAGGACAGTGTCGCCATCTACATTCTATATCCATCGTCCTCCAATGATAAGTCCATAAGGTTACCCTACTATATAATCATCATACAACGATAACATTGTGTTCAATTTCTAAGATAATAAATATATTTAGTTCGGCGATTTCACTGAAAATCCTCCTTAATTTTATAAGATGATATTTTTTTCATGGCATTTACGGTTTTAAGCGACAAAATTGATTTCGGCGATGATTTCGACCATGATTTTTAATTTTCGAGAAAATTTGTAGTGATTTCGAGTGAAAACGTACCAGTTTTTCAAGAGTGGTTTACCGCTACTTATTTTTGTTGAATACTGCAGCACTGTGCCCACGCCATTTGTTTTGTTATGACTATAGGCGTCTGTGGCCTTTTTCGATTGTTCCGAAATCCATGAGATGATTACGTCACCCTTTCTTTCCGCGATACAGCTAATCTTCAACAACCACTAAATAATAACACCTGATGTCCGAATCTTCGTGATAAACGAGTGATTGGTCAAGATGTAACGAGTGATTGATCAAGCCGTAACGAGCGAATCTTTATGTGAAAATTCATAAATAAAATACATTCTACCAGAAAAATAGATTTAACTTGTCAATGGACGAGGGTGGCATTCGACTTTATATGCCAAACTTGCACAGTATTTATTCAGAGGGATGCATGAAAGGATGAAACAAAGTTTTAAAAAAAGTGCAAGAAGAAAGATTTACTAAAATTTTGCAAAATTAGGTGCTACACCTGATGAATTATTATCACACTCTACCTGTATCCAATAATGTTAAAGACCATGTACCTGAATCTTCGATTGAAAATAGTGACACATACATTAAATCATGATTTGTATGTAGAGCTAAAATAAGCTAAGTGATGTTTTTTCTTTTTTTCTCCGGAGGTACGTTTTTGTGATAGAATTTGGATTCCGCGTGCCTAGAAACCCTCATGACTATTTTCGGTTTGTCTTTAGCGATTGTGTCTGGAGAACCCTCGGAGACGACGTTTTGGTGCAATAGGTGTTCGGGGATCGTTTTCGACATGAAATTTGAATCAAGGGCCCCAAAAAATACCCCTACAAGGTTTTTCGGCTTATTTTTGGCAATCTTGTAAAGAAAATTCTCGGAGATGACGTCCACGTGCTGGTTCCAGCGCACCAGGTATCCAGGGGGTGATCGCCGATGTTATATTTGAATTCAAAAACCCAAAAAACTTCCGAGCGCCGAGTTTATCTCCTTACCCGCGTGAATTTTGGGATAGTCCCAGTAGATAACGTTCATCGGCATTTCTGAGCTCCAGGTCATCTGTGGTTCAATTTGAACATCATAATCGTGATCAACGACCTCGAAAACCCTCAGGAACTCGATTTGGGCCAGTTATGACTCTTCCACCTTTCAGGCCATATAGAGGCCATTTTTGACCCCTGGGGCCAATTGCAGACGTGAAGGGCCATTTCTGAGCTCGGGATCGGATTCAGCGTCGAAAAATACATGGGAATACAATACATATGTCCGACCGCCAAGTCTGAACACTTTTTTTTATTTGTGGGGCTGTGTAGATAGATTCTTAGTTTATACTTTGTGAACAATGTTTTCAATACCTTATTACAGGTAGCCTGATTAAAGGAGTTCAAATTATCGAACTCCCCTAATCAGGTTGATTAGTAATCTCTCAGGGTCGGGTTCCTGTAAATAGAGAGAAGAAAATGACTGATAGAATGTGAACGGGCCTTTATTATCTTCTAACCTCGATGCCTCGATCGTTGTCAAAAGTAAAATTTATAACCAATAAATTACATGTATCCGAAATGTGGACTATTATTAGGAACAAAAGAAAATTATTATGTACAAGGCGTTCCCACAACCATTCTTACCTTTAACTTACATACCCTTATAATATATAACCCTCCAAGTGGGTGGTAAAAGTGCGGTTACGTAGAGTACTCTTCGTATTACAAAAGATTACTAAACCGGTAGGTGGATATTACAATAATTAATAAGTATATATACAAAAGAAATTGAGTATTTAATCAGGTATTTAACTCTGTTGTAGGCTGAGTCTCAAACAACCTAATCTCGTTAGTAGATGGGGCCCTCCGAAATATAGGGTTAGAAAAAGGAACCGTCTTACTTGTGATTAAGTGAACTCAATGAAGGACGATGTCCAGTTAGGTAGCTTCCTCTTGATGTCGGTAGGTAGACCGCTATGAAAATTACTTCGTATTTGGTGTGGCTGGCTATCTAATGGTCTGAACTCTGTTGCTAGCACGCAAACGGTGCAGTGAAGAAGCCCTATTCTATATGGAGAGGTGGAGAGAACTTGCACACAGTCCTTAGAAGTATTCCTCTAATAAAAACGTTACTCAGAATTGTAAATCGGAGCGAGCGAAGGAAGGAACGCACTAATGGAAGGAGCGAACCAAGGAGGTCCTTGATGGTATGTGACCTTTTAGATTATTAATAATTAAATTCACACTTTTAGCCCGATACTATATCCACCACTAGATGTATGAATCACAAAGATCACTAGCAATATATCGGACTAAAGGAATCTCTGGTTTTTGCACAAGAATGAATCCTAGAAAATCCTAGTTGAAATCTTGGTACATGCCACAATCCGAATCCAAGCAAAAACTGGGTCAGGAAGGAAGTTCCACAAAATGGCCAACAAAAGTCAATGTCTTAGCAAGAAGGCCCTGACTACAAAAGGGTAATAGGATAATTTCTGGTAAGACTGTGGTCATTATTTATAAATTTAGAAGAATCTGACATCTGAAGGAGTTAAAATTGACATGTAAACAATAACAATAAAAATAAAGCTTTTTAGTAATTAAATGAGCTAGAGTTATTGTTCAAAGTAGCGAAATATATTTACTTACATTATAAATTATTTATTAAGGTATTAATTATTATTGAATACACTCCAGGTGAGATTATCCTCTATTACAAAACATTATTTTATATTTTACTACAAAATATGTTTGATAAAAATGGATATTTTATGAATTTATTTAATGGACCCATTATATTGATATACATTTATATACCGCACACTCTTAAATCGAAAGGTAACTAAAGAGATTAGCATAGGTTATAGTAGAATAGGTAAGTAAGAGATTAGTTTAGTAATTAAAGTAGCTTAGGGTAAGTTAGAATTAAATAGAAGTAGAATAGTGTACATAGTTAAGCGTAGGATAGATTAGAAGTAGAATAGTGTAAATAGTTAAGCGTAGGATAGATTAGAAGTAGAATAGTGTAAATAGTTAAGTGTAGAATAGGAATAGGTATGATAGCTTAGACTAATTTAGGATAGGGTAGGATAGACATTAGAATAAGTTAGAATAATTTAGATTAGGTTAGAATAGAAAAACCTAGTTTAGCGTAGTGTAAGTTTAGAATAATTTACAATAGGGTAGGCTAGGAAATAGGATAGGTTAGAATAGTTTAGAGTAGTGTAAACTAGGGTAATTTTAGACTGGAATAGATTTAGGGAGAATAAAACCCGTAACAACCTTCTTCATTAAAGTTAATAATTACTGATTTTTTATTTAATTTTAAACTTTTGAACAGTGTTTTATCGAAACTCTTAAAATGTTAGTTACCTTATTTTTGCAGTAACCCAACGGGATAAGTTTATGTTCTGTGTTTTATTTATTAGAGGTCTCCACTAACTAATTTTAGATAGATGGCCTAAAAAAAGGTCATCATCCAAAAATATTGCGGCCCGTATAACATAACACACATACAAATGTGCCTTGAAGGAAAAAAAGGTTGAGTATGGCTGATCTAGATTGTTGTTTTGGTTCCAGTCTTCCCGAACACGTGTTTCTTTCTAATTTGATGGCTGACTAAGTAAATTTTGTATTCTATGAGAAAATTCTAAGTACCAATACCAACCTACTACATTACAACGGATTTCAGTTGCCCAATACACGGGGAGACAAGGTATGAATTAGTATATTACATACCGAGGTGAGAAGAGTTTAATTTCTGTCGTGAGATTAGTTAGATCACCGAGACGCGAAGCGTCGAGGTTAGCTATGATCTCGAGACAGGAATGAAACTTCCTACCGAGGTTTGTATTCTATTTTATTTATAACCATCATATTTCGATCAAAGTTAATAAATCTCTGTTTCGTTCTGAATATACCTAAAATATTACATTTAACGACAAATTACCAAGCGCGCGGTTTTCTCAGAATAATCAAGTAAATATATTGTTACTGTGATTACGGGGTAAACAACTGTCACCAATACAAATAAATGTCAGATAAAGCCGGATATTAAATTCGCGAATAATAAATATCAATAAGTAGTTTGTTGTATTTTAGTTCATTGTTGTTTTTTATTGTTTGCCATTAAATAGATATTATAAAATTTGTCAAAAAAATGTGTTATTTTTTTTAAATATAAAAAATATTCATCTAGAATAGATGAAATGAGGGCAAGAAGTGAGGGCGGGAAGTGAGGGTGGGATGTGAGGGCGGGAAGTGAGAGCGGAAAGTGAGGGCGGGAAGTAGAGGTGTGTAATGTGACACTTTCCAACCTTCAATGACGTTAGTAATGACAACATTACATATATGGTTGTAAATAAAATTTATTTGCACTTATCAGTCTGACGCTCAGCCCTCCAAGTAGAAATATAGGAGCAACTTGTTACTGTCTTGTAAGGTAATCAATGGAGCAAAAGACACCTTCGGTAATACTATGTTGGCTGTCTTGTTTGAGGCGAGACGACGCAGATGGAAAAAGAAACAAACCCGATGGTTCAATGATAGCCTACGTAAAAAAATATGTCTAAAGATTTTTTAACAGATTCTAGTAAAGCTAGTGCTGTAAACGGTTTCAATTAGCTGGGTCTATGCAAATCCAAAATAGATCTGAAATGGTCGAGGTGCAACTCTAATCTAGGTCTACCGAACTAGAGTATGTGATCATAAAGAATAAGTCCAGATTTAAGAAAGAAGGGTCATCACATGGAAAGAAGATAAGATGTAAAAATTTAGTATATAATATTACACTTTACAGCACCTAATAGCCAAATCATTTAGAGAATGTTGAATGCTGTTTGGACACCTTTTGTGCTCCATATTATTATATTTTAACAATAAATGTAGTTATATCTAATTATTGTAACAATCTATATATTGTATTGTTTACTAATCTAACTATTTTTTTTAAATTGCATAAATTGTTGGTTTTTATAACATAGTATTATATACATTCAATATATTTAGCAAATTTTCTATGACATTGTGTCATATATCTTCAGCAATTCGATGTTCTCATAGAAATTTTAAAGAATTTAACATAAGAGTTAAGAACACTACAGGTACATGACGTTGTTTACCTCAAAAGTTTATTGAACAGCAGTATTATATGTTCTTACTAACTTTTATTGTGACGTCACTAATACATAGTAGAGGTGGGAAGTTCGAATCTTTTTACTGAATTAATTCATTTGATTCATTCACCTAAAAAGATTCGTTCTTAAAGATTCGTTCTCAAGTGATTCACTTTAGCGAACCACGAACGATGTTATTCCGCCGATCCGTCGAAGGAAATCAAACCGAACGTTTACGAATTTGAGAACTACCTATTTACTAGGTCGTCGAGTACGTTCAGTCTGTAATGCGTAAGAAAGAATGTAATGATTTGAGTGGTGAGATGCTTAAGTAAAATAATTAATACCGGTTTTATTTTAATTTGATATTTTAAAGTATAGCGAATTAATATTTCATAAAAAGAAGACAGATGGAAATTTAAATACTATAATAGTAGGTTCATCCTTGTCCGTTAAGATAAACAACAGTAACACAATTTTTTTTAATGCTAAATATAGCCAAAACTAACGAAAAATTATAGATATATGATTCGTCATTTATTGCTTTACTTATTTACTTTGATTTAAATTTATTTATCAGACAACGCGCATAAATTGTTTACCTAAGTTTAATACACCTCTGGTAAAGTGAGAAAAACATTACAGACACATACCGCCACCGCCTGTAAGTTCGAGTTCTTGTATTATGCTGTAGAACCTAGAACAAAAGCGACCGATTTGCCGATGCTGATTTAAAATACCGAATCTTCGAATCAGATCCGAATGAACGAAACAGCCAAACTCGGAATTGGGCGTTCTTGATCGATCACAGAGCCGTCGAACAATTGACTCAAAAAAGATTCGAATCTTTTAAAAACAGGGAATTAATTCATTCGAGTCAGTGCACTGATTCGTTCTTTTTGAACGAATCGTTCGCGAACGACACACCTCTAATACATAGTGTAGTATACCCCTGAAAAGATTTTGATGAGCTGAGTTTAAAAATATAATTTTTATGAAACTGCACTATGTAGACATAAAATAAAATAAATTTGTTGTTTTCCTGTATTTTCTTTTTAATCCAAAATTACATTCTGACGGAAGCGGTCATTGTCACTCACCTCGTGTACCTCTTCCCTCCCTCTTGCCTATGTTTATCTGTATCTGTAACGTGTGGAGGGTGGGTTACCCCACGGCACTTAGACCTCATTAGTCCCATTGTGCATCCTCCTGATATGATAGGCACCTCCTAGCTCGTGAGCCAGCCTACAGATTTAATGTAGTTGACAACGTCGCCAAAAGGTGCTTCTCTTATATCGGCCGGTGTTAGCCGATACTTGCCGGACACAAATCTTCTAATAAATGAGAGCGTCGAGCAATCATAAAGGATATGCTCGATGGTCTCATCTTCTTGTTCGCATCGTTTTCAGAGTGCGGATTCTAAAAGCCCCATGATATGGAGATGCTTTCGTACTTGGCAATGACCAGTCAGAATACATGTGACTAGTCGCATATTCTGTTTAGTCATAGTCAAGTATTTGTTTGCTGCAGTATTGTCAGGATAACTTAAGGGTTTCCTGGCAACTCTGCAGTTTCTTGCTTCATCCCATCTTTCCTCAAATTTCACAAGGGAATGTTCTTTGATTAGGTCTGTCACTACCGATTTTGTCAGGCCAATAGAAGACCAAGTCCAAAAAGTATTTGATTGGCTGCTTTCTTGGCTAGTGAATCAGCAAGACGGTTACCTTTCGATGTGGTGTGACGTTTTAATCCATTTTAAGGTGACCACGTTGTTGATGGATATTTCGGCCAAAGCTTCTAGTACTATCCATGAAAGAGTTCGTGGTCTGTTCAGGGTGAGTAGTGCTTGTCTGCTATCTGTATAAATGAGCATGTTCCTTCCAGTAATACTGTTTCTGGTTATTTATTTTGCTGCTATGAGAATCCCCGTTAGCTCTGTTTAAACTACACTGACACTATTGCTCACAGCCCATTTTATGTTTAAGTTTAAAAATCTAGAGTATATTCCACATCCTGAGCCTTGTTTTGTTTTAGAACCATCGGTGTAGATATGTATCGTACCTGCCACTTCCGGATCTTCATTTGTTTTATTATAACTTTATACGGCTTATGAAAGATATATTTCGGGGAGATGGAGTCTATGTTCGCTTGAGTGTATCGAGCGTTTCCTGCCAAAAGTGACGTCTCGCCTCACCAGATCCAACATCAGGTTCAATTCCGATCGTGCGAAGGCGTGTCATTGTCGTTAGAGCAACCTCCTTGATGTAAATATCATAAGGAGTGAGACTATGAATGACTTCCATGGCTCTAGTCGGTGTTGTTTTCATGGCTCTTGTTATGTTTAGACTATCTGTTTGAATTTGTTCCAGTTTACGGATAGCTGGTAATTTTTGTGTTTTCGGTACCCAGACAACTGCATCGTATGTTAGGATAGGTCTTATGATATCCGTGTAAGTCCATGCGACGACTCTGGGGGAGAAACTCTAGGTGCGCCCCACGGTTCGGCGGCATTGTTCATAAGAAATGTATGCTCTTTTAACTCTGTTTTCTAAATGCGAATTCCATGTTAACTTGCTATCAGAGGTGAGACCTAGGTACTTCACCTCTGTTGCAAAGTTTAGTTTTGTGTTTAGGAGTTATGGATGTTTTAATCTTTTATCCTTTTCCTTGCGAAACGGACCATTTCTCTCTTCTTAGGATTGATAGATAGTGACTGGTCCTTGCACCACTGTTCCATAATTTTTAAAGCTACTCGCAGAGTAGGTATGTTCTCAAAAATATCTGTTTGCAGGTCATCTACATATGCTATTGTGTAGTGACTGTCTTTGCCTATGTTTAATGTTGGCTTGCTTAAAAATCAGATTTATGAATGAGTTGTTGGAGATGTGCTGATAATACTAAATAGGACTTTCAAAGTAATTTTGAACCAATAATAACAATAATCATTATTGCAAATATATTTGTACATAAAATGGATATTCTTTTACAGCAATCGCGATCAGAATCTGAGATTTCTCATAGAAAAACTACTTTATTTCTCTAATTACAATTTTAGCACTTATTTTTCATAAAAAAAAACTTAATTAAAAACCCTGACAAGGCAAAAACTTGTGTTGTAAACCAAGACACCCTGAAAACAGCCTTAATCTCCCTTTGAAAATTTAATTTGAATATTAAAAATTCAAAGTCTCGCATGTTAATTAAATTGGGTAGAGAAAGAAGGGCTAATGAAACGTCAGGACCCTAGAGTGAGTGATTAATTGCGGGTTTGAAAAAGCTGCCGGTGCGCAAGACAAAGACACTATATTTAAACCAGAGTTAAAGGGAAAAATATCGTGCAATGCGATAAAACTTTTCAAGAACAACAGATGAGAAAGCTGAATAGAGGCCGGCGATCTGCAAAGAAAGCGCCAGAAAGCGGCTGTAAATTAAAAATTTTTAGCATTCCCGGAAATAAAAAAATGGATATACCCAAAGAAATGAGGAATAAAATGTACAAATGAAAAGATTACTTAAAATAAATTCAACACAGAAAAAATATATGTTAATAGCACTCTAAAGAAAAATCAAGATAGGGATGATACAACTTCCTTAAATCCATGGTAATATATTTTTTAATATTGTCGAATTACAGGCTATATTTTATACTGTTCAATTGAACATTATGTACTTCATCATCAATATGGTTAGTACACCCATAAAAAATCTACTAAATCATTGATTGTGTATCTATTTTAATATTTTCAATATTTTATATGAGCAGAACTATTATTATTATTATACATTGATAAAGGCTGAGGACACAAGTCCTATGATAGCCTAAAAACAAAATAGAAAAATTCTAACAAAGTAAACACACTGAAACAAAGAGATAAGAACACTAAAAATTAAATAAAAATGTTAATTAAACAAACATGGCACCAACAACTTCGTCGCTAAGGTCGTTCCATACATTAAATACCCGGTTGGAAAGGAATGATTGTCTGCTTCGTTTTTAGGTTTTCTTTTTTTAATTTTAGTTCATGACCACGTACACTAGAGTCAGTATTTAACAAAAAAATGTCACTAAGATTTCCGTAATTATATTTAAGTATTCTAAAAGTCAGAATTAGGTCCCCACGTAGTCGACGATTCGCAAAAGTTGGTAAATTTGACAATTGTAGTCTTTCTGCATATGATGGTCGGACTACTCCAAAGGTCATTCTGGTAGCCCAGCGTTGAACATTTTCTAAAAGGTTCTGGTCTCGCACAAGAAGCGGACACCAAACTACACCTGCATATTCTAATAAAGGTCGAACATAGGTCTTAAATAATTTGATGGATGTATGAAAGGATACCTTTGCAAAAGTCTTTCGAAGCAAATATAACATCGAATTTGCACGTTTACATGTTTTTAGAATGTGTTCAGACCATGTTAGTTCTGACGTCACTAAAACACCTAAATCGACATAAGAAGACACTTGCACCAAATTATGGCTACCGAGCGAGTAACGAAGACGTGGATTATTTTTGCCGATATATAACACCACGCACTTGTTTATATTTAACAAGAGAAGCCAGTCCAGCACCAATCACTTATTAAATTTAAGTCAGCTTGAATATTATCGTAATCTACTAAGAGGTTTCCGTAAAATTTTGTGTCATCTGCATAAAATGCTCTTTGAGACTGGATATGGTAAGGTAGATCACTCGAATAAGCTATAAAAAGAAGCGGACCCAGTATCGAGCCTTGGGGGACAACACTTGTCACTAATCTGTCTGCCCCAGTAAAGGGACACTTGAACAAAATTGGCATGTACAATGGGGAACCGAATTCTAGTGCGCCGACGCTAAATAGAGAGGCTAAAGATGTAAACAACCCCTTTCACTTTAGTCCGGCAGCTAATATAGGAATTCGTTGTTGTGGATTTATTAGTGCTCTTTTATTGTGTTTTTGTTAAGATTTTTTAGGGTTTTGTAGTAAAATATTTTATACATTAAAATTTAAGAATAGGGATATAAAAAGTCACGGTTCAATAAAAAGCAAACAAGGTACACGTAAATTAAAGGACTTAATGCATGAATGAAACATTTACCTGTTTAAATACCTATTTTTTAATAAATAATTTAAGATTTACACGTTGTTTCAATCTCTTTCTCCATTGGCCATAAAAAATTCATTAATTTTTCGGGGATATGTAATTAGAACCAAATAAATAACAATTAAAATCATTTAAAATAAACGATTTTATTAGAGTCGTCAGAACACTAACATGAAAAAATATGCACTAAAAAGTGAACAATATGTAAACCTGACAAATAACTGCTAAAAAAATATTCGTAAACTAATTAACGCACTCAAGTAGGTACCCAGTAATCTTGCCTGATTTAAACCATCATCTCTGCACTATCTCAAAGATATGTGCCATTGACAAAAGTACTAATTCTTTTTGTTTAATTAAATAAAGATCTGTCCATTCAATTTACTTTTTAGTGCAATTTTGTTGATCCAGTGACTAATAAAATCATTTACCTTAATTAAATGTCCATTAAATTTATAGATAACTTGAATTGCAACATTATCACAGTATTATCATTTATGCGTAATTATTACAAGACCTTTTTCCTGATAACTTTTCGCAATTTAATTCCTCAAATCACAGTCAGTTACCTCAAACATACCAAATCCAAGTTTGAAACAAATCGGCTCATCAATACAAATGTCTGCCAACTTTATCTTTTTTAAATTCAAGGTAAAAATCATATTTGGCGGCCTTAAACATCCCCAAGTTTAGGACAATTGGTTCATTAGGAAAGTCCGCCATCTTGATATTTTTATGTTTAGATCAAAAATTGTATTAAGACCACCAAGTTTCTAGTTTGAGACAAATCGGATCTTAAACGGAAAAGTCCGCCATTTTAATTTCCTTGATTTTTTGTCAGAAATCACAATCAGCGACACCAATTCAACAACCCCCAAGCTTAAGTAAATCTATTCATAAGTATAAGAATAGTAAGATTTGTCCCCTATTTGGTATTAACTACGAAAGCGTAGAGGGCCACGGTGAAAAAAAAATGACAGTTATATCTTCCATTAGTGCTACTGCTAATTGACATTTACATCTGTCAATAAGGCTAATTCATAGTTCTGTTTGTTAAGTTAATTGACACTTACATCTGTCAATTAATGCTAATTGACATTTACATCTATCAATTAGGTCTAAGTGTCAATTAATTAGCATTAATCGACAGCCAGAACTGGTAATCAGGCCTAATTAACAGATATACCTAAGGCCAATTAGTAGTAATTGACAGCTAGAACTGGGAATTAGACCTAATTGACAGATGTAAGTAAAAATTAGCACTAATTGACAGATATCACTGTCAATTATATATTTTTTCACTGTGATCCTTCTACGCTTTCGTAGTTTATAGTAAGGTTCATCAAAAATTAGAATGATTGACGGAATGTCATCAGATTTGACACTGACTTCCATATTGTTGTATGAATAACTTGTCAAATCAGATACCTCTGGCAAACACTTTAAACGTCAATGAAAAGCATTATTAGTCAAAAATTGTATTCAGCGACATGTTTAAACAACGCGAAATTTAAAGTTTGAGACAACTCGATTAATACACTAGAAAGTCCATAAGTAATAATTTCTATTGTTATCAAAAATCAAAACCCTATGCACCTACCAACTTTCAAGTCTCTAGCTCATCCGGACGTAGGTAAAAAAATTGAAATTTATCAATAGCGATATATATTTTTATATTTACTACATAAGTTAAATACTCATAAATATAAAACTACCTAATGACCAAACCTTTATTATAAATGTAAACTACAAAAGAGTTTTAGGTACTTCAAATTACGTCAAGCAGTGTAAACATCACATTCAAGACATAATTCGAGCAGTATTTTAGTGTGTCGTTCCGTCAATAACGTCAAAAGAGAGAGAAAGAAAATTTGCACCACCCAAGATCAAAGGCACCGACTCTTTATGTTGCTACTCAACGGTTAATATACTTTAGTTATAAGGCGAGGATAAGAGAGATATAAAAAATAGGCTGTACGGAAAATTACTAGATTCAAAAGTCCTGCGCTTTTTTCGAGCATGAGTAATGTGAAATTGTCGAATAACGGGAAAGGTGGATTGTCAGTTTTTTAAATAGCAAATAAAACAGATTTTTATAAAAATTAAAAATATTATTAAACTCAAACAAAACGAATCGGCAAATGGCATGAATCACGACAAAACTAGTTAAACTGGCAAGTTCACATACTTTGATTTTCTCTTACTATACGGAGAATGGTCGCACTGCGCAGCTTTCTGAGTGCCTTTTAAAAGGAGATAGAAAACTCCGCCATTTTGATGCCTTATTACGAGTTGCCTACATCTTGGCGCAATATTTTAAATAGGTGCGTTTTAATCATCCGCTTCTGCTTCGGAATTGTCGGTTTTCTTGTTTTAATCTAACAGGTTAAAACGACTAAACCGACAATTCCAGTAGCAGAAGTGGATGATTAAAACGCACCTGATATTTTGCTTGCTGCTGTCAGTGTCAGTAAATATTATTTTTGGAGTCACAGTGTATTGCTAAAGAATCAGTTAGCTCACTCGGACTAGTTGAAAGTTCCAAAATAACATCCACTCCAGGGATACAAATTCAGCATGCGCAGAAGACTGCTGTTTTATTATAGGCGGTTGTCATATATTGTATTATCCGAGTTGCGCAGTATATAAACTGGAACATTGAGATCAAAAGTGCCGATGGAGAGTGAGCGAACTGATTCTTTACCTATAAACTGTGGTAAAGGCATCAAAATGGCCGCACCCTATGTTGGGTGTGTCGGACCTCTCTCTTGCACCGTATAGTAATCAAAGCATGTGGGCAAGTTCACATAAATCTTATATGGAATGAAAGATAATACATGTTTACAAAACAAACAAAAAAGTCTGGACTATTTGACCAGACCATGGTATTCCTAGATATTTTGGCGTCCTGAATTCAATCCCGGGGTCAGTTTTGCCCCATCACGTCAAAAAAAAACCAGATTTTAAGGTCATTTAGAAGTCAAAATGGTGCTTTTTCGGAACCAGCCCCGGGACAATTTCTCAAGCGATCTGTTAAGTTGAGGGGGTAACTGTCTAGGGCATGAATGCCTTCCAAACATTGAACAGGGGCCATGAATCTCGACCAGGATCAGCGCAGGGATAGCCCAGTGGATAAAATATTACCATGATGGTTGTATCTCGCGGATTTCGATCTCCCTGCCAAGGTGTTCAATTTCGGCGATCCATTTGTTGTGAGATAATGCCAGTGGATCAAGCACTAACCCAAATGGCCCTAGAACCTTGCCAGAACATTGGAGTTATGCTTCGTGTCCCGCTCAGGACTGGCGACTTTCTTTTCCACTGTCAAGCGTCGATTGCGACGATGCAGTTGTTGTGAGTTAATGACCGTCCACCCAGCATTAACCTTACGGGCCCATAATCTTGCCAAAATGTTTGTCCCATGCTACGTGTGCTGCTTAGGTCCGGCCCAGTGGGTAGGAAGTGGCCCCGTAATTACTAAGTTACGAATTTGAAGCAAGCATTTGACGATAAATTTGCTTTGGTCGAACGGCGGTCCACTCAGCACTGATCTGAGAACCTATAGAACCTTGCCAGAACGTCGAATAGATTAGCTGCTTGTCCCGCCAGAGCCGACTCAGGGTGTAGAATTCTCGACAACAGAAATAAGTTTAATGGGCCACTGTCAGGAATCCTCCCGCTCATAGTCGCAAATATTGTATGATAGCCACACCAATTCCCTTGGTGGAATGTGACGTCTTATCAGAGGGATTGAATTCCAATGGCCTGCCTCAGCAGAACAAAGGTGGCAAACTCTGAAGTTGCGGGTTGGGCTCCTCGGGCCATTTTCTGCAACCTTAGTTTGCCCTAGACAGTATACTCAGCTTCACCCAATTTTTGGACGATGTTCTAGGAGCACTTTGAGAAGTGCTGGCAGTAACTGACGATAACTCAATCGCCAAAATTCTACGTGTTGGCAAGGGAAGCAAAATTCATGAGCTCGAATACCTCGAACCACTCTCGAATGTTCTGGCAAGGTTCTAGAGCTGGATCCACTGGCATTATCTCACAGCAAATGGATCACCGAAATTGAACACCTTGGCAGAGAGATCGAAATTCTTGAGATACAACGATCATGACAACATTTTATCTACATGGCTGGCCCTGCGCTGGTCCTGGTCGAGATTTGGGGACCGTTTCCAATATTTGGAAGGCATTTAAGACCTACACAGTTACCCCTTAACAGATCGCTTGAGAAATTGTGAGGAGCCAGTTCCAAAAATCACCATTTTGACCTCTAAATGACCTTGAAATCTGGTTTTTTTTGGACGTGATGGGGCAAAACTGACCCCGGGATTGGATTCAGGACGCCATAATTCCTAGGAATAATATGGTCTGGTCAAATAGTCCGGATTTTTTTTTGTTTTGTAAACATAAATTTAAATGTCTATCAGTTTAAGTTATTAAATACAGGGTGTGCCATTTAAAATAAGAATATTATTCATCTCTATATGTAAGTTGAATTTAATTAGACTAAATAAACACCTTGTATGATGTAATGAAAAAATTTGCATTTATTCGATAGTCTAATATCTTGGCTACGCATATCGCAGGTGACGATGTGTTTTAAATAACCGCGACATACTAGATTATGTTGTTTAAGCTTACAAATTAAGAATCCTTTAAATGTTTCAAAAACGAAAAAAGATAGGCATAGGAAACATTACAGAAAATATACTTTATTTTTTCCGGGGAATCAAAAGAAACTATCAAATATAGGGTGTTCCCTTTAAAAAAACATAACTTTGATAAACATTCCTATTTTTAGGTCACCCTACCCTGTATAATCCAAATCATTTTTAGTTTATAGTGTTAATGGATCCTTATATACCTATTAAGAAAAACAATTCAAATTTTAAGTCGTTTTCCCTACATAGACCGACGCGTATAGGATGCGCCACCCTGTATATAATATGAAATTATTTGAACATCCAAAACGTATAAAAACGTTTACTGAATGTATTAATTACTACACTGTTACATTGTTACATCGATACGAGCTGAGGTAAATATCACAATTTTTTTTAAATCACTTAATAAAAACTCTGTTAAAAACGATGTATATTTTCAATAAAAAAAAACTTACACATTTCGCCGCTTAATATGGAAGGCTAACTTACCTGAAAAGAAAAAAATATTTAATAACAATTAAATAGTAAAGTTTTTGAATACTTTTAATTGAATTGACTTTATAGAGTTATATTAAAATTGACAAATTATTTATAATTATAATATAAATAGAAATGCTATTATTTATCGATTCTACATAAAAATAAGTCATTTCAATGTATATATAAGTTCAATAACTAAAAAATATACTGACGATTAGTTTGACAGAATTGAATAGTTATCGGGTTACCAAAATATGAACTGTGGTGGATTTCTTCATTTTTTTGCAGTTTTCTCAATACATAGAATGTATATAAAATATATTCGTTCAGTTAAACGCAATAGTATACTTTTTCATCTGACATCGTAACAATACGCTTTGACAAACTTGACAAATCTTACTGTTTGTCATTTTCAAAAGTAAAGTTGGTTTTACATTGGGAAAAAGTACCAGATTTATATGACGTGAAGTGTACCATACTTTTGTAATCTACAAATTAGTTGTTGATAATAATTCTATTTTTTAAACTTTTGTAATCTAAAAATTAGTTGTTGATATTAATTCCACTTTTTAAACCTATTAAATTATATCCACTACACGAATTTTGCCAAAACCGAAAAACTGGGTGGAAGTAGTAGAAAGATGTTCTGGGCCGGTCTTAAATATTTGTATTATAGTACCTAATTTTCATAACTATTAAAAATGTATTTTTGCTTTACCATCTCTTTGTTCACCATACAGAGGTACGAATCACTCTGTCTAGATCAACAGATTTGCAAAGTAAGCAGCATACAGTGCATGTTGGCAGAGCTGAGCAGTACTCTAGTAAATTGTACCTTAAAATTATACTTACGTATTCAAAGTAAGGTACCTGCGGCAAATAAGGCCCGGCGCCTAATAAAGCCCAAAAATAATATCTCACAAAATAGAAACATATTATTATACCTGACAATGCCGATTCAACCCCCACTACGAGTCAATCATATCTGCCAATTTCGACCCCGCTGAAATGTAGAATCCTCGTCAGTACTATCCAAGGTTGTGAGCATGTGTGTTGCAACGTCCAGTGTTATAAATTTCACGCGTCACGTTTTGTTTACGATTTAGTGTTTCTAAAAATTTTTTATTCAGCTACTACTGCCAGTGGTGTTCCTCAGTCTCTACCGCATATTTCGTCAAAAAAATAATTGCGAAAAGGTAAGAGATTGTTGAGTTTTTTAATTTATAACTTTTAATTGTCATGTCGGCTATTAAGGCCCATTAATATTCTGCGATTAAGGCCTGGACCTTATTAAACGATGATAAATGTTTTTCTTTTTTTTTCAGATACTTACAAAGAATATGTCTAGACGACGTGCACAGTGGACCTCAGAGCAGATGCAAAGGGCTATAAATGCGGTAAATAACAGAGTACTGTCTCAGAGGGAGGCCGCAGATCGCTACAGAATCCGCAGAAGGACGCTTAGAAACCACCTTAAATCGGGAAAGGTAGAAAAAAGTTAGGCAGGGCTGCGGAACTGACGAAAGAACAAGAAAATGAATTTGCTCAACGAATTATTCCTTCATTTAAAATAGGACTACCATTAACTCCAATCTTGGTAAGGCAAACAGTTTTTAAATTTTGTGTCGAAAACAACATTAAACATCCCTTTCGTGTGAGCAAAGAAGTCGCCGGTAAAGATTAGCTTTACGCATTCTTGAAACGAAACCCGCAACTTTCTAAACGGAAAGCTCAATTAATGAATCCAGGAAGAGCGCAAAAGTTGAACAAATATATTGTAAACGATTATTTTACCAAGCTTTCTGAAATTTACCAGGAAATGGATATTCATCAAAACCCTCAAAACTTGTTTAACATGGATGTAAAGGGTTGCCGTTTAACTGTCCATCACCACCAACAAGTAATTGGACAAAGGGGTGCGAAACGAATTCACATGGTAGCACATAAGCACGCTGAAAATGTGACTATTGCGGGGTGTTGCAATGCACTAGGAAACACCATACCCCCTATGGGTTATTTTTAAAAAGAAAAGGTTGAAACCAGAATGGCAAGATGCTTTATCAGCTGGTACCCTGGTAAAAATGTCAGATAAGGGTAGCATGACAACATCACTTTTCATTTAATTTATTGAACATCTAGCTCGCTACAAAGGTAATGGACCGGCGTTACTAGTTTTTGATGGAGCCTCTAGTCATCTGGATATTTCTATTGTGGACGCTGCAGACCGTCTTGGAATTAGATTGGTTTGTCTACCTTTAAATACGACGCATGAACTCCAACCACTGGATAAGGCAGTTTACAGATCTTTTGAGCATCACTGAGGTCAAGAACTGCTTAAATTCTGGGATGCGTATCCAGATCGACGTCTTAATAAGAGTCGATTGGGTAAAATTTTTACCAAAGTCTTTCCCAAATGTATGACGCCTGAGAATATTATTAGCATATTTAAAGCTGGAATGTTTCCACTTGATCCACAAAGGATTCCAGAGTCAGCATTTGCCCAATCACTTGTAAGCCACCGCCATTTAGAAGACCCTGAACGACCTGTACCTGATGAAGGAATTCTGCGAGACAACACAAACAGCAGTGTAATTCCGAATATTTTAGAAGTTGATAACGCTACAAATAAAACGGATCATAGATCTGAGTCCGATGATGAGTTAGAAGACATACCGCTAAATAAGCTAGCAAAAATCGTGAAAGATTCAGCAATAGTAGGAAGCAGCAAATATGGAGAAAAAACACCAGTAAAAAATGACGAATCACGAAAATCGCCGGGGGGACCACAGCTACAGATAAAACGTTGACAGACAACACCATGATGGACACTAGTAATGAAGTTCTTAATAGGTCTTTTAAGAAATTGCTTCCTACTCCTGAGCTTTTTGCAACAAAGAATAAAAACAATAACACAGCTGACAGGAAAAAATCCCTTAATTATAAAGACTTTTTTTCATCCGTTAGCACAAGGTCGACATTAGTATCTGCTACCTCCAGGAAGTTTGCAGCAAAAAATCTAAACCTTCAACAGCAGACATCAGGCCTGCATAAAAAGAATCTAAATCTTCAACGTCAATCAGTAAGTCTGCAGCAAAAGAACCTAGACCTTTAACGTCAAAATTTTCGGCTTCAATTTCCTCAAAAAAGCATTGGACAGTGATTCGTGGTACTGTTTTCTTTGCGGAACTGAAGACAAACTTGATATGAGACAATGTGTAACTTGCGCAAAATGGTGTCATGAAGCTTGTTTAGGGTAAACACAACGCGATACGGAATGTTTTGTTTGTCCAAAGTGTTTCTAATGAACTATTTTAGAATGCCTTAGTTTCTTTTATAAGCTTAATATTTGTGCCTTTTTTTAGTTTATTTTGTTTTAAAAATGTTTTTGAATTTATATTTGAAGTTATATTTTGTGGGCCTTTCTAAAAGAATCGAATTTTAAGCAAGGGCCCTATTACCCTCTTGGTTGTATAATAAGGCCCATTACAGGCGTTTTAAAAAATAAAAAAAAAAAAATTCTATTAGAAATGTATTCATTTGTTCCAAGAAGCGTAACTGTTTTTGATTATGTGTATTTTCCATTTTATTTTAACTTTTTTTTAAAAATAAAATGAGTTTGTTCCTTAGGTGGGCGTTATTTGCCTCAGGTACTTTATTTAGTTTTTGGTACTAGTGAGTACTTTCATCCAGATGAGACTCAGTACTCAATAATTCCCCAGTACTTTACATCAGTATTTCTGAGTCCTACAGCTGGCGAGTAGCGAGTACGAGTATCAACTCACGTATGAACTTAAAAAGATGAGGAAAAACTTTTTTTATTTTCACCTTCTTGAAAAATCTTTTATTTCAAAAATAATAATAATCCAAATAGAAGTTGAATCTAATTGCTTTAGTGAAATAAGATTCTCTAACTTAGAACCCAGTTGATTTTCAGAATTTTCGGTCCAACATTATTTCACTAAAGAAAAGTAATAATCAACTTCTGTTTGTAAAAACTTTAAGAAGAATAACATTTTATCAAAAAGGGAAAAATAAAAAAATCCTGCTCTTTTTTAGTCCATGTATGTCCATTTCAGTCCGCTATGTACACAAGGTATCCCGTATCGTTATTTTCAAATTTTGGAAGCGTAGAACTTCTTTTCAAGTAAAGAAAACGTAAAAATTGCATATCGATTTTTATTTATTTCAAAGTTAGACGCCTATACATTAATTTTTTTCAAATAAAATTATATTTTTATTTTTTATAGCTTTTGGATACGCTCGCCAGCATTCGAATCCGTTCAAAGTTTTTAATATTGAATATTCAATATTATCGTCATCTAAACCTAAAACGATAATTTCTAATGCCTCTTCAATATTATGTACTATTATAGACAACAAAAAAGATGAACTTTGATTTAAAATTTTTAAAATGAGGTTAGAAATATGTATAAGGACAATGAGTCCAATGTAAAAATTTCAGGTTTGCAATAGGTCTTATTTTAGCATGGAATTTATTTTCCTATAATTACGTTGTCACTATTAGTAGCTGACGTTATAGAAAGAATAACATATAAACTTCGGGAAGTTGGGTGGCTGAACATGGAATATAGAAGGACCCACCATGCTTCTACTCTATATCACAAACTTATTCTGTATAACTTTTAGGACAGATGTAAATAAACTAAAGGTTTACTGATGTCGCCACCGTTTTGAACAGAATTTTTTATACGATGATTTAAATATCAAATATTTAAGTTATGTAACTCTGTTCCTGGAAATTTAAAAAATCTTTGTATCTTCACATTTAAATCTTAGCTGAAAATCCTCTTATTTAATAAACAATGTAGTTAATATCTGTCATACACAATCCCCACACAATCTATTTTTATTTTTTACTATTAGTGCATGTTTTTTTGTTTTTTTTTTTTGTAATAAATCTTACGACATATAGATACTTTTGTTGGGTTAAATGGAAGAACATTTTATCTTACTGAGCTCTTCAGTAGAAAAAATGAACTTCGCTCTTTACTTTTATGAGTTTAATTGAAAATAATAAAGACGATTATTATTATTATGTGTAAAAAAATTTGTCGCAACGTTGCTGGGGCTCCGACACACCCAGTACATTACACAAAAGGCCTGGTCGCTGAGAAGATCGCTTCTTACATCCGCTCGGTCAATGATCTTTGGCCAAATTCAATTGCCTCAAAAGACGAAGGGACCCTAGGACTACCGCATTCTGCATCTTCACCACTAGTTGTTTTGATGAGTCTCGGCAAGCCGGTATTTTTTGTAGCTCCTTGAGCATAGTGTCCTTGATTCCTTCCAAAACACCCACAATTAGGACTACCATTCGTACTAGAGATGGGTTGCGACGAAATTTTTGTGTCGCTGCGACAAACAGCGACTGCTCCGAAAAAGTCGCAGTGACAAATCGCCGCGACTTTTCGGAGCGGTAAACTAGATCGCAACTTGTGACCTGCGTCACGTCCTCACGTTAAAAAATAACTGCTATTTTTTTAAATCGTTGCATTTTTTTCGAAGCAGTTTTAATTACCGTAATTTTTTTATGTCTGTGGCATTCTACGCTCTTTTGTGCAATATTTTTTTAAAAAGATAATAAATTTTATTTTGATAAAATAAATTTTGGAAATTTAAAAAACGATCAATTACTATTGCCGCCAAGATACATTTTTAAGAATTGTAGATTAGGATGGCGCAAAAAACAAACTATTTTTTTTCTCGTACGAAAATATGTTAATTTATCATGTTTTAAGACCCCCTCCAAAGGGCAGCTCAAAAAACATTTTTTAGAGGTCGTTCAAGATTTTTTTTATAAACAAAATTATTGCTTTTGATGTTTTCGAGCGACCTTTTAATCTTAATATTAAGAATATTAATTTCAATTTAATATTTTGAGCTAAAAATTTGAGATTTTTTTTCTATTTTAGAGCACAAAATTCTACCGTCATGAGCAAAAAAATTTGAAAAACAATCTAATTTTGTCTAATTTTGAAATTTTTAAAAATCGTGAGCGACCCCAAAAAAAATTTTTTTAGCTTCCTTTTGGAGGGGCGTAAAACATGGTAAATTACCATATTTTCGCACGAGACTCAAAAAAAAAATAGTCGTTTTTTTTGCGCCACCCTATTTGTTTTATACAAATTTCAGCGACTGCGATTAGAAGCATATAATATAATAATTTTCGTTCTGATCGCAGTTCCAGTTCACATTAGATAAATATGCGATGCGACATTTATTTTTAGCAATAGAGCCTGAATGAAAACGTGCCTAAATCAAACCCAGCTCCAGAAAGTCGCAGTGATTTTGAAAGAACCTGAGCTGTTCGCTCCAGCGACAGGAAAGTAGCGGCGACAAAATCGCTGACAGCGAAATCGCAACACATCTCTAATTCGTACACAATATTCTGGATACATTGTTTGCAACTCGTCAATCAGTATTTGTATTTGGCACGCTTTTCCTCTCCTTAATAAGAATGTTGGTTTCAGCTGGTGCAGAAAACTCAATGATAAACATTGAATGACTCTGCTTGTCCAACAGCACCACATCGGGCTTGTTAGGTTGGAGTCTGGTTGTTGTGGGAAAAGCGTAATCCCAATAAATACGGCAACTGTTATTTTCCACTAACGCTTCAATTTCGTCTAGGGCGTATGGCAGAACTAATGTCATCTATACCGTAGTGATGTCTCAGATAATAGTTGTAACGGTTAAATCCGTTTTCGTTATTTGACCCAGACCCGTTCTTGTTATTTTGAAACCAACATCTCTACACAAACGTCATTTGTCGTTTATGTCTTGTGTCAAAACTTGGATTGTCATTTTCATTTTATCTGTCGACACTAGTTGATGATTGAAAATTAATTATCTATTATCTGGGACATCCGATGTACTAGTTACCTTAAATTATTTTAATAGCCGTCTGATTATAAAAAGGTAAGTTTCCTACCGATATTTTGTTGAATATATATATATATATATATATATATATATATATATATAGTACAAGAATGTCTAATTAAAATGTCAAATTAGAAACATAACCTCAACATGAAAACACATTGAAAAATACAAGATTCGCATGTTTTATATAATTTCCTTTATTATTTTGTTTGAAATAGTTAATATGCTTTACTATATTTATATATGTTAAATAAGACTTTTTCTTTACCTATTGAATTTGGTCTCTGTGAAGCTATTCATTTAATAATTTAAATTATGCATTTGATAGTAAAAAGCATCTTATTTGTTCCTATATAAATTTTCCTTAATTCCTATCTTTATATTTTTACCTATTTCCTTGTAGCCTTGCTGTATATAGATAGTCTGAAAATCTTAAAGAAGTCTTATGTCTTAAAGAAATCTTGAAGAATTGATTTAGATGGTTCGATAGAAACTATATCGAGGATTCAATAGTAGCTGTCTCTACCTGAATTTTAGAAGAACTTACAAGCTGCTTGTTGGGAAATTCAATTCGGAAGAACGTAGAATACATCAAGAAGTTTGCAACAAGATTTAACACTATCTTGTAAAGAAGGCCTCTATGTTACCTGTTACCTGTTTCCTGTATACCTCAGATAAGTCATAATAAATCATTTAAATTTGAATAATTAAGTCTCTGTGAATTAGAATTTGTCGCTACCTTATTTAATTATAATATCATAAAGATCAGTGGTTTTCTATATTTTCATCACTGATCGATTGTCAAGTTTAGAAAGTTTTAAATATAGTGGCGTCCAATATTCTCTTTCAAAGTCATATGAGTTGTTTAATAACCTGACCCACTTCTCAAATCGTAGAGCTTAAAACACTATAAACATTTATAAAATAATAACATTACATTACATAGTAGAGAACTCGCAATGCGGCGTTGTGCCGGTAGATGTATCCAGACACAGATTGCACCAGGCAAGCGGAAAAAAGATGCATTAATGTCTCCAGGTATTGTTGGCATGTTCTGCTTTTAACATCCGCCACATACGTAAATTGAATGCGGTATACGAGAGTATTAATTATGCCATCCTGGCAAGCTAACAAGAATCCCTCTGTCTCAGACTTCAGGTCAGTTGATCGAAGAAACCAGAAAGTTAAATCCCGAGTTAGATTAAGATTTTCTATGTTCCTGTAAAAAACACCGTGTTGGGGTTTGCTGACGTGATCTTCTAAGAGCAGCTGTTCTTCTGCTGCCCTAACTAGAGGTTTTACTTGAGCGGGTTCCAACCTTGTAAGAGATTGGTTGTCATCTATTTCAAATCTGAGACCTAATTCATCTGTAGCTTTATCTGCAACCTTAAAAAGAAAAGCCCCGATACCAGTTGTTTCATGGTCTCGAACCAGCTGCAGTTAATATATCATGCAACCTCTCCAGACATGGAAGACTGCCCCCTTGATGACGTGGAAGGTAAATGAGTGAGACCGATGAGCGTGGGTGGATGCTTTTGTTCATATGCATCATCTTGCGTGTGCTTACATCCAGTTCCCGTAGTTCCTCTCGCCTCCACTTGAGCACGCCAAATGAATACAATGAAAACAAGAGCACAGGAACGGCAAGCATATTAGTAACAGCAACTTGGTTGATTCAGGAAAGCTGGGATTCCCATATTTTCCGAAGACGCTGCCTATACTTTTTACGGAGCGTTTTTTTAACTTTGTTAGTGTCATGCATTCGGTGTTGATCAACACCAAGATTCTTATAAGTTTCGTCATCTTCCAAGTGACGAAGTATGCTTCCCTCAGTAAGTTGCTCATTCTCAGGCTGGTCTACGCAACGCCTTTCTGAAGTCTCAGAACGGCGCATTTGTCTAATCCAAATTCCATACCGATATCCCGTGTATATTCTTGCACCACCTTCAGAGATTTCTGTAAATCTCGGTCGCTCAAAGCATAGAGTGTAAGGTCGTCCATGTAAAACAGATGTGATGATTATTATTATTATTATTTGCAATATCTCTCTAATAAAAAGAGAATTTACTTTATTGACATTTAGTCATGCTAAACCTAACACCACTACATATATTCATTCAAGGTGAAGCCAGGTCTGTCACATACAGACTGCACAAAGGTTCATCGCCCATAAGCAGTTTGCATAGACGCGACTGCAGCGAGCTATATAAAGAGTTGGAGAACGACCAAATAATGGGAATGCCTTCAGACGAAATGCTTCCAAAGTATAGCTTTCAAAAGCAGTATAAAGTAAGTATACCAGACAGGGAAGCGTGGACGGGAGGACCTCCTATTCTTGCAGATCTCACCTGGTACACAGACGGCTTCAAAACCCATGAAGGTTCAGGAGTAGATATATATAGTACCAAGCCAAAGACAGGAATCTCACTGAGCTTAGGTAAACATGCGACAGTATTCCAGGCAGAAATAGCAGCAATACATCACTGCGCAAAAGAAGTATTAAGACAGAAGGTAAATGGAAAAACCATTGTCATATACTCAGACAGTCAAGCGACGTTAAAAGCACTCAGTTCCATGCAGGTACACTCAAAGCTTGTGTGGGACTGTTTGGAAGCCCTAACAGAGCTGGGTAGTCAAAGCAGACTAACCTTAGCCTGGGTACCAGGCCACAGGGGACACAAGGACAATGAAGAGGCTGATTTACTAGCCCGAGAAGGAGCCTCAAATGCTCTTATTGGCCCAGAACCCTTCTGTGGTGTAACAAAAACAACTATCAGAACATGCACAAAGCAGTGGATGTTTAAAAAATCTCAGGAGTGGTAGAAAAACTCACCAGGACAGAGACAGGCCAAAAAGTTCTTAAAAGGACCATCGTCTAAACTCACCGAGCATCTACTAAGCCTTAATAGGAAAAATACTAGAATACTAGTAGGTCTATTAACAGGCTTAACAAACATATGTTCAATATCGGTCTGACAGAAGAGGCATTGTGCCTATTCTGTCAAGAAGAAGAGGAAACGGCAGAACACATATTGTGCTACTGCGAAGGTCTAGTAAGACTGAGATTCCTTACACTTGGAGAAGAAAAACCAAGGGCAACTAGCTATACCAGAGAACTACTTCCCAGTCTATGGAGTCTACTACAAAAGACCGAATTAGACAAGGTACTCTAAACAATGATTAAAGGATATCCACAATAGATCTGAAAAGGTCGAGGTGGGGGAGGCCACATGGCCCATAGTCCTAATTAAATCTTAATCTTATTGACATTTAAATAATATTTATTTAGTTATTTATTATACATCGATCTCATTCTCTTGCTTTTTTCAAATATTTTTTAATTGTGTAATGAATCATGAATCAAGAACTGTGATGTAGATGGATGCTACTAAATTTATTAAAATACCATACTGGCAGCTTTAGGCGTAATGGTCTTTAATGTAATTATCCAGTTTACAGAATATATTTCTATTCACTAATATACATAGTATCGACTATCGAACGTTTTTCAATACGCTTTGTACAAGTTCATGTGAAAACTACATAGAGTTGGCATTAACGCAAGCAGGAAACGAATCATATCAGCACTGCCTGTTTATATGGCCCGGCCAATGTTACAACGCGGTGGGGCTGTATAAATAACATGCAGAGCTCAAACGTTAAGAAATAAAAACTTTATCGTAATCAACCAAAATAAAAAATGTATGCTACGTATTAAATTTTGAATAAAATAAGTTTTCTAATAAAGTGGCATACCTTACAAAAGGTAACAGTTTTGTATCCTTCTAACGGGCGGTAAAATAAAAAATAATGCAATGAATAGTCATATTACCGAATTTTCCTTAAAATTATCTTTTCAATGACGTGTCATACTTAGCACTTTCATATTTAAATTGCATTGGTTAGAGTAACGGTGTGGAGGAGAATGACGTACGACAGTTAATAAGATAAAGAGATAACCTCCTACAAACTAATATCGATCTGTCCGAGCGTTTTTTAACATCCTCGATAATAATACCCTAAACCCCCATGTCAAATTTTCGTTGGGTCACCTTGTATAAAGAGATTATTTATATTAAAGAAATTTAACTTATAAATATTAACCTTTAAACAAAATATAAATTAAATAGATCGATCCTATATTCTTATGAAAACTATTAAATCCAGTTGTGAAGTTTAAAACGAATAAATTAGTAATGAAATTGATATCTTTCCACTTCCTGAAAAAAAAAACCCATTAAACAATAGTAAACAGTTTACAATAAAAATCTTTATCCAATTTGCAACTTCTAATATGTGCCAATGACCAAGTCCGGTTCTGTTCATTTTCAAATACACAAATATGTTCGTTGATAGAATCTCTAAAAATTAAAAAACTTATCAAAATAAATATAAGTTCCCTGTGTCTTGGCATTTTATATGTTATTTTCCAAAATAAATAAATAAAAGGCCGTTAAATATAAAGGAATTGTTACAGAATAGACCCCTAATTCTCGTTGACAAAATAGATTTGGACGAACAACACTCTGACATGTGACGTCTTCAACTGTGATTGGTGGGTGTAAAAAATTTCGAAGTGGGATTATGCGCTGTGTGTTATGTTTTATCTACGGTTTGTACAATCTAAGATTATACCTAATACCAGAGACAATCCAGCGAGACGTGTAACTCAATGTATTTTTTTTTGTTCGGTGAAAGTTATTTGGGCGATTGTAACCACAACCAGTCTATGATGGCGCCACTAGTAAATAGCGGGTAAATTAAAAATGCTTTAGGGCGGGAAATTCAAACATGGATTCAGAAATAAATACAAATTTACAAAAACTATTGTTTCACTGTATATTAAAAAATATTAAAGCTTCCAATAACATCAATTTTTTTATTATATAAATAATCATTTTAATAAAGGAAGTTTTAATCAGTTTAATATAAGCAGTGAACATAGTTTTTATTACTCTTGTAAATTTCGCTAAAAAAACTTAAAAATTCTATTGATTATTAAATATCTAAACTTGGAAAAATAATACACCAAACTCTTTTTCTATAAATTATATTTTTGTAAGGTACAGAAAAACAAACTACAATTGCTTCGTTTAGAAAGTACTTCCTATCATTTTGTGACAAATTACAAAGAAAGTAACAGTTGTTATATATTCAAAATATATTTAAAAACTAATGTAACAAATATTTTATAAAGTATAGAGTATATCAATACCTTTTTGCCAGACTATCATAAGTGCCATTTGAACAAATGTCGCTTACATTAGTCTGGCAAAAAGGTATGGATATGCGGTCTAGGACGTTTCGACGCGGCCATTTCGACGCAGCCGTTTCGACGCGAGGACATTTCGACGCGAGGACAATTCGACGCCGGCCGTTTCGACGCCGGGCCGTTTCGACGCCGGGCCGTTTCGACGCCGGGCCGTTTCGACGCCAACTGTATTTTTTTTAGGTAGGTAATAATTCATACAAAATAATATATTTGAAATGTCTCTTTTAATTTTATTAATAATGCATAATATAATTATGTGATATTGCTTTTAAATATTTGTTTATATTTCTCTTTTTATAATCGATGTTTAAAATCCTCTCGTCACAATCGCAATGTTTTTTTTATTTAGCTGGCGTCCGCTGGCCCAACAGTAATTGTTCATAAAACAAGTCCCTTCCTGTTTGTATCTTTTTAAGTGCATCAATAAATTTCCATATCGTTATATGATCTATAGACATTTCGTTTTGAAGTCGTCTGTGTGCAGCTTCGGCGTGGTTGTTCATTCTGTATGTACCCTCCAAAACGCGGTTGTAGACAGACCACAATGTGATCGGAAAGAGTGGATTTGCGCCTTCTTCGACCCTGTCGTTGAGGACGTCCTACGTATGAGTCCTCGAACCATTCTATTAGAGGTTGCAACTCGTTAGACAATTCTCCAAATAAATGGTCGATTGCAATATCCATGTCTTCTTCAGGAACAAATGCCAAAATTTTCACCAATCGTGCATGAAGACTGAAATCAGCATCGGTATTATATCGAACCAGGAAATTCATTTGCGCCAAATGTTTTTTTCATATTTTTCACCATATTAAAAAAAAACAACCTAGCAGCTCTGCATTTGGAAACTTTTCTTTGAAAGCGTTTATGGCACCCAGTTCAAAATCGCGTGAAATTTTTTCCGGATTTGTAGCTGGCTGTAAATGTCCCATCATACCAATCATTTGGGCCTATGTAGTTTGCCGTTTGTTGGGCAGGAGAGTATAAAGAACAGGACAAACTCCCCCAAATTATTTAGCTATAATTATGTAGGTAAAAAATTGAGGCAGTTGGTTTAAATGTTCCATCAACAAACCAATGTTTTGAGTCCTTCAAAATCTGTAAACACAGGGTGGTCCTAAATGCATGCGACAAAATTCAGGAGGTGATTGCTCGTATGAAATTAAGATGGGTCTTTCTTATAACAAAATTTTCTCAGCCCACGCCTTTCCGAGTTATCACCCTTAAAAGGTGGTGACTAAAATTGAATTTTTATTTTTTTTTCTAAAATTTCAGTAAAGCTTGAAACTTGAAATTTTGTCATTTTCGTGCACTCACAAAGGACTAATCACGGGTATTTTTTCATTATTCCTGTTACATTATAAAGGGGTGAAATTAACAACCCTTACTTTATTTCATATTAAATTTTTTTTTCGAGATGAAGTTTTATGAAATAAAATTATAACTTAAAATCCTTGTTTCATTTAAAAAAAAAATATTTTTAAATTTTTTTCCCAAAACCAATAGCTTCAGAGAAAAAAATAAACACATTAATTTATAATTTTTTTTAATAAATTGAGTGGAAAACAGTAAAGATGTAAAATTTAATACGATTCATAATATTGAAAAAATACCCAAGGTTAGTCCTTTGCGAGTGCACGAAAATAACAAAATTTCCAGTTTATAATTTTACTGAAATTTTAGAAAAAAAAAACTCAATTTTAGCTACCACCTCTTAAGGGTGATATCTCGGAAAGGAATGGGCTGAGGAAATTTTGTTATATCATCTTAATTTCATACGAGGAATCACCTCCTGAATTTTGTCGCATAAGTTTAGAAACACCCTGTATATATATTGTATATATTGGAAATGAATTATCGACATTTAGGATCACAAATTAGTTAATTGTTTAATATAACTAGGATCAGGTACCTAAAATGGGACAATGAACTACTTAATATAACATTATGTATTAATATTAATATTTAGGTAATTCATTAAAAATCTTTTTAGATACCTAATTTTCAGAGATTAATTGTTTATGCCTTTTATAGATATGAGAACATAAGCCAGCTAATGGTTACATATTTACTGCAGCTATATATCAATGCTTACTGCGAATATTTAAGGAACAAGATAAGTTACCCAATTTTATACAAAGAATAGATTTGCAAAAAAATTGACCTTTCAAATATTTTTTTTGAATAATTTATTACCTACTTAAAAAAATTACATTTGGCGTCAAAATGGCCCGGCGTCGAATCGGCCAGCGTCGAAATGTCCTCGCGTCGAAACGGCTGCGTCGAAACGTCCCATTCCGTGGATATGTTATGACTAGAGGGCGGAATATATGCATCAAAATATAACAAAATATGCGCATATATATTCATCGTTTTTACCAAAAATATGCAGTTATTTTGTCCAATTATGCCTAAATATGCAAATGCATATTTGTTAAAAATACTTAAAAAAGTAGGGGGTGGGTAGCTCAGTGGTTAGTGCGTTGGACTGTGTACTTAGGGGCCCGGGTTCAAATTCCAGCCGGGATGCGATTTTTTAAATTAATTAATTTATTTAAAAATTAATTCTGATGCCTAGCGAATATTTCCACTTGACCATTCACTGTTGGGTTCTAATTAACATTGCTGTTCCTAATTTGGTACGCTATCAAAGCCATTACACGAAAAAAAAAAAACAAAAGAAAATATGTAATATAAAAATTTATTTAAAACAAACGAAACACAAAAACTAGTAGAAGTTAAGTATAGAATAGTATAAAAATATTAAATAGTAATATTATAATAGGAATTTATTATTAAATATTTTTCGAAATTTTCTATTAAAAATTTTTGTCTTGTCTGTAAAAATATGTTTTGATATAGAAAAGGTCCTTTCAACATCTACCGAAGTAATAGGACAATACCGTCATTTTGGAAGTAATGTACAGGGCCAACGTAAAACTTCTTTTAAGGCTCCAATCATAAGATGTACCATATATGTTCCACAAGCATCTGTCCTTTCACCAACAATGATGTAAAAATTGCTATCATCCAGTAAAACTTTAATTTCTTTTATTACATTTATATATATAGCATGTACATTTTTTTTCTGAGTGTATATTCGTCAGGAATGGTTTGATTGCAATATTTTTGTAAAAATTCTCTTAGATGTAGGTTTTGTAACTTCTTTAATGGAATATTTGCCGCAACAAGAGCTTTGCACAAGTCCTGATTAAATACCTCCTTGTCACTTTTTGTTTTGTCGGCGTTTAGAAATGACCTCACAACGCATTGTTGAACCGGTTGTGATTTCATTTTTTGCAATTTGGTTTTATGCAATGCATTAAACTGAATGAAAACCATTCAAAATATTCCGATGTTAGGGTAGATTGGTTACAAGAAATTACTGAGAATTTATATAAACCCTTTTATTGCATTGTAGGTAATACTTTATCTGTGTAAATACCATCTATTAACAATTACCTTAATGGGCTTAATCTCTTAAGAAGGTAAAAACCCAGTGCATGCCACCCTCCAAGAACTAATTAACAAGAATTTACAAGAAGTTACACTTAAAAATAAATACAAAAATTTATAAGGTCTTTATTTCAAATATATCTGCATAATCTGTTAAAACAGTTTTTGATTTGCACAGTATAGTAATACATTTTTTTTTTTCGAAAATATGCAATATTTTCTTAAATTTTCTGAACTTTGGTAAAATATGCAATATTTTTTGAATTTTGGAAAAATATGCAATATTTTCTGAACTTTGGTAAAATATGCAAAAAATGCATATATATGCATTTTGCATATATTCCGCTCTCTAGTTATGACTGTTTATTTTAATAGAAACCATGGAAACGAAACAAACACATACACTCAACACAAATGTATAAGGCCCGAGTTGAGTAAGTTCCCATTCTGTAAACTGGATCAAAACCTGCTAGACCCATTCCGTACACCCTTTGCTAACTCCTCTTAGGGTAATCAAGATCAATAGATTTATATGCCACGCCTTCTAAAAGGGAATGAAGGATGACATACTATCATCATTTAAACAGGACATTGCTGAAGGCTTACCCCTGTTATTTCGTTTGTTTGTGTATCTTGTGCGTGTGCATTCCTGTTGTGTCCCCAGTCATGTAAAAGTTTTCCTAGTCTCCTAATTTGGGTGGACCTTTTCCAACTAGTAGTCTAATCTATTCGATCTGTTCTGCAGCAGGAGGTACTTTTCAAACATAGCAAATAATAATAAACACTATTTAAAGATGAATACATTTTTGTAATTTTTTTGTCATTGCCCCTTACCTGTCTCTTACATCACCAGGGTATACCTATTTTCCACATTACCTTACAATGTTTGAATGAATATAACATTTTACCCATGAAAAATCTAATTTCGTATTTAACTCTTTTTCAATTTCATTTGAAACAATTGGTATATTACAATTTATTATCAAGGAAATCTTCTAATAAAGTTATAGCAAATCCTACTTAAACTACTGGTTGTTCTGCAGGATAAATTAAACTTTTCTTGAGATTGATCTCTCTCTAAAATCCAAAACCGATCTGATAGTAAGTAGTAAGTAAGTAAATTCTTTATTTAGCTTTCAGCTAGTTATAAACAAATATTTACAATTTAAACTTAAAACTATAGGTTACCTAAACCTAGATAATTACTAATCATATTTTTAAAACTACCTAGAGTTGGGGCATCTTTTATATTTTTAGGCAACGCATTAAAAAGACGAATCCCTTCCTGCAATAATGAGCCCATCAAAAAAGATTTTTTTGTGAAATCAATATTAAAATTGTCCATTGATCTGAGTGGACGTAAATGAAGTTCAGATCTTTTTACAAGTAGTGTACTAAGGTATTTCGGAGTTTTGTGATGTATCATCTTATATATTAGTATTAAATTCGACATTTTAATGCTTTGCTCAACTGTATAGACATTCAGCTGTTCATGCATTTCCCTGACCGAAGTGTAAATATTACAATTTAATATTATCCTTAAACATTTATTTTGTAACAGTTGCAATCTGTTGATGTTTTCTTTAGTAGCTGATAATAGTAATTCATTACAATAATTAAAATGTGGGCGTATTATTGTATTATAAATCAGAGATTTTGACCATTGCGACAAGTTACATGAAATCCTTCTAAAAAAACCAATTTTTTTTACCTAATTTTTTACATAAGTAATTGGCATGATTATTAGAAGTTAATTGTTGGTCAATAATGACTCCTAAATATTTTATTTCCAGTACTTGTTCAATTGGTTCACCACCTATTTCTACTACTTGATCATGCGCATTAAGTTGTCTGCATTGTGCTTTTGATCCTAGGATCATATATTTTGTTTTTGCAGTATTTAATTTAAGCTTATTTACACACAGCCAGTCATACAAAATAGACAATTCTTCATTTAATATTTGAATTATTTCCTGAAAATCTCTACCAAATACTGAAATGAGCGTGTCGTCCGCGAAAACGCTAATAAATGATCTTTTTAATCGTTTATGAATGTCATTTACATAAATAATAAATAAAAGTGGACCCAACACACTTCCTTGCGGTATCCCGTAGTGGCTTTCTGTTTCACTAGATATATTATTTCCTATTTTAGTCGTATGATACCTATCAGCGACCTCTTAAATTGGTGTTAGTTTTATTGGATGGAGATAAATATATGTAAAGATCAATGTAAAAGAGAAAGAAAATCATATATGTAATTTAAATGGACCACCGAACACTTTTTCCTATTAAGTTACACGTCTCTGTTGTCTCTGCTAATACTTTGTTAAATAGTAAATGTTTGTGAGGATAGGTTAAATAGAGTAGCTCAAGCTAAACTTCGCTTCTGCAAATACTTGTTTTCTAATAAATTATGATACAAAATAAAGGAGCACTAGTAAAGTATATTAAAGTAATAATTTTTATCGTGTGCAGCTCCGTTCCTGTCCTTTTACCTCCCCTTCTCCGAGCAATCTAACTCGCGCCACTCAAAACCATTAAATCGCCGGAGTTAATACAAAATGCATTTGTTGTTGTTCCATTATGTAAATGAAAACTCAAACCACTCTGGTTTGGAAAGCGTGTTCCATCAACGCTATAATGCATTTCCGGATTTCATAAAAATACTTCGCGATTTAGCTATCATTAATGTTTTCAATAGTACGCACACCCGTACCGGACCCATTGCTTAATGGGTTTTTCATCGCCATTTTCAATTAAAATTATAATTACAAATTAGATAAAGGAATATAAGAAATATTCGTTTCTTTTTATCCTTACTCAATTTAAAAATTAAATGAAAGAAAGTTTAAAAACAAAATGTTCAAAATAAGATAATGGTAATGAAATATTATTTGTAAATGACTAATTTTACTTAAAAAATATAAAATATTATTGATGGCAATTTAAAAATACGAATACTTAATAAGTACAATAATTCAACTTGTTTTTTTTTTTATAATTAGGAACAATCATCAATAGGTTCTTTCGCTGGCTGTTGGTGCAGTGTTCCCCAGGTAAATTATACCAGTTACACTACCTTATTTACCTAGTTTACTTCCTCCTTATTCCTGATACACATGTCGAGTGTAATTCACTCCTGCTAAATAGCTGGTGGAGAAAATATCGACCAGTGGACACCACATCGCCGACAGGAAAGTGTAGTGGTTTTAGACCGGGCCAAACGAAAATGATGGTGTGCGTTGGTGTAGTTCATTCCTACACCAATGGGAACGAAATAACCTTATCTTACATGAATTGACATAGATTAAAAAGAAGATAGATGTAACATCGAACGCAGTGCATGCTAATCTCAACATCCAAAAACACACCAATAGAGGACTTCTATACAAGGGAAGTGCAACCAACTTGACAAAATAAAATTGACACTAATGATATTAGAAATCGGGTCACATAAAGAGGAGTTTTTTTTGTGTTATATTTTTGGTATTTCTTATCTACTTTTATGCCATTTAAGGGTCGGTATTTTCACCTTCAGATAAAGTTCCAGATAGCTAACTGACGGATATACTATCTTTCAGATAATTAATTTTCTGTTTTTTAAGTAAATAATATGTATGGTAAGTATCCAGTAGTTTTTAACCTTATATGTGGTTATGTAGCTATCCATCAATGAAGTATTTTATCAGGAATTTCATAAGTAAGTTAAGTTATCATTCAGAAGTTAGATTTATCCAGAAGTGAAAAGATTACTTTTAAGTTACTTGGGAGATAAAAATTACCTGGCACTTTATCTGAAGGTGAAAAGACCGACCCTTACATACCATGTTGTACCCGTAAAATAAAAAAGACTTCGAAATCCAACCGCAAAGTTGACGTTTTTCTCGAACTGACATTAAGTGACAGCTTTGTTGCTAGCTTAATTTAAATTAGCTATAATACAATATTTCATTTTAATCAATGATTTTTCAATTATTTGTACGTAGTTACGTGTTTTTTGTTATATTATATAAGTTAACATGGACTTTGAATATTAACTGATTGTTCATGACTAACGTAGGTATAGGCAACACATTATACACTACTTGCGATAAATTTTTAGTTGTTATATCTATTTCTTAAAAACGTGTGATCGTAGAAAAAATTATGTTATTATAAGATTGTTGCCACATTCGACAGATTTCTGCGCTCCGCTACGCGTCACGTGGCAACTTTTCGCTCTTAATACACAAACAGCTTTTACAGGTCCCTAACGTCTACTTTCCGGTCTTGATCGGCCAAACGTTATTTTTTGGGCGAAAAATTGTTCAGATAGTGTTTATTTTCTGATCGGTCTTAAAAAATAGACAAGCGTGTGCCAAAGTTACTTTGGCGCATGTGTGCGCCAATAATGTCAAATTATGACAGTTCTAGTTAGATTTGAATGTGCAAAAGCCTACTTGGGATAGTGATCGTAGAAAAAAGCTTCTACCAGTCCCTAACTTCTACTTTCCGGTCTTAATTGACAAAACGTTATTTTCTGGACGAAAAATTGTTCAGAAAGTGTATATTTTCTGGACTGTCTTAAAAAAATGATGAAAACAATTATTTAAAGGTTTTGTTTCTAAAACATTTCTAAAATTAAACAAACTTTTAAGCAACATTTTGTTAGGAATCAAGGCTTTTATAAACTATTTAAGATTTTTTTTGGTTTTGTAGTAGTTGGGAGGGATGTTTTTGTTTCTATGAAATTTTGGATAGATAGAAATTATTGATTGTCAGGGGAAATGATAAAAGTCAGAAAGGTTTGGAATAGTATATATTACATTACGAGTATGGAAAGTGACATTTTTCACACGAGTGAGAAATATTGTCGCACGAGGTACAAGCCGAGTGTGACTGTCATACGAGTGTAGAAAATCACTTTTCACAAAATAATTTCATCAAAAAATGTAAAACCAGGTTATTATTATAATAATTAAAATGTATTTAAAAAAATAATCAACAATAATCGTATTTAATTAAGTGAACATGCAGGGCACATCTATACATCGAAATATGTATAGGTATGTCTATCATAATACTGGTTGAGTGGAAGAGCAAAACTCTGATTTTTATCAGAGATTTTGAATTCTGCCATTTGGCAAACTATTTGTATTTATATTTTTTTTCCTTCTTTGTATTAGGTACTTAGTTTGGCCAATAAAAGCATTTATTATTATTATTATTAATTATTTTAAAATTATTTTAATAATAATTGTTAAAGATAAATATTTAGCATCTAACTTACAACAATTTCAATAATTTAACAATCATATCGATTTTAGTATTAATATGGACAATACATAGATCAAAATAAAAATGATGCGTTTGACATTTTGTGACAGCTGATGCGGAAAAAAGCATATTCGCACACGGGTGGAAAATAAATTCTTATACATACGCGTGTGATATAGGGCACTTTCCATAGTACTATATAGTGTGATATTTGTCACTTTCTTAAGTAGTCATAGTAAAAAGTATTATCATTTCACTGAATGAATGTTGTTGATATTTTAATTAGAATATGTTATAATATTGCATATAAATAAAGAAAATTATAAAAAAGGAGGCAGAGTGAACCAGAAGAGATGTAAAGATTAAAAACAGCACATATGATATGAATAGACACCGGTAGAGGCAGGACAGATACAGATACGGTAGAGACAAGTAGAGACACACGGCGGATCAAGAAGACAAGACATTTTTTTTATTTGATTTATATCATATTTTAGATAAGTGAACCCACCCCGCTTTAGAGATTGTCTATTGATTGGAAACCTAAAACGAGAGTTCCATATCAAGTGGCGCCCAACGTGAGGGACCAAAAATAAAATTAAGGCAAAAACTTGAAATTTAGATTGGAATAAACGAATTCAAAATTTGTTAATAATTTTATATTTTTATTGAACTGTTGTTTTGAGTTGTGACGAAGTCACTAAATTTTATTTTTAATTAATTTTACTAATTCACGCTTGAGGACATGTAGATCCCCCATATTTCTGTTTCCCAGGAATTCCCGTTTCTCTCAACAATTGCGAGTACTCTCGTAGGTTAAAATATTTCTTTATTTGCCGAAATCCGAATGGGCATTTGTAGATTCAATTTCATATCAATTATCTACTTGTATTTGATGAAGGTACTAGTAGGACATTTTTTATTATTAAAATGTAAACAGTCGGCTGTAGTGGCGGTATCTCCCACTCTGGCTTACCGGTCTTCAAGCTTGCCTAGGGAAAAAGCATACATTAGATTACAACTGATAATTGTCCTCTTTTAATTGCCGGCCGCCGTAAGCTCTTCTCTCTTCTCCACCAACTAGCGACGAACTCAGTTATATAGTGACCGTGATATTGTTGACTACTGAACAACCCCGTTTATTTTTATAGGAAACCGCATATTATTTTTTTTATTTACAATTAGTTTGGGACACCAGTCCGACAATTGAAAGAATTTTGATTCATGCCCAGCATTTTTAATTTCATCCCTTAGTAGGAAACTGCTGGCAATTTTTTATTTGAGGCTGGATATAGGCTAGACTGTGAGTGCTCTCAATTTCGACTACTATATCCAATCTATTTTTAGAAGCGCTCAGTAATTTGCATGTAAGTTTCTTTTTCTTTTATTTATTTATTCAATTATATTGAATTATTCCGTTTCCCGTCAACAACTAATTATTCAACGAATCCCGACGTTTTCTATCATAATTAATTCACACATCGTTTTCATCGGCTTTGGCAAATCTCAAAATAATTTTTACTCTAATTATCGCATATTCCTTCTAAACACCGCTCTAAAAATTATCATTCTCGTTCAACGAAATTGCCAGAGCGTCGATCGGTCGGAACTTAGATACAGGGGGTTTCGAAAACTCTGATTTCATTTATTTTCTTACATTTTATTATCGTCATATTTAATCAATTTTTATTACTAAAAATAAATTTTCCATATACAGGGAGTTTCATAATTCCCGGACCGATTAGCCTCCTGTGTTATCTAACCGCAATTATTTCCCTATAGTTTTTTTTTTAGTTTTTAATTGTAATAATTTATTTTTAAAATTAATTTTTCGTATACAGGGAGTTTCATAATTCCCGGACCGATTAGCCTCCTGTGCTTTCGAACCGCAATTATTTCCCTATAGTTTTTTTTTAGTTTTCAATTGTAATAATTTATTTTTAATAAATTTTCCGAATACAGAGAACCATAAATATTTAACTATTTTTCAATTGTTATAATTTTTTTAGATTAATTTTCCGTATACAGGGAGCCATGAATATTTAACTTGTTTTCAATTATAATAATTTGTTTTAATCAATTTTCCGTATACAGGGAACCATAAATATTTAACTAGTTTTCAATTGTAATAATTTATTTTTAATAAATTTTCCGTATACAGGGAGCCATAAATATTTAACTAGTTTTCAATTGTAATAATTTATTTTTAATTATTTTCTGTATATAGGGAGCCGTAATTACTTTCCTGTAATCTCATTCAATTGTAATTGTTCATTTTATTTAATCTTCCGTTTACAGCCGTGCCAAAACCGTGCACTACCACCGATGTATTTTTTTTTGTAAATATATATTTTATTATCTATTCCTGCGTTTCTCTTATTGCTGGTTCTTAACCGTTCTCTTCCAGGGTACCGTAGGGTACGAGGTGTAAAGGAGATAAGTGTTTTATTTTTATTTATTCTAGCTAGTTAAGTGGCTACCTAGTTAGCAGTGACCGCCTGGAAATATTTTGAACTCCACTGAGTTTACCTTAAGTACACTCTGGTGTACTACAGGGTCGCAGAGCAAACTGTGTTACCAAAACTGGCGGCTGAGCAACCCCTATTCGGGAATCACCATCTTAGCGCCACACAGACTCCCTGATTCACTGTTGGTGAACCAGAAGCCTGTCACAGAGTATGGGGATATGACTGAGAGAGTGAATATGAGATTAAAAACGCAAATATAAAAAAATAAATGAAGATATACATATATCAGAACTAAATGTAAAAAAAGGAGATTTAGTCATAGTTAGGGCTTTAAGAATGACAAATATAAAAGGGTACGGTCGACTTTAGGTCTAGTAAAATTTTAAAAAAATTTATTTTTTATCATAAAGAGCGTATTTTAAATAGTACATTTCAAAAAAAAAATTTGCGGTAAATGCATTATTTAAGCCAAAAAAAATTATTTAATTTCTATAAAAATCACACATACTTTGATTTTCTTTTACTATACGGAGAACGGTCGCACTGCGCAGCTTTCTGAGTGCCTTTTAAAAGAAGATAGAAAACTCCGCCATTTTGAACCCTTATTACGTGTTGCCTACATCTTGGCGAAATATTTTTAATAGGTGCGTTTTAATCATCCGCTTCTGCTTCGGAATTGTCGGAATTGTCGGACTAAACCGACAATTCCGGAAGCAGAAGCGGATGATTAAAACGCACTTGATATTTTGCTTGCTGCTGTCAGTGTCAGTGAATATTATTTTTGAAGTCACAGTTTATTGCTAAAGAATCAATTAGCTCACTCGGACCAGTTGAAAGTTCCAAAATAACATCCACTCCAGGGATACAAATTCAGGATACGCAGAACACTGCTGTTTTATTATAGGCGGTTGTCATATATTGTATTATCTGAGTTGCGCAGTGTATAAACTGGAACATTGAGATAAAGTGCCGACGCAGAGTGAGCGATCTGATTCTTTAGCTATAAACTGTGTCACAGGGTTCAAAATGGCCGCGCCCTATGTTGGGCGTGTCGGACCTCTCTCTTGCCTCGTATAGTAATCAAAGTATGTGAAAAATCAGCATTTTGACGACTAAAAACATGGAAACTCGATGGTTTCTGTCAAATTTAGAAAATATAATTACAACGTTGCCAGATTGTGATAAAATTAGTAGTTAATGGAAAATTGTGATTGCGCATACTAGTCCATAAATATGCAATAAGAAAACGAAGCAACGACTTATCGTAGAGTGGCGGCTTCGCCGCCACCAAAAAACATCAACCCATACCTGGCTACGCCGACCAGCATAGACTCCAACGGCCTGGACACAGCTTAAATTGAATAATTGAAATGAAAAGTCTCATATAAAACATTTATATTCTGGTTTTATCATTTGGCTTAAAGCTATTGAAAAAACAGCCACTGTCATTCCTGTTATGTATGTTCTTATACTATGTTTGACAACTCCACATTTATAGAAATAAAAATATCAGTTGTCATATTATTCATAAAAAATAATATAGAACGGTATTACCATGAATATATTTATTTATAACAAATAACAAAAAGCAATTGGCAACATCGCTAAAATCACGCACAGGCGCTTTTAGTGTAAATGTCAAATCAAAAAAATTAAAAACAATATGGCTACGTGAGAATGTAGTGAATAAATGCATATTCTTAATTTTTTAGCTTACAAATGTGTTTTAATAATATTTGTTACTTTAATTAGGTTAGTGCACACTTATAGAAGATTAAAAAGTGTAAAAATATTATGGTTTTACTTAATCTTTATGGAAAAAGTGACAAAATTACTGGACCTAATATCGACCGTAGCCATATAAAAAAACAATGTATGCGAAGTTTCAGTATTCGTTTGAGGGTTCGTATATTGTTGAAAATAACTATGGAGAGAATAGTTATTTGTTAAAGTATGTGGAGAATGAGGGAATAAGCGGGATAATTGGAATGTTAATGTAAATATAAATGTCGTGAAAGTTAAAAATAAGTTTTTTTTACCATTAAATATTTATTAATAATTTTTTTGCTTGACGCCGCCGCCGCCATGATTCTTTGACTTGAATAATTCAGATCCGTATTAGTGTATTTCTCTAAATATTACAGATAAAATATTTCGATAGACAGCTATAGTATTAAGTTCAAATTGTTATAATTTAAACGGGGTAGCCAATATGTCTCGAATGAATATATAATTTTGAAATAGTAGGATGACAAACGGGACTGTATTATATTATTATAATTTTTTTTCTTATCCTATACATACAGGGTAGCGACAAAGTCTGGCAACAAGATATTTTAGGGTGATGAATGGGACTATATTACATTAAGAATGTGGTACTTTTCTTAGTATTTTTTGAAACAGGAAAAAAAACTTTTCTCTAATATATCCCTTAATCTACGTTGACATTTAAAAAAGTCAAAATGGCGGAGGTACGCTAAAAGCTGACGTTACAAAAATTTGAAATGTCCTCTAAAAAATGCAGAATAGAATCCCATTCATTTATTTCAAAGAAATAACCTTGTTGCCAGACTTTTTCGCTACACTATACAGGGTGTTTCATAATATATGCGCAGGACTTTAGGACGTGATAGCTCGTCCAAAAATATGAAAAAACGTTTCTATTAACTTACCCTCTAAAATGCACCATTTTCGAGATACAGGGTGTTGAAATTGAAAAAAAGATTTCCACGCTACTGAAAAAAGTACGGTTTTGAGACGCCCATTTGAACCGCCAATGTTTTCTACACAAAAAAGGTACTCTTGGTCATACGCTCTAAAGTCGACCGTTTTCGAGACAAATGAAATTTTAATGTTGGAATAAATTTAAAACTTGATGAAACAAACTTTGATTTGTTTCGAAAACGGTCGACTTTAGAGCATATGACCAAGAGTACATTTTTTGTGTAGAAAACATTTGCGGTTCAAATGGGCGTCTCAAAACCGTACTTTTTTCAGCGGCGTAGAAAATTTTTTTTTTCAATTTCAACACCCTGTATCTCGAAAATGGTCCATTTTAAAGGGTAAGTTAATAGAAACGTTTTTTCATATTTTTGGACGAGCTATCACGTCCTGAAGTCCTGCGCATACATTATGAAACACCCTGTATATGTAAAACATATACACTACTTACCACGGACATGTGGGAAATAATTTTTCCTACGACCACTTAGGAAAGTGACACATATCACACTATATAGTCCTATGGAAAATGCCCTATATCACACGCGTATGAATAAGAATTTACTTTCCACCCAAGTGAGAATATGCTACTTTCCGCAGTAGCTGTCAGAAAATGTCAAACACATAATTTCTATTTTGATCTATGTAATCCATATTAATACTAAAATCGATATGATTGTTAAATTATTGAAATTATGGTAAATTAGATCCTAGATATTTATCTTCAACAATTATTATTAAAATAATTATAAAATAACTAAGATATATTTGCTTTTTATTCTGGTTAAACACATAAGCGATTAGATCAATCAATTACCGTAAGGCCTGTTAGCTCAGTTGGTTAGAGAATCAACTTTGCAATTTGAGACCGTCCAACGATCGAATTATTTTTTTTTGTTTGTTTAGAAATTTTAAAAATTTAATAAATACGATTATTGTTGATTATTTTTTTAAATACATTTTAATTATTATAATAATCTGGTTTTACATTTTTTGATGAAATTATTTTGTGGTCGTAGGAAAAATATTGTACATCACTTGTGTGAAAAGTGATTTTCCACACTCGTGTGATAGTCGCACTCGGCTTGCGCCTCGTGCGACAGTATTTCCCACTCGTGTGAAAAATGTCACTTTCCACACTCGTAATGTAATATACTATATTCATACACCATTTTTGTGTAAGCCATTATAGTCATATTTACACTTTATATATTGTACATTTAAAATTGTAAATGTTGTGCAATTGTATTTTTGTGTCTACATTTATTTATTAATATTGTTCATAGGTTTTTGGTATCTCAATTTATTTCAACTCAACTTTTACAATAACTCAATTCAATTTTTCCAATAACTATCCAACTGATAACATTAACATGTAACATCTATCATAAAACTGACTTTCTGACATCAGGTCGTCGACTTATATAGCTCGCCTCAACCTTCTAGAACCTTCTCGAACAATCCGAATTTTTCTTTGACAAGGAATGACATTTCAAGACATTTCTGGACTATTCTATTTTCTTCAATTACTCGTAACTTTACTTATGACGACTGCAGCATGCTACAGGGTGCTGCGTAACATTGCTCCCTCCTCTCTAGTTATTCGACCCGAAGAATAACTTTATCAACCATTTCCTTCCGTTCTCCGAGTCCCTTACTGTACCGGTATTCTCGTTCTAAACTGGATCGCCTGGAAAGAATGTCTGTTTTGCTATTGAGACTTTCTCTACGATGCTCTACGATGCTCTACTTCTTGAATATTGCTAGAAAGCCAGCTCGGTGTAGGTGATTGGCTTCTTCGGGACGCATAGCTGCTGTGACAATTTCTTGTTGGACTTTGTGACGGGCTTCGGAAGATTGATCTATGTGACTTTCCGGCCTCATTCCCTGATTCTCGATTTATAGAACGAGCCCTGCTTCTACAGGGTGTCTGATTCTTCCACAATTGAAACATCTCTTGCTTCCATTTTCGCTGTTTCGTTGCATATTTTGCAGGATATTTAAAATTTGCGAGAGGGTAAGTTGGGGAATAGCATTAGTATTGGCCTCCTCACTTTTCTGGGATTTTATTTATCTCACTTTTTCGCGAGAAGATCTGGATATGAGTTTTATCGGTTCATATTCCTGGGCTGCAATCAGTTTCTCCCTCAGCGTCTTGTGATGTTGTAGTAGAAGGGCTTACTGCATGTCCACATCTTGTAGTTCATCAGAGAATGCTTGTAGTTCATCAATGAATGCTTGTAATTCATCAATGAATGCTTGTATTCCGATTTGTTCTTAGAAATCTTTCGGCGCCTGTGGATAAGCCAGATGAATCAACCTTCCTCTGTCGGCCTCGAATTCCTGTAGACTCTCATTATGTTTCTGACTACGAACCTTTAGCTGGCTTTGGAATACGCGTTGCAAATGCTGCTGGCCATATCTTGTCTCCAAAGCTTGGATGAGAGATGAATAACTGAGTTCTTCTTGGAAAAGTATCTGTAAAACGGTTGCTGCTTGGCCTCTCGCAGCAACACTATCAATGAAGCCGCCATCTCTTTCTCGGTCCAGCCATTGGCTCTAGCTGCAGCTTCAAATTGGAGTCGATACGTTTCCCATGTTGTCTGACCGTCAAACGTGGGTGGTTTAATGGCCTTGCTAGTATGGCTTTGGGAAACTGGGTTTTGGATATGGCTTAAGTCGGTTATAGCTGGGGACGAGGTAGTGTTTGCAGTTTCTCTGTTGCTTGCCAAAGCTAGGTTACGAATTCTTCTTTCTAATTCAACATGTTTAGTTCTAATTTGCCTTTCTAACTCTATTTTATCCATTTCTTGTTGTGTTAAATTTGCTTTTAAATTCTCTTGTTGTTGTGCTAAGATATCTATTCGACTGTTCAGTTGACCTACCTATTGCTTAAAGTTTTCTTGAATTTGCAATAAGCCATTTATAATCTCCGCCTTCGCTTTTCTATGTCTCTCCTCCCTCTCTTCTTCTCGCCTTTCCTTCTTCTCTTCTTCTTCCTTCCTACGCCTTTCCTTTTCCTCGTCTTCTTCCTTTCTACGCATTTCTTTTTCCTCTTCCATCTTTAAAAACCATGCTAGTTTAGGCACTAGCCTAACCTAACCTATCCATATCTTTTTCGTACTCAGTGGATATAGTATTTACCATGAACTTTTATCTTGTATCCCACCGCTGTCACCAATGTTGACAAAGTTTTTGGTATTTCAATTTATTTCAACTCAACTTTTACAATAACTCAATTCAACTTTTCCAATAACTATCCAACTGATAACATTAACATCAAACGTCTATCATAAAACTAACTTTCTGACGTCAGGTCGTCGTCTTATATAGCTCGCCTCAACCTTCTAGAACCTTCTCGAACAATCAGAATTTTTTTTTGACAAGGAATGACATTTCGAGACATTTCTGGACTATTCTATTTTCTTCATTTCTACAGGGTGCTGCGTAACAATATATTATATTGAATTTCTTAAGTTGGCTCAAAATCTACAAGATTCGGGAGCAAATATATGAATCAGTAATGGAGAAAACTGAAAAGAATGTACTCGTTTACATACAAAATGATTAAACAAATAATATTTCTAAATATCACTCGTTCTTTTAAATAGTATCAGTTAAATTTTCATTTTCATTTCTTTCACATCTAATGCGATTTGAAGAAAATAAACCAAAATGCGTCACCGGTGTATGATGTGATGATATCCTAAAGCAACTTGGTTTTGGGACGTTAACTTGTCATTATCATTGCAATGCAATAAACAATATTAATCGAAATAGATGCCTCGTACTAATTAGAGACATAGCTATTAAACGAATCTCAAGTCATAGATCCTAATCCGGACCTGATACAAAGTTAGCGGCAGTGGCAACAGCAGTAACAGAACTAATTAATAGTTTAATGGGTCCGCATACAAGTTATAGAGATCTAATAATTCAATATCAAGCTGTAAATTGTCATTTATCATAATGTAAACTTTGACTTCGAGGCCTGCAAATTCAATTACTGTCAATCCTCCTAATCTAAATCCGACCTGCAGACCTGTTCGCTGTCTCTTTTCCTCTTGTTCTATCCTTAGGCGGGTCTATGTTAAATTTTTAGGGGCAATGGGGTAATTGCCCTATCCAGATCGATGATTCTTATCAAAACTTCGTAGAATCTGTTTACGTTCCTGATGTTGAATATGTCTTTCAATCTTTCGGTTATCTCTCTTTCATAAAATAATTATTGTATTATCCTTCACTCTCAATAGTCTATGATCGTTTTTAACTTCACAGTGATATGGAAATTACTAACGTCATCAAAATTTGTCAGTTGGAGAGAAGAAAATGTAAAAAAGATAACATCTTAGATTTTTATTACTATGTACTTACAAAAAAAAGAGACATAAATAGAGGCAGCAGAGAATAGAAGGGCGGTATATATAAAGGGATAGCAGCCAATAGCAGACAGAAAAGAAGAATTTATTTGAAAATTTAAATATTTTGAGTCATATTATATACAGAGTGTCCCGAAATTAGACGGTTATATTTTAACAGCGTAATCTACATTCTAAAATAGGAGTAAAAGTTTACATAAATATAGGCCCGAAAACGTTTCTTTTCCGAGATACAAGGGGTTAAATGTAAAGTCTAGATGACACGCTTTTGTAAATATTTTCTAAACGTTTAAAGATAACTAAATGAAATTTGGTACAAATGCTTACCTTTTTACTCTCTATTTAATGGACTAAACCCTAGTTTTTGATCATCTTCAGAGGTAGTAAATTAGGGGGGCTTAGGGTAAAATTGCCCTAAGTTTTTTTTGTTGACAGTTTTTAACATTTTTGACTACAAAATTTGGAAAATTAATGTTTTCTATATAATAAAGCTACTGTTGTTGCATCTCGTTAGGACGCATCATTTTCAAGAGAAAATCATTTGAACATTTTATGATAAGTTATTCGAAAGTGTAAACAATATATGGTGTGCCTATGAAGACTATCTTCATAGGTGTGCCTTTTCGAGTGTTTTCGATTTCGAGTGATTAAGTAAACATAGATTTATAGAAATAGCATGGTAAATAATTATTTAATTAATTATGATTGCGGTGTTTTGTACTGAATACCTTAAAATATAAATAAATTTTTTAAGACTCTTCAATAAAAACAGAGATTCTAATCATGTGTGAAAATACGAAGCAGCTTCAGAGTGAAATAATCGTTATGTTGGTTTTAGAAATATTAAAATGTACCTAGATAAAAAATAAAGAGACTTCTTTTCGACTCTGAACTGTCTTGTAATTTCCGAACGTGGCCAAATTTGTTGTCAGCTGACGTACTATGACAATTTACATTAAAAGTAAAGAAATTAATTGCTTTACCTGAGAAAAATATGCAATTAAATATAGAACAAAGTTATAATATATTAATAATAATTAAAAATAAAAGTTTTTATTTATACTAGGCTAAGTTTTAGCCTTTGGTGCGGACAAAAATAGTGTTTATCAGAGGAATTTTTGTGTTTACTTTAATTGAAACACTTTACGATGATAAATAGAAGACACTCTATGAACATAGGAGTACTAAAAGTAATGTTTTTGAGTGATACCTGCATAGGCCTTTTCATCACATTTTTTTTTGTGCGCATGCGTTAGTATCAACCATCTTTTGCGTACTGTTTTTTGTAAACAAGCTTGTTAAAATGCCCACGTGAAACGGTGTTGTTATGGAGTATGTAAAAGTGACACACGGTAGAATTCATTTAAAGGCATTACATATTATTTTATATTTTACAAAGCTCTGGCTCAAAATATCGGAAAAAAGTTATCAAATTATCATGCAAAATACATATTAAAACGTGTTCAACATGCGCAAAAGGTTTTCGATCGATTGATGATGTTATTAAAGATACTTATATTTGTTCACTACATTTTCATGGAGAAAGCGGTCCAACAGGAGAAAATCCTTATCTGGTATTACCTATACAATAGTTTTTTAATATTAAATACTACTTCGGTATACACAGTAATATGATTAAAAATGTCATGTTGATCCTCAAACTAATAAATAATTTATTTTATTAATTATACTCATGAAAAAATTTGATATTGAATAAAGTGTTCTGCAAGTACTAATATTGGTTGGCATAATTAATTACGGGTCAACTTTCGTTTAGCCGAAATCAGTTACGTAAAAATTGTTGCCATATCAACCATTGCCATGGTAACCAGTAAACAAGAACCCAAATCTCGTGGTGAGAAAATGCACAGTTGCCAAGTTATAGATTATTTAATGTTCACTTTAGTTTAAACGAAATCAGTTATGATGAAACTGTTACCATGGGAACGCTTGACAAAGTAACGACTAAACAAAAAGCCAAATCCCATAGTGAGGAAATACGTGGATGCCAAGTTACAGATGATTTAATTTAGCTATAATGGAGACCATTTTTCTCCTAAATTGTTGATGAATTTTTGTCACTATGGTAACGAAGAATAATTTTTTAAAGAATCTTTGTATAGCAAGAACCAGATACCAACTGTCGATCAATTTTAATGACTTTTGTTTTATACTAAGGAGAAATCATGGTAAATTGATCATATTTTTAATTAGGAAAATGTCAAAAAACCATATTTATGTTGGAATTTTTACTCTCATAAAATTTTGACCATTAATTAATGTTCCAAATATGTCCTAAATCCCTTCTTCATTTAAAAATAAACGTCCCAGTATTACTAACACTTCTTTTAACTAATTATTTACAAAGTTATTCACAAAAATAGTTTACAAAAATACTTAAAATTAAATTGATTAGAAATTCTGTTTTTATTAAAACATAACTACTATTATAGTATTTTATAGTCTTGTAACTATTTATTTGTCTCTTATTGTATTGTTTGCATGTTTTTAAACACACAGAGTGTTTATAATGTTGTTAATGTTTTGAATTGCTTTTAGGTATCAAATCTGCAAACCACCCCATATTATTTGACCTGTTGATTGAAATTTTGTCTTTAGGGACTCGCATGGTGTATATACCTGATGTCAAATGTCCCCTTCATGTTTTACTAAAGAAATCAGTTGAATTCAAAGTACCCGTCAGGATATATCTGGACATGAAGTCAAATAAGGTATAAAGGTTTTGAAATTTAAAAATATTTTTGTTCGGATTGTGAAAATTTTTATAACATTCATAGAAATAGCTTGTCCTATTATTTCTTAACAATTTCTAATAAACATTGTTAAGAGAATTCTTTATTTCTCGTTTATTTTATTAATTCATAATTAATTTTGATCAATCGTTTTAAATAAATATTTTGCTTTTCAAATTCTATCTTGTTAAAAGACTGTCTATTATTATATTATATATTTATATATTTTAATTTTAGTGTCGATCGCATCAACTACTTAGGTTATTAGCCTCGTGTTCCCGTGTAGGCGTTGTTACTGTTTCCCAGCGTCACTTTAGGAACACCAATATTAATTAGAAGCCAACAGTAAATAGTCGAGTGGGGAATCCTACCAATGCCTTAGAATTAATATTTAATTTAACATAATAAATAAAAATCCCTGCCCCCGGCGAGATTCGAACAAGAGATCCTTCGATCTCAAAGTCATGACTATAACCACTGAGCCAAGTCACCCCCTAATTATATTATTTGCTATTTAATACTGTGTACATTTTAGATATAGAATCACCTTTGTTTGGTTTTGAGCAAATTTTTTGTTAAATTTGTTATAAAGGGTGATTCCATATCAAGTAGATTTGGGTGAGAATTTTTGAACTTCTTTCGCTTGAATTTTTGATTTTACCATTTTGTATGCATGGTAGAAAATCGTGGGGTAAATAAAGGTGCTAAATAAAAGCTTGAAATTTGAATTCTAAAAGAGATAAAATTATTATAAAATTTAATGGATTTAGAAGAGAGTAGATTTGATTGGCTAACAAAAACTAAATACAGATTTGAAAGACATAAAAAAAATGGAAAATAGAATAAATAATAAAAGAAGGAACGCAAGATATAATGTAAATATTAATTGATGCATAGAAAGAAGTAAACCAAGATACTCGTATATTAAACGAAAAAGAATGTCTAAAACAGTAGAGATAAGATAAATATCGAAAGAAAATCCGAGAACTGAAAGAAGGTACGAAACAAAATAAAGCAAATTGAGAAATGAAATAGTGGATACAGATGATAAAATTGAAATAACAAAGAAAAAAAAAATAATAGAAATTGTAATTTTATGAAGATAAAGAAAAGAAAAAAGTGTATAAATAAATAATGAAAAAATTAAAAAATAACAAGAAAAAATATAAAGTTAAGACTAGAAGATATAAAACTAGAAATTGAAGAATTAAAAAAGAAATCGAAAATGAAAATAAAGCAAATTAGGAAATAAGACAAAGAGCAAAATAAAAGGCAAAATAAGGGAAATAAAAGAAAATTATTGGAAAAGAACCCAAAAGAAAAAACAAGAAAAGGAAACAAAAAAAAGGAAAAATCTAAATAAAGTTAATACTAAACAAAATGTTGAATATATATGACAAATTAAATATAGTGAAAAATTGGGGGAGGGGGTAATAAATAATAGACGATTCATAGAAAAGGAAAGGGTGAGGACGAAGGTGAAAGAAAAGTAGTAAAATGTAGATGGCGGATGGAAATTTAGAATTTAAAAGCTATCTGAGAACACTGAAATTAAGAGAAAAAAAAAAGAATAAATAGAAATAGATCAATATTAAGTGTAAGAGTGGACATGAAAGAGAATAAGGAAACTAAAGTAAAAAACAAAATATTTATAATTAGACGATTTATAGTTGAATACCGAAATAATAAGCAGTAATTTAATGCCAAGTGGTATTAAAAATCTTTAGGTACGAAATAAGTGGACTGTAATTATCTGATGTGATAACAATAAATATTTCCTTACTTGGACTTACCTTAGGTGTCTCTTGGACTCCTACAATGGGTGGTGATGATCGGCCGGTCAGCAGTTTAATACTTTTCAATAAAATTCGTAATTCTTGTGAGGGAAAAAACGTTCCAAAATAATCGTCCATTATCTCTTAATAATTCGACGACACTGTGATTTTCGTCCGACACATAAAATAGAAATGAATCGATTACAAAAATCAAAAGAAGTAAAAATATTAAAACATTTAATATGAGCCAATTCACAATACCAATAATATGTGAAGAATGCTGACAGAGGTACAATATGCAATTATTGCATTATGTCCGTCACTGAAAAAAAAAACAATGACACGTCTCCGCACGGTTGGAATAGAACCTGATGTAGGATCTGGTGAGGCGAAACGTCACTTTTGGAAGGAGGCGCTCAATACACTCCCACTGCTTCAAGCGAACATGGACTCCATCTTACTGAGATATATCTTCCATAAACCATATAAAGTTATAATAGAACAAATAGAAGAGCCAGAAGTGGCAGGTACGATTCATATCTACACCGATGGTTCTAATACAAAACAAGGGTCAGGATGTGGAATATACTCCAGATTTTTAAACCTAAACATAAAATGGGCTGTGAGCAATAGTGCCAGTGTAGTTCAAATAGAGCTAACGGGGATTCTCATAGCAGCAAAAGAAATAACTAGAAACAATATCACTGTAAGGAAGATGCTCATCTATACAGATAACAGACAAGCACTACTAACCCTGAACAGACCACGAATTTATTCAGGGTTAGTACTAGAATGTCACGAAGCTTTGGCCGAAGTATCCATCAACAATGTGGTCACCTTAAGATGGATTAAAGGTCACGCCACATCTAAAGGTAACCGTCTTGCTGATTCACTAGCCAAGAAAGCAGCCAAGCAAATACTTTTTGGACCTGGCCCTTTGATTGGCCTAACAAAATTGGTAGTGACAGACATAATTAAAGAACATCCCCTGGTGAAATTCAAGGAAAGATGGGATGAAACAAGAAACTTCAGAGTTGCCAGGGAGCTCTTAAGTTATCCTGATAACACTGCAGCAGACACATACTTGACTATGACTAGACAGAATATACGCCTAGTCACAGGCATTTTGACTGATCATTGCCAAGTACGGAAGCATCTTCATATCATGGGGCTGTCAGAATCCGCACTCTGCAGAGGGTGCGAACAAGAAGGCGCTCTCATTTATTAGAAGATTTGTGTTCGGCGAGTATCAGCTAACACCTCTTGGCGACGTTGTCAAGTACATTAAATCTGTAGGCTGGCTCACGAGCTAGGAGGTGCCTATCATCTTAGGAGAAAGCACAATGGACCTAATGAGTCCTAAGTGCCGTGGGGGTAACCCTCCCTCCACACGTTACAGATACAGATAAGTAACTTTTAAAAAATTCTCCAAACTTTAGCGCAATGACATATGACAGCATTTTTCACACATTACATTTTATTTATTTATTTATTTAGCGATGCTAATACAACATAATTTATTACAAACATATAGTAAGTTACAGTTATATAAAAAAAAACATTAAACGTACATTTGTAAATATATAAAAAGACAAAGAGTTATTATTTTACCGTTAGTAGTAGGCACAGCTTTTAATAACAATTTAAAAGGAAACTACATATCAGATTTAAAAACAAATACAAATGAAATAGCTTAAAATATAATCTGTTTTACATTATAGAAATTGATCATTTAAAATATATTGACGAATATTATTTTTGAAAATATTAATATTAGTAGATAATTTAATAAATAATGAACAAATTTTCGAAAGATGCTGATTTAATTTTGCTATTAAGTTATTAATAGTTTCACCCATAATGTAGATTATTGTATCATCTGCAGTAGATAGACTAGAGGGCCATGGGACCACATAGGGAATTCAATGTGTAAGAGTGAGAGGTACATATTTAATGGATAAGAGTGAGACAGTCGGTCTGAGAGGAAAATGGGGTAGTGGGGGGAGTGGGGAATTAAATTTCTTTTAACGTCAAAAAGAAAAAACATGCGCAGAACGAAAAGCCAGAATGGCCTTAGCGTGTATCTTTATTGCTATTGGTCCGATCCCAACAAGAAAACCGGCATTATGTAGAGAACGTGGTATAGATTAACGTCGAACAGAAAAAACATGCGCAAAACAAAAAGCCAGAATGGCCTTAGCACGTATCTTCACTGCTATTGGTCAGATTCAAACGGGAAAAACGGCATTATGTAGAGAAGGATTAATGTTAAAGAGAAAAACATGCGATTGCCAGAATGGCCTTAGCAAGTATCTTCACTGCTATTGGTTCGATTCAAACGGGAAAAACGGCACTATGTAGAGAAGGATTAACGTTGAAGAGAAAAAACACGCGATTGCCAGAATGGCCTTAGCACGTATCTTCACTGCTATTGGTTCGATTCAAATGGAAAAAAACGGCATTATGTAGAGAACGTGGCATAAATTAACGTCGAATAAAAAAAACATGCGCAGAACGAAAAGCCAGAATGGCCTTAGCACGTATCTTCACTACTATTGGTCCGATTCAAACGGAAAAAAACGGCATTATGTAAAGAACGTGGCATAGATTAACGTAGAAGAGAAAAAACATGTGCAGAACAAAAAACCAGAATGGCATTAGTATGTATCTTCACTGCTATATGTCCGATTCAAACGGAAAAAAACGGAATTATGTAGAGAACGATTAACGTTGAAGAGAAAGAACATGCGCAGAACGAAAAACCAGAATGGCCTTACCACGTATCTTCACTGCTATTGGTCTGATTCAAACGGGAAAAAACGGCATTATGTAGAGAATACCGAAACGTTTGACGTTTTCGTCTGACGTTTCGGCGTTTTCGTTTGACGTTTCGACGTTTTTGTTTGACGTTTTAACGTTTTTGTTTGACGTTTCAACTTTTTCGTTTGACGTTTCTATTTGACATTTCACGTTTGACGTTTCGTTTCTGCTAGTATCAGGGGTAAAGTACTAGAATAACTACTGCTACTACTACTACTACAGCCGGGTTGGCCGAGCGGTCTAAGGGGTCAAAGGTTAACAACCCAGATCTCCGAGAGGAGACGTAGGTTCGAATCCTACACCCGGCAATATTTTTCTTTTTCAAAGTAAAATAGGTGCTTCAATCTTTTTTTCTAAGTATGGAGATGTCTAGCGAAGAGAATAGACGTAAAATTGAAGAGTTTGCAGAAAAAGTTAGGTAACTGAGTAGAGACGTAAAATTATACGAAAATAAAAAACAAGTTTTAAAAGACCTAACAAATTTAGGTCTTTGGGAGGATATTAAAAGATATCATCCTAGACCACTTAGAAGAGTCCAGCCGACGCAAATATGGCCATCCTAAAGGCTAATTTCATTATACTTACGGCTATATTAAACAACGTACTTGGGATAATACTTTATCAATTTTCAAAGATATGCTTTTCCTGTAAATTTGGTTTCAGCGATTTGAGAATTTTCTTTTCAAAATTCTAACTTTTACAATTGCGGCCTGTGATAATACTTGATCAATTTTCAAGTTTCAACAATTGTGGTTTGTTATCGGCGAGGCTTCATATATGTATTTTTTAAAATTATATTATTGCAAATCAATACCCATTTTGTCTATGATTTTTCAGGTGGGCAATATTTACACCGGTTGTTGGACTAAGGTGTTCCTAAAGATTTAAATTTGTTAAATCTTTTATCACTTTCTTTTTGTTTTCGTAAAATCATATATCTCTTCTAAGTTTTTGAACTTTTTCCATAAACTCTTCAATTCTACGGCTATTCTGTTTGCTAGACATCTCGATACTGAGGGAAAAATATTGAAGCACCTATTTACTTTAAAAAAGATTCTTTTGGCTAGCTTACTGCGTATGATTTTTCTGTTCTACGTTATTCTATACCACGTTCTCTACATAATGCCGTTTTTCCGTTTGAATCGGACCAATAGCAGTGAAGATACATGTTAAGGCCTTAAAAGAAATTTAATTCTTCACTCCCCCAACTACCCCGCTTTTCCCTCAGACCGGCTGTCTCACTCTTATCCATTAAATATGTACCTCTCACTCTTACACATTGAATTCCCTATGTGGTCCCATGGCCCTCTAGTCTATCTATTATCTGCGAACAGTTGTATTTTAAATTCATCCAGATTCAATTTTAAAATGTCGTTAATAAAGCCTATGAAGAGCATAGCACCCAACACGCTGTCTTGTGGCACTCCAGTTGAAACATTTTTTGTTCGTGATATTTTATTATTAATTTTAGTTTTTTTTTTTATATCTATATTCTAAATATGTTTTGAACCATTTATATGCGAAGTCGTTTACTTCAAAGTAATACTTAAACTTTTTTAACAAAATATTTGTATTTATAATCTCAAAATACTGCTTATTATTCTGGTATTCAACTATAAATAGCCAAGATGTGAATAAGAAGAGTAATATAGAGGAGAAATGTCACTCTATACAGGGTGAGTCATGAGGAACCTTACAAACTTCTACAATATGTAGAGTCCCTTAAGGGGTATATCATATGAGCATTAAAAAGTGGCAACTCCCCTTCGTTATTAATAGACGGGGTGTTTTGTGAATTTTGACAAAACTTTATATGGCCGTAAAATCTACAAGGATTACTAGATTTATTTAATTTTTTGGTGGAGCATTACACTGGTGTCTAGCATTTAATTCATATCATCAAAAGTTAAAAATTCCAGGATTGGCTTAGGAAAAATTAATCTCGACGATTCATATCAAAAAGTTCGCCCTGTATAAGATTTTTTTAAATTATAATAAGATATTTTTAAAGTACATAGATAGACAATCAAAACTGTGTATGTGACATTTTTGTCACCTTTTTTTTATTAAGGTTTGATTTTGGGTAAAACTGAAAAATCACCTTAAGGGGTCACATACATTATGTTATAACATAAAAAAAACATTGTTAATTGTATGCATTTGAACTAAACGAGCCAAACATAAGCCTTTAGTGAGCTTACTAGAACGTTAAATTCATTTTCGACAATTTCCATATCCTGATTAGTTCATTTTTAAATTTTAAATAGAAATCGGCCCATTTTTGTAGACTATAGAAACTACTCAACTAAATTAAACATGTCAATAATCAATAAATAAATTGTCGCGAATAACAATAACGAACAATAAATTCACACTTATTAATTAATAATTATAAATGCTATTTATTAACCTCTAATAAAAACTGCACATTTTATTCTTGCAACTAAGATATTATGTGGTTTTATTTTTATTATAAATACATAGTAGGTACCTATGTATCAAGGTAGGTTGTGATAGTTTGACGTTTGTTTGTTCTTATTTATTTGTTATTTGCAACCATTATTTATACGTGTTAAATAATGTTTCGCTTTGTTTTATCTATTTTACAATGTAACATTTTAAAAGTCTAATTATAAAATGTTATTTTAAATGTGTGCCATCCGGTATAATTTAATTATCGCCAACACACAATATTCTGAAGAAAGGGAAATTTCTTGAAGTGGGAGTGCCACTAACCAAACTATCTCAAATTAGATTCGTAAATTTCATTTTATCGTTACCTTTCAATTGTTTTGGTGGTATATCGGCTGTTCAAGTGGTAAGCAAAAAAAAAGTATATAATGTCTTTATTAAACATCTCAGTAGAAATATTATTCAAACCTTTTGTTAATTATTAGTCTTTTTAAATAGTAAAGTTAAATATATTTTTATGATTCATTCTGGTTGCTAGAACGGCACAATATGTATAGTCACTAGTTTTTATTATCTGATTGGTTCATTTTTTTAAAAAAGTAGAGGTTTCAAATTTATATATCGTACAGAACCACGTGAAAAACAAAATCTATTTTTGTCTAGCAAACGAATAGAATCAGCTGTAAGCCATAAGCTGTAAGCCATAAGCTGTAAGCCATAAGCCGTAAGCCATAAGCCGTAAGCCATATGACATAAGCCATAAGACATAAAAAACCAGCCATATCGTCACAAGCCGTAAATCTACACAACAGCTGTAATCAGAACGTTGGTTTTCGAGGATCTTATAAAAACTCGTTGATTTGGACAAACGACAACTATATTTCGAAGGCGTTGGTTTCCGAAGGAAGAAATCTCGACTACCTATGGCTAATTAAGGATGGTTAGCTAACAATGTTAAAAGTGGTAAATACTAGTGACTAGTTATTTATGTACGAATCACAATTTGATACTGGTTTACTGTAAATAATTGTTTTCGAAAAGGTTTCTTTTTTTTAATAAAATCATTGATTTTTATAAGTATATATGTTGAATCTTATTTTTTAAAGGTCACAAAAATTCTCTTTCATCCACTAAATTCTGTATAATTTTTATTAACTTCTTTTAATTGATAAAGCTAGAATTTATAATTCTCACTAGCTTTTAAAAATAAAAAAGAGAATTATTGGTGCCCAACATTTCCTAGAAAGATTACTACCCTTAAAATTGTCTATTTGAAAAGCCGAATTCACGACAGAGAAAAAGAAGTGCTCATTTATTTTTGTTTAATTTTTAAAGGTAAGTAACGTTTGATAATAAATTTCACTGAGCTAGTAAAAATCTCTATAAGTGTTTTAAAATTAACATTTATCAAAAAGGTAACAAATAATAATGCAAATTGTAGCCTAACGGGTCAAGGGTATATTGCAACAATAGTGTTAGAATTTTTGTTGTTGGTGTTGTGATTCAAAATGCCCCATAAGTTTTCAAATGCAGAATATGCAGATATAATTTTTATGTACGGATTCTGTAATGGGAATGGCAGAGCTGCAGCAAGAGAATATCATAGAAGATTTCCTGGTCGTCGAGTTTCCTGTCATTCAACATTTGCATCAGTTTTTAATTATTTGCGAGAACATGGCACATTCCCTAAAGCAAATACAGAACGAAATGTAGATCATGAGCAGGAAGATAATATTCTTGATGCTGTTATTGCGAACCCCACAATAAGCACCAGGAAAGTAAGTCGACAACTTTATGTTACCCAATCAAAAGTGACTAGAGTCTTACGAAAAAATAATTTACACCCATATCATATTCAATTAGTTCAGCGGCTACACCCTGGAGATGAAATCCATAGATTGGAATTTTGTAGGTGGATTGCAAATCATAGACCAGTACTGTATAGAACATTGTTTACAGATGAAGCACAGTTTACAAGGGATGGGATAAATAATTCCCGTAATTTACATGTGTGGGCAGTAGGCAATCCCCATGCTGTTCGAGAGTTTCGGTCTCAGTTAAGGTTTTCCGTGAACGTGTCGATTGGTGTGATAAATAACCAATTTATAGGACCTCACTTTTTTGATGGTCCTTTAAGAGGACAAGTTTACTTAGACTTTTTGCAAAATACTTTGCCTAATTTACTTGCCAACGTAGGTATCCGAGGGATGAATTTCCAACATGATGGAGAATCGCCTCATTTTTTAGTTGCGGTAGGAAACCATCTAAATAATGTTTTTGGCAACAGATGGATAGGACGTGCAGGTCCTATTTCATGGCCTCCAAGATCCCCAGATTTTAACCCCGTAGATTACTATATTTGGGGACGATTGAAAGAATTAGTTTATTCACAAAATATTAATGACCGACAACAATTAATTGATAGAATTATCCTTTGCTCTAATGTTATTAGAAACGATCCCTTGACTATCCGTAAATCAATAAGGCACTTAACGATTCGGCAACAAAAATGCGTAGAAGCTGAAGGGTTTCATTTCGAACAACTACTGTAATTGTTCGTTTATTACCATGATTTTATTTTCTAGTATACATGTTATCATTATTCTATGTATGTAGTATTAGTTTTTTTTTTTTAATTTCTTAGTTGTTCGTTATTCTAATTCATTAAAATTTATTTATTGTTTGTTGATGAAATTTAAACGAAATAAAATATTTCTAATAAATACATATGAACTTATGTTTAATTTATTTGAGTCTCCAAAAATGTACAGGGTGATTTTTGTTTAAAAATTTATAACTAGGCCTGGAAATTGAATAAAATGATATTAACGGTGTAAGTACTAAAGGCTTATGTTAGACTCGTTTTAGTTTAAATGTATACCATTAACAATTTTTTCATTAAGTTATAACACTATAATGTGACCCCTTAAGTTGATTTTTCAGTTTTGCTCAAAATCAAAACTTAATAAAAAAATTAAAGAAAATGTGACAAAAATGTCACATTCACAGTTTTGATTGTCTGTCTATGTACTTTAAAAATATCTTATTATAATTTAAAAAAAAATCTTATACAGGGCGAACTTTTTGATATGAATCGTCGAGATTAATTTTTCCTAAGCCAATCCTGGAATTTTTAACTTTTGAGGATATGAGTTAAATGCTAGACACCAGTGTAAAGCTACACCAAAAAATTAGAGAAATCTCTTTAAGTTATAACATTATAATGTGACCCCATAAGGTGATTTTTCAGTTTTGCCCAAAATCAAAACTTAATAAAAAAATTAAAGAAAATGTGACAAAAATGTCACATACACAGTCTTGATTGTCTATCTATGTACTTTAAAAATATCCTATTATAATTTAAAAAAATCTTATACAGGGCGAACTTTTTGATATGAATCGTCGAGATTAATTTTTCCTAAGCCAATCCTGGAATTTTTAAATTTTGAGGATATGAATTAAATGCTAGACACCAGTGTAAAGATCCACCAAAAAATTAAAGAAATCTAGTAATCCTTGTAGATTTTACGGCCATATAAAGTTTGGTCAAAATTCACATAATAACGAAGGGGAGTTGCTACTTTTTAATGCTCATATGATATACCCCTTAAGGGACTCTACTTATGGTAGAAGTCTGTAAGGTTCCTCATGACTCTATATTTTACTCTTAACAAGGTTTGTTCAGGTTTCTTTAAAACTCGATGAAAACCGTCCAAGAACCAGTTCAAGAACTGTTGAATTCCAAATTATTCGTCGCGTACAACTATTAAACTGTCCACTGGTCAACTAGATCTCTAATAGTTCTCACTGTACTTTTAAAGAACCCGAACAGACCTATAGTTTAACAGAGCTCCCTTAACCCCATCTTCAATTAAATTTGTTTCAGAATCAATACGTTTCATCCCCTTTTCCTAAATATTTCATTTTGATTAAATCATTTTTTTATTTCTAAGTTAGGATTTTTTTCAATATTTCAACCCCCCCTCCTTATCTTCAAATTTTGATTCAGATTTTTTCAGAATTAATAGACTTCATTTCCTTATAGAGTTTAATTTTTGCTAAAAATTTTAAGTTGATATTATTTTTCGTTTTTGAGTTATGATTTTTTTAACTTCAACCTTACTAAAACCTCCCATTTTATTAGGATTTTTTCAAATTTAAAGGGATTTTCCTCTTATATAGCTTGAGTGTTGCTAAAAATTTCAAGTTGATATTATTTCTCGTTTTTGAGTTATTTTTAAAAATATTTTAACCCCATTCAACCCCTCATTTTTATTCAGATTTTTTCAGAATTATTCCCTTGTAGAGCTTGATTTTTAAATAATATTTCATGTTGATATCGCTTTTCAGTTTTAATTTGTGATTTTTAAATTTTAAGCCCCTCTTAAAACCCCATTTTTAATCCAAAGGCAATTTCTTTTTATAAAGCATGTTTTTTGCTAAAAAAATTATCATTTTTTGTAACCGATTTAGGATGTTTCCAATATTTCAACCCCCTCGTCTCCCCATTTTTGTTCGGATTTTTTTTAAAATCAATTAAACATTTAACGTTGATATCGCTTTTGGGTTTTTTTTTATTTTAACCCCCTTAACCCCCAATTTTGTTCACAAAAATCAATAAACTTTGTCCCCTTATAGTTCGATTTTTGTTAAAAATTTCAAGTTTATCGTTTTTGGTTTCGAGTTAGGATTGTTTGAATATTTCAACACCCCATTTTAATTCAGATTAAAAATGGGGGATTTAAGGGGGGATTGAAATAAAACTGAAAAGCGATATCAACATAAAATTTTTAGTTAAAATCAAGCTCTATAAGGAGATGAGGCCTATTGATTGTGAAAACAATCTGGTTGAAAATGGGGGTTAAGGGGTCTGTTAAACTGCGAAGAGTATCATTTAGAATGCCATGCATGATATATCTTTATTTTAGTTTGTATCTGTTTAATATTATGTATTGTGATGGGACTGATCTTATAAAATAAATATTTAAAACATTTTAGTTCTTATTTTATTTGCCAATAAAAGGTATTTAAAAAATATATTATTTTATTTGGCATGTGCGACAAATTGTGAAAATGATTAAATTAATAGTTGTAGTGCTTGAAAACAGTATGATGTTGATAATAATAACTACGCTTAATACATACTCAAATAATAAAAAAAACAGCTATATTTGCTCTTGTACAAAGTTTTAAATTACCACGAGTCGCCACTGATTTCAATTCTATATTCAATGGCATAGATTCAATGATATTTATCAATAAAGGTTCCTAATGAGAATCCGCCTTACAGAAATGTTTAATAGGGCAAGTTTAAATACAAATCCTGTCATATATGTACAATAATATTATAAAGAATAAAAGAAAATAGTTATTTTTTTATTGAAAATTTAGCACCCACTATATTTAAACCAACATAATACGCCAAATAAAAGTTCACAAACACACAAAATGTAAGTGTAATCATTACACTTTCGGAAATGGAAAATCCAAACTGATGTGAGATTACAGATTAGACATAATCTCTAATTCCGACCATCCTCATTCTCATCCTCGTCTTTTCTTTCCTGGATACGTTCGTCTGGTAATTGTACTAATTATTTGAAGTCCCTTTTCTGGCTAACCAATCGGAAGATCGGATAGAGGCCACCATCATCCCAGCGCAATTAGCGGAGTTCCTTATTAATTAATGCCGCCGCTTTCGTGGCCAGTGTCGTGGCGGTGAAGGTGAATAAAACTCATTTTTCAGTTAATGGGAGTTAATGCACGAAGCGAGAAAGTATTGCCTTCGCATTTATGGTATGCAGTTTAAATAGGTATGATATGTAAAAAAGAAGATGAACTTATAAAGGACGTCCTGAAGGGTTATTTAACATTGAGGGCTAAAATACTCTCTTCCCCCAATTAACGTTTGGATAATTAAAGCCTTGGCCGTGTAATTTGGGGCATGTATAAAGTAAAGTCAATTAAACATAGATATAAAAAACCAATAGATCGTTAATATTGTTCATCCCTACATACAGGCCTTCATGATAATTCAGTTTTAAGGTGACACTACTGACAAGACATAATCAGCGCAAATATGGTGTGAAATTTTTAAGGGTATTACCATAGATGAGAATAAGATGAGAATATTCTCAAAAAAAAAATATCGCCTCGAGTGGTATTTGGAAAGATTATTTAACAATATAAACATAATTTTTATAAACATGTACTTATGTACTTTATTTCCGTACGATGAAATCGATTTTATATTTAAAATGAATATTTTAAACACCAAAACGATTTTTGTCCATTTTTGGTTGATGTATTATATTGTTAAATTATTAAGGGTAATATACCAAGACCTTGATAATAGCTTTTTTGTTGCCTCTAAATCTCAAGAATATTTTAATATCAATTTGATGAGACATAATTTTGGCATTAATAATCTGATTAGAGCCAAAATGCCATTTTTCTCAAAAGTTAAAAATAACAAGAAATTTCAGTTGCGCAATTTCCACTGTTTAATAATAAAAATAATCACAACAAATACGATAACTTATTAAATACCTTATTCATCATTCCTTGCTGCGAGATATATTTTATAGTGGAATGCGTTTGATTTCTAAATTTTTATTTGTTGTTTTGTATTTTTGAGAAAAATTATATTTACACGTTTGTGAAAGATTGGAAAAGGGTATGGTAACACCCTGTATACATTCCAATTTAATTAAAATCGAATTAGTTAACGAAAAAAACCAAGTGCCTTTTTACTTTTAATTTGCTTCTCTAAGACCAATAACACATTTGATTGGTTCAACTATACACCCCACAAGAATTATCGCATCACTAATAGTTTTCAAAAATTTGGAGTTTTTTCTGAACCGTTTGATCGATTTGGATATTCTTTTTTTGGAAGATAAGTTGATTCTTCAGGAATAGTAATCTCTTTGATTCTTTAAATAAAATTTAATTTTTGAGCGTATACCGGGTGTTACAATAATATAGGTTTTGGTTGGAAAATTCGTAACACCCTGTGGAGTGTAGCAGCAATAATAACATGTTATAATTAATAGCCTAATTTAGCCTCATCTTTTCGCAAAATGTTATTTTTTTGATTGTTTTATTCTCTCTGTTATTAGAGGAGAAATACAGTTTTTAACACTGCCTGTTTTTATAAACATACATTGCAAACATTTTAGTGAGGCGATAATTTTTGTGGGGTGTATATTTCCAGTTATATGATCTTACAATCATTATTCTTTATTCCATTATCACTATAACGTAATCTATATTAGAGCAGGTTTTTGTTAAGGGTGCAATGATTTATATTCATAAGAAAGTATTTGTTTTAATAATGCTTTTGTTTTTCATTAACATGATATTGAATGTTATGTTTTCATTACTAAACATAGATGGTTTTTAGGTTACGTGTACCTCACTCCACTACACATCTTCATGCAAGGGTAAACCAGGTCAGTCTTTCACAGGCTAATGCAGGGTCAAAACCCAATAAATCAACTACGTGTTGTTAACCATACAAGGCTATACCAGCAAGTAAAAAGATACAAGATTCTAGGAATGCCGACTGACAAAGAAAGAAATTTTCAAATTCAAATACCAGCCCGGGAATCCTAGAAACAGAGACTTCCCATACAGGCTGAACTCGTCTGGTATATAGACGGTTCAAAAACCAAGAAAGAAACCGGTGCTGGAATCTTTGGACCCAAGGAGAGTACACAACACTGTTCCAGGCCGAATTAATAACCATAAAACACAGTGCAAGAGAAACAATAAATCGACAAGTACCAGGCCTTCTATTCTGATTACCAAGCAGCTCTAAAAACAATTTCCTCAACCAAAAATCAATCACGACTAGTAAGAGACTGCCTAGAAGACCTTACAGAGCTAACTAGTTAAACCAAAGTCACCAGACTACAACGGATATGAGGGCAATAAAAAGGCCGACGAACCAGCTCAAAAAAGCTCAGATTAGGCCATGATAGGCCGCGACCACTTCTGTTAAGTTGTTAAGCCATTGTGAAAGTCACGGGAATGGTGAAACAACTATCCAGGATTAATAAGACCAAATAGTTCATTAAGAAACCGTCTTCCAAGTTCACGAAAGACCTACTAGATCAAAAACTGTTGCATAAGAAGGCACATGAGTGTCATCACTTCAGCAGAAGAAGTAAGTTCTGTGAAGAAGAAGAGGGGACATATAAATCCACATCCTGTGCCAGTGTGAAAGCATGTCTCGATTTAAGTTTCTAACACTAGGTAAAGAAAAGGCAGAAGCATGTAACTACATACGCGACATACTCTAAAAAATACCGGAATAGATCTAAAAAGGTCGCAAGTCTAATTCAATCTAAGTTACTTGTAAAGTACATTCAATTATACAATTTTTATTACAATTTATTGAAATAAAGTCACAATAGGTTTGACCAAAATAATCTAAAATATTCTACGATAGTTACAATTTGCAACTCATTGTTATGTGTAAAAATAACATTTCAAGAAGAAGAACATTTACAAAACCGAGACGGTCTGAACAGAGCTGGACAAACTAAAAAATTTGTGAACATTTTGTTCCTATTTTAAAAATAGATGTTGTTCATCTCACTCACTCACAACTATTAACAAAGGGCAAACTAAACATTGTGTAGCCAAGGGTCGGATTAACTCCTATTAATGACATAAGCTAAACTTTAAAAGTACACCCCAAATATACCGATCTCTATCGCAATTACATACCTCCCCTACGCCCAAAAGTAAACCTGTTGCTAACCTGAGAGGTGGGATAAAGAGCAATGTGCATCTATCTATTTGGAAAACCAACATTCCTAATCGCATTGCATATTAATGCAAATCACATACTTTGATTATTTTACAAGGCAAGAGAGAGGTCCGACAAGCCCAACATAGGGCGCGGCCATTTTGAACCCTGTGACACAGTTTACAGCTAAAGAATCAGATCGCTCACTCTGCGTTGGCACTTTTGATCTCAATGTTTCAGTTTATACACTGTGCAACTCGGATAATACAATATATGACAACCGCCTATAATAAAACAGCAGTCTTCTGCGTATCCTGAATTTGTATCCCTGGAATAGATGTTATTTTGGAACTTTCAACTGGTCCGAGTGAGCTAACTGATTCTTTAGCAATAAACTGTGACTTCAAAAATAATATTCACTGACACTGACAGTAGCAAGCAAAATAACAGGTGCGTTTTAATCATCCGCTTCTGCTTCCGGAATTGTCGGTTTAGTCGTTTTAGCCTTTCAGATTAAAACAAGAAAACCGACAATTCCGAAGCAGAAGCGGATGATTAAAACGCACCTATTAAAAATATTGCGCCAAGATGTAGGCAACTCGTAATAAGGGTTAAAAATGGCGGAGTTTTCTATCTCCTTTTAAAAGGCACTCAGAAAGCTGCGCAGTGCGACATTCTCCGTATATTAAAAGAAAATCAAAGTATGTGACGCAAATGAACTAATATTTTAATATCAAGGGTCGATGACATATATGTCTTGTTTTTTCACGATTGAATTAATAAAAACTTTACGATATTTTTTTTTCGTGATCGGAATTTGACTTGCGTACTAGAACAGGACCCTAGGTTGGCCTTATGTGGGCAATCTGTGCCTGAAAATGATAATTTTATTTTTTAAACTTTTTACACATTACAATATTAAGTACAAAATGTGTGTATATATAGATACTAAAGGGTGTCCCAATAAAAACTTAAATTTTGAATCGCGCGCCATTTCCGTCTGTCAAACATCTAGTGATATTAGGCATGTGTTCTGTCAGAACATTGACATTAACGAAAATGTAGCGTTACACTCTTAAAAAACGTTTATTAATTGTGAAGGCCCATTACAGAAATGGAGAAAATTTTAGAGTGACAATGCGCAGGTTACGTGAACATTTCGGTGTACATAATCGTCGGTCGCGGCCCGCTATTGAAAATTTTATTTACAAATTTGAGCGGACATTTGCATTGAAAGACGAGAAAGTATTAGGCGTCGTCGTCCTGGAAGGTCTGCTGAAAACATCGCCGCCGTGAGAGCCAGTGTTAACTAACATCCAATCACTTCCATCCGACATCGCGGCCAGGAATTAAATATCAGTCGCAGTACATTACTACGAATTTTGACAAAAGGATTGTTATTTTCATCCTTACAAAATACAGTTGACGCAAGAGCTGAAGCCAGCCGATCATAAACAGCGCAGAAACTTTGCGAATTGGATATTATCTATTATTGGAATTATCTTTAGTGATGAGGCGCACTTTCATTTGAACGGCTTTGTGAATAAACAGAACTGTTGGATTTGGGGTGAAGACTATCCACATGCCGTGTACGGGCATCCTAAAAAAATGACAGTTTAGTGCGCCATTTAGGCAGGAGGAATCATCGGACCTTATATTTTTTTTTTAAATAATGAAGGTGTCTCCGTGAGTGTAAATGGTGATTGCTACCGTAGCATGTTGAGCGACTTTCTTTGGATGGAAGTGAATGGAATAGACATAAATAACTTGTGGTTTCAACAGGACGGCGCGACTTGCCACATAGCACGCGAAACAATGGCGTTACTGCAAACAAAGTTCTCAGGTCGTGTCATCTCTCGATTTGGAGACCAAAACTGGCCGCCGAGAAGTTGCGATTTGACGCCCTTAGACTATTTCCTCTGGGGGTATTTAAGAAGTAAAGTATACGGGAACCATCCCGAGACGATTCGACAACTAAAGGAAGATATCGAACGTAATATTTGTGAAACCCAGCCGATTTTGCTCGAAAACGTCTTTCAAAATTTCGTCAAATAAATATACACCTGTCAACGGAGATGCGGTGGCCATTTGACAGATATTTTGTTTCATGTTTAATGTCAAAATTTTCTCTTAAAAATCCAATAAAATATTTGCATATTTTTTTTTAATTACTGTCTTTTCATTGTCATTTAAAATTCAAGTTCTTTTTGGGACACCTCTTAGTATCTACATAAAAAAATATAATGTCGAATCTGTGCCTCAAAGTTATGTGACGCGAAAGCCGTCTCTGTTCCTTGTTTACTTCTTGCCCGCGGTATGAAGTCTAGCGCTGGCCATATACGCACCGCTTCGAGAAACTACCAGAGTGGTCTCTTTGCAGCGTATGAGTTAGAGAGAGGTAGTTCTCGATCGTTGTGGAAAGCCGAGAGGGTTCTAGTACAGAGCTGGCTTTATATAAATGGCGCGAGTTTGTCGACGGACAAAAAGATTCAAATAAAGTGTTGGACAATAAAGACAAATTGTAATAAATAAATTAGAATTGTGAGTTATAATAGTGTCTAAATATTATATAAATTAATTAGTACCTTATTAATGAATTAAAAATAAAGTGTTTTATATAAATAAGCTATAAATAAATTAAACAAACGTTACACTATTTTACTCTAGTGTCCTTACTATACCCCTTAGATAAAAGAGACCAGAGATATAACATACACCGGTTTTAAACCTGCGCAAATGTTGCCAATTTCTAAAGAAGGGTTAACGGAGTGGGGGAACTGGGCGGCGACACGCGGCAACCCGAACTCTGTGACAGGGACCGGACTTTGTTTATTAGCAACTTAATGAACTATTAGGTTTATTTAAAAGGTGTTTAATCGAATTTTGTATTATGAAATCAAATTATCGTGATTTTTTAATATCAAACAGATGCCACGACATTTTATGTAAAGAGAAGACCTTTTATAGAATATTTCGTTAACGTTTATTTACTACGGAGTTTTCTGCAAGAGATTACAGTAAAATGTTGAAATAGAATATATTGTTAATAGAGCAAAAAATGTTACTCATTGTCTACGAGTATTATAAAAATAGCATGTGCGCAGGCTAATACTGCAAATCTACCCTTATGAGTTGAACATTATATTTTTTCTACGGCTATTACATATTATTAAAAATTAGTCAAAATGAGAAAATGCTGTTTTGTATTGTAACCTCAGAAAAAGTATATTAAGTCTTCTTTCTTTAAGAATATTATTTATTATAAAGGATGAGTCACATAAAACTCTAGAAATGCATATGTCTGAAACCAGATAACATTTTAAAATTTAAATCTATTAAAAGTCATTTGGTCGCTAGGGATGAGTGATTATCGAAATAAATTATCGATAATTGAAAATAATCGATTATTTTCGATCAATAGATTATTTTCAAACAATATATTTTTTGTCATTTCCTTTAAAATCGACTACTTGATTATCTTTGAAAAATCAAAAATAATCGATTAATTAAAAAGCCAATTAACCGATAAATCAGTGTTTACAAAACATAATATAAATAGAATTATCGTTTATTTTAAATAATCGATTATTTTCAAATAAACCATTTTTTTTGTCCATGGAAACAGATTATTCGATAATCTTTGAAAAATCGAAAATAATCGATTAATCAAAAATAATCAATTAATTAAAAAGTCGATTAACTGATAAATCGATTTAAAAAAAAACAGAATGATCGATTATTTTAAATAATTGATTATTTTCGATCAATCGATTATTATCAATAATCTATTTTTATTGTATTTCCTTGAAAATCGTTAATTCGATTATCTTTGAAATACCGAAAATAATCGATAATTCCAAAATAATCGCCTAATCGAAAATAATCAATTAATTAAGAAGCCGATTCTATGATAAATCGATTATTACCAATAATCTATTTTATTGTATTTCAAAAATATTCGATTAATTAAAAAGTCGATTAACTGACAAATCGATTTTCAAAAAAAACAGAATGATCGATTATTTTAAATAATCGATTATTTTCGATCAATCGATTATTATCAATAATCTATTTTTATTGTATTTCCTTTAAAATCGATAATTCGGTTATCTTTGAAATACCAAAAATAATCAATAATTCCAAAATAATCGCCTAATCGAAAATAACCAATTAATTAAGAAGCCGATTCTATGATAAATCGATTTTCCAAAAAATAAAACGAATTATCTATTATTTTCTAATAATCCTTTTTTCATATTTCCTTTGAAATTGATTATTCGATTATCGAAAATAATTGATTATTAAAAAGCTGATTATCCAATAAATCGATAATTTTAAAAAATAACCAAAATATCGATTATGTAAAATAACCGATTATATTCAATCGATTATTTTCATATAATATCTTTGAAAAATCGAAAATAATCAAATAATTAAAAAACCGATTAAACGATAAATCGATAATTTTGAATAAATGTACTTTTTCTGTATTTCCTTTAAAATCGATTAATACATTATCTTAAAAAAAAAAACGAAAATAATTTATTAAAAACAGCGGATAAATCGATTTTCATTAAAAAATATCAGAATTATCGATAAATCGATTATTTTTGTAACCCCTATCGGTCGCTTGCTTTTATCTGAGCATTTAGCTCCAAAATTTAGAGATTCGGATTTTTTGATCCAGTTATCTTTGAAATCGCATTCGCTTGTATAATAAATAAATATTGCTAAATTTTGGATTTTTTTTAGTAAAAGAAAATTATGTTCGAGTTGTTTAGGGGTTTGTAATGTAACATTTTATTAACGTGACTAAGGGTTGATTCCACCGTTGTGTTAAACGAAGTTTAAAATGACATTTTTACATTAACACTGTCATTTTAATCTCCGTTTAACACAACGGTGGAATCGGACCTAACTCCTGTAACTTTAGTATTTTTTTTTGTTTATACTAGATTACTTTGTTTTAAGACTGAAAATTCAATGTCACTTTCGATTTGACCGCAAATAAGATGAACCTTGAAATTTTAAGTAGGTCATCCTGTATTTCATCTAATATTCTTATAAAAATACCTTATAAAAATAAAATTTAGCTAGCAACTATGATTCTTTACCTCTTATTTATCTACCAAAAAGGGCTAAAAACTACCTTTAGAAAACATTCTTATAAAACTACTATTTAAATACAAAATTTCGTTAGCAATAATGCCTATTTACTATTTATTTAAATTAAATGTTCAAAATTTTACCCTTTTGTAAATTTATGTAAGTAATATGAAATCTGATGCTTAATATTTATTGAAACCCCTTAATGCGGATCTGAAGTATTCAGTCCAGAGAATCATGGCGCTTTATGTCAAAACGTTAATAAATATTTACCGCTGAAAACGAATATATTCGTAACAGTAGTACTTGTATTATAAGTACATACAATTTTTCAAGATACATCGTGACATTTTGAACTTGAAATTGAATAACTAGAACACTTTAAATTGCTAAAATACCAACAAATAAATCAAAAAACAGCTGTCAATGGTGATTAAACTCAGGTGGAGGTGTGATCGCTGAATGGAAATCGGAGCAATTCGGGTGGCGTCGTGCAACAATGATTTTCAATTGGTGGGTTACTTTGGCTTAAAATAGACTGCATGCGCAGTGTGCAATGTTACATCTTCGGTCTCTTTTATCTAAGCTATACCCCAATATCGTCTTCATTTTAGCTTTTACACATAATATGGACCTATCAAACTCTATTCTATTTAATTTATCCGTTCAATTTCCATGTTCTCAGCTAGTTTCTAAATTTCCGTCCCATACATAAATTTTCTGTATTCTTATATTTTCCTGTTTACTTTGTTCTTAAATTCTTAAATATCTATTTAATTTTATTAGCTTCATCTTTTTTTTATTTTCCTCATTAATCTATTTTCTAAATAAATATAATAAGGCATTATTAAAAGCATCTATAATGAGCAATATCTAACTTATACATGGTGTCTTATTAAGAATGGAACACAGAACAACTGAAGATTCTCTGAATAAAAATAAGACGAATTAAGGACAGAGTCTCCAAAGGATTTGCGGCCGAATTCTGTACTGCGGGACTGCCTAACCAGTAGTGCCTGTAGTTAAATATTTGGTAAAATAATCTACTCCCCAAAATGAATTATCGATCCGTTGAATTTGTTATTTGCTACTCACTTAGTTCTTAGCGTAGATTCATTTCTATCTGGATACGGAAACGAGAGAAGATCAATATTTTAGTACCAAAAAAAATAATATAGTTATATTATTTATTTTATTTAAATAGTAATTACAAAGCAATAAGTAATTATATAATTATTTATTTTTAAATTTTTTTTAAAAACGAGTTTTTTATTTGTATATATTAATTCTATATACCTACATACTGATTTCTAGATCCAAGTTTTCAAAAAAAGATAAATTTCTTTTTTTAAAATACGGAGAAAATTTATAGTCACCTATAATTAAATGACCGGTTTTTCATTAAATGACCGATTTTTCCTTTAGCTGAAAATAAAATATTTAGATTTATAAAAATGATGAATATAAATTAATACCATTAATAAAGGAATGGGCAGAGCTTGGGACTTTGGATTCGGCGATTTAAATCCCATAGTATTTGATGGCGTATATCGTTGACACCTGTGGAAATAAATATTTACCTCTTATATTGATTTTAAAAGAATTTTTAACTCCATAAGATAGAAAAACAAATTGCTCTCATTTTCATTGTTTTGCAATATAAGAAATATAAGATACAAATTTAAAAAATACTGGGATTAAATTAAAATGATTTTACTTTCCGTAAGTAGGTATCTATTAAGTACCTAAGTCTAGACAATTATTTATTATTATAACACTTATTATAAGAGGACCAAAGAAGTAGTTATTTGATTTTAAAATGCATAATGTTCATAGATTAAGGTTGTAAATCTTAATAAAGTATTAAGAAATAAAAATAATTTAATTTTGACTACCTGCATTCTAAGAAAAGTGAGTTTCATTCTCATTAGAGAAAAGAATTATGAACATCACAGTAACAAAAGAATAAATTTTTAATATTTTGATTTATTTCCATTACGTTGGAAGGTAGTAGGGGGAGCTGGTATAAAAAACGATTTGGTTCTTCAATATTTCTATTTCATATTGAGTGGTGGATAATAAACAATTTTTCCGAGGTAGGTATACATTTTAATATCTCTTAAACTAGTTTACGTTATTGTATTTTTAATTTCAGGTAACAAAGTCGGAATGTACATATCATTGTATTAAAAATTATAGCAAACATCTTTGCAACATAAAGAAGAACACTAGAACCGTTTCTTTAAAGGCAAGGAAATTTTTAACAGGTAATATCATACAAAAATTGGTAAAGGCAGCACAATTAGCAGTTTCAAGATGGAAGCGTTGCACAACTTAAACAAGATTTAAGAAATAGTGTAACAAATATTTTTAGTAATCATGTTAACTGCCGAAGAGAAATTTGCAATGTTAACAACTATATTAACAAACATTCCAAATTCACATCATCAGGAGCTCACCACCATGTATACGCAGCATTAAATTTACTTTTAACAAAAGTATACCTTCTTTTAGCCAACGAAACAACCAACAAAGCAGAATCATTTATAAATATTATAGCTCATTTCAATATGGGAAAACGAGTAAATCTCATTCAAAGGAACGGTTTCCAAAATAGGTGTGTTTTGAGCGCTCTTCGATACAATAATGGAGTTAATTGGCACATCAAAATTTTGAAGCAATGCTTTAATAGAGAAGCACCCCATTTTCTAAGAAAATGGGTAAATAATAAGTAGCGTGACAAAATTAAAAGAAAACCTACTGTTAGAAAAAGTAAGCCTATAAAAAAACCAAAACCATTAGAAACAACGGAGTACGGATCTAATATTGCTGAGGAAGACATGAGTGATGAATATCTTAAAGAAGAAGTTAATAAATTAATTGACCGACTAAAGGTATTAACATGAATATTACGTTTTTACTTTTTACATGATTTTATATTTAAATATTTTTAGATGACGAGTAAGCAACAACAGTAAGGCTAAAGACACACACGGCTGTTTTCGCCGAGTTGGCCGCCGACTCGGTCGCCGCCTCGGCGGATGTAATGTAAATAAATGGAGTTGTTCACACTATACTGCGCTGCGAGAAAGCGACGCTACACCGCCGCGCGTACCGTCGTTCGACTCAAATGCATTACTTTTTTGTCAACCGCTTCGTGTGTTTTAGCAGAGGCGGCCAGCCGAGTCGGCGGCCGACTCGGCGGAAACAGCCGTGTGTGTCTTTAGCCTAAATATCAGAAGAAACTATAGGACAGTTCAGCAACCCAAGATACTTGGAGGAAAGAAGATTTCAGCTAACGGCTTCTCATTTTGGGGAAGTTGCCAAAAGAAGGTCCCGTACTCCATGCGATTTTTTGGTAAAAAAAATCTTGACAGACAAACAAGGAATGACTTCCCAGAAATTCAGTACGGCATACAAAACGAAGGTGTGGTTATAAACAAATTTCAAGAAGAAACTGGCAAAACAGTTACACCATCAGGGTTATTTGTTGATGTGCAATATGGGTTCCTAGGTGCATCAACTGCTGGTAAGCGATAATTATTTACATATTATAACAATAGTTTGTTACGGTTGAAACCGTTTTCGTTATTTTGACGCAAACATCTCTACCCTAACGTCATTTGTCGTTTATGCCTTGTGTCAAAACTTGGATTCTCATTTTTCGATTCGTCTCTGTCAACAGGGAAGTTGATTTGAATTTTTAATTACCTTTTATCTTGGACATCCGATGTACTAATTATCTTTAATATTTTTAATGACCGTCTGATTTTAAAAAGCCTGGCTGTATCTAGATGGTTCTGTAGGAGTTATATCGAAAGAGATTGTTTAGAAGTTTGGAAGAAAGTTCAAGCTGCATGTTTAAACGTCAAGGTTAAATGTTTTTTAAAAGTAGCCACATCTAATCTTTCACTGAGAGAGGCCGTAGAGAAAAAAATGATTCCCTGTTTAAGAATTGAAGATGATGAAATTCATTTAAAGAAAAACCACAATTACTATTATCAGGTGAGATTTCTGACTACATTTCAAAGTAATTTAATGAAAGCTATATTTCCTAACAAATTAAAAATTATTATGTTTTTAGATTCAAAGACAACTCGGTATCTCACGAAGAAGAATGTGCCATTTTATAGTTTATGTAGGAGATGAGAATCCTCTTTTTATCGAAAAAATATATTTTGATTTTTAAATCTAATGGAGAAACTGAGAGTTTTTATGAGGATTGTGTGGGCTAGGAAATAATTTTGAATAAAAGAGGTAGAAAATTAAAGTGCAGAGAATTTAGTAAATCAAACAGTTTGTCAAATGTCCTTATACAATTAATAGTATTGTTACTTAATATTTGTACGTCTAAATTGACTTAAATAAAATTATACACTTAAATAGGTTATTTTTTATTGTATTAAAATGGGGAATTTTACAATATAATTTCTAAAATCGTTTAAGTGTACAAACCTTTATGTCTTTCGCCAATCCATATTTGCCACTCTTAATTTTTTTATCCAAACGTAAACCTTTCTGTTTGTTAAATATAATGCAACACTTTTATATAATTAAAATCAATAATTTCGCCATTAGTTTCGACAACTTTTGTAAGATTATCCCAGTTATTCCAAGCCAACTTAAGTATGTGACATGCATCTAAAACTATTCGCAAGGTGCAAAGTATATGGTGGGGACAGTCGAATCGACAGCAGCGTTCGCAGTGGACAAAGTAGGCATTAAATCTGGATTTTGTTGTGAGTAAATTAATAAAAGAATGTGAATATCTCATGAACGGTTGGATTTACGAAAATTTTTCGTTCCTGCTAATTTGTAGAGAATGTCTTTGATAACTTCATATTAATCCAATTTTAGAAGATCCCCCAACACCACATTTTCTCTTTCATTACCATCTAAACCCTTATTAAAAAAATAACAAACTGACAACTTCTTATTCCTCGGTAGATTCTGAAACATAATAGTCATTGAAGTTGAAGGTTGTAAATTTCTTAAAAATAATGAGGATAATTAACAATTTACTTAAAAATTAAAAAAAGAAACAAATTGATAATTTAATGTATAGATATTTACCTCATAACACTAATGTTATAAAAATCTTCAATTTTAGGCAAATTTATGAACGGTATTATTTTTTATTGAATTTTTCGTTTTGAAACGATTAAATAATTTTTATGAAAATGGAAGGAACAAATAGCGTTATTTGCACTTATATTTTCCAATGGATTTCTTCCAATAGCTATTAACCAAGAAGCATAAGCTTTTTTTTCAATATAAAAAATGTATAACAATATCAACATTAGAAACCTACATACAGTTTGTTATTGCACTACGATATTTGGTTTTCTAGAAAATATAGTCTAAAAAATGTTATAAATAAAGAATAAGGTTCTGGTAAAAAATATGTCTTACTTGTGGAATGTAATGTTTTCTGAATCCTCGTTGTCTAAAGAACCAAAAACAAAGCACGTCTTTCCCATTTTATTAATTTCAGCGAATTTCGAAAAAAAAAACAAGACGAGACGAAACAATACAGCAACTGCGCATGTGCGTGGTACGCTTAAATTGCAAATATGGCAGCCTACATGAAAATATGCTTATTTTGAAAAACCGGGAAAAATGACCTTTTCTATCTTTCCTATCCATATCTATTAGTAGTATTGATACCTAACCTCTAAATTAGCACAATTTTTTTCTTGTTGCGAACGTCCATAACACTTCAACCATCTTTTTAATTGCTTAGAATTATGTGCTTCCGCAGAGTAATAAAAAAATGAAACACCATCAAAGATTTTTTTCTAATGATTAATTTATCTATAGAGATGTATTATTTTCCAGCCATTGTTGATCAAAACAGTACCAAACTTTTGAATTACCGCTATTTCAACATGGGGGCTGCACTTGCGCTCAACACATGATGAAAAATGTCCATTGACGGCTAAATTTAGGTAGTTTAATAATCCTTACGATTCATAATTATTTAGTTACATATATTGATTTAATGAGTCGTTAATTAAAGATTATAAAGACCACTTTAACAAAATAGGTATTTATTCAAGATTGAACTGAAGGGCATATTTCGAATTGTCTTGGTATTTTTCGCATGCTGAACTTTGTTTTGCATATTGAGTCAATAAAAAAATAATAAATCATATTATTAAATAAAACATTAAACTCCGCCCGCCAATGTGTTTATTCGAGTTAAAGATTCGTCCGGATGTGATATAGAAGCGAAGAGGGTTATCTAATCGACGGTACCCGGCTAGATAATTATTTTGATAAATTTAATATGATCCATGCACGTAGCACGGTTACCTACCTTAATTGTTATTGCTAATTTCCTCTGCAGAAACTAATACACTCTTGATTAACTTCGCTGAATATTTCATTTCGGAAGGAGTGTCGTGGTCTCCTGAAATCTTCCTTTAAAATTAATTTCAGCAAGTGCAGCACGTTTTTGGTATTCTATTACTACGAACATAGATAAATAAATAAAAAGAGACGGTTTTTAATTATAAGCGGGACTTGTTTCCTTGCTTGTAGTTTAACCGTAAGCGCGCAGCGGCGTTGCGAAAAGCCGTTTTACACCCATGCAATAATAATTTTTGAATTATACAGGGTAGCGCATTCTATACGCGCCGGTATGTGTATTTTTTTTAACAAGCATATACATGAATTAAAATTTAAAAATAAATAAAAAAAAATTAAAGTAATATTTTTTAAATACGAAAATAAATCAAAACTCAAATGTGATAGACGTAAAATGAAATGAAATAAACTCCAAGCCAATATCACATAAAATACCAACGACCTTTTCCCCTTCAAAAAACAACTACTCCTTTGGCTAATACCGCAACAAGCATTGAATTACATCCGAAGGAAAGACAGCAGAGATAGAAATTAATTTTTAACACTCTCTACTTTGATTTTGCTCATCAAGGAGAACATCATTCTTGGACCGGTTTCGTCCTTATTAGGACTCCTCAGCAAGAAATAGATAGGTTCTCAATTCCAGTATCTAATGGAATTAACAAATGCTACACATTTCACCAGTATACAATAAAGTTGGTTATGAAGAGAATAAGAATTCAAGTAGTGAAATGGTATCGCCATCTGTTCTTGGTAAGCAAAATCAAAGAGCACTCTAGTACCGAGTTAGAAAACTAGGTGGAACCAAACAGGGCCAGGCGGGCAATTTGTAAATACGAAAATAAATGAAAACTCAAATGTGATAGACGTAAAATAAAATTAATTAAACTCAAAGCCAATATCACAAAAAATACCAACGACCGTTTCCCCTTCAAAATACACCAAAATACTAATACCGCAAGAGGGGAAACGGTCGTTGGTATTTTATGTGCTAGTTAACAAAATTTAATCATATCATTTAATGCTCTTTCTCCTCTTAATAATTTTTTCTGACTGGTTTTGCAATTTATACCTAAAATTATCTGAGCTTTGAACCAGTGGCGGCTCGCTAGATGACGCAGGTGACGCGCTGCAAAAATTTCAGTAAAAATTATTAAAAAAATCAACTGAATAGCTAAATATTTCTTTTTCTGTAACAAAATTTTTGACTCTATACAAATTACAAAATAGAAACTTCCAAAACTGTACCTAATTTCGAGGTATCTGGACCACTGCATGAAATAAACGAGGCGCTTAATAAAAAAAATCCGACCGTCTGGACTTACATTACAATAGAAATATTTCCTAATCCGAGCGAACGGAGCGCTTGACGCGCTATGCATAAAACCGCCGAACACGCGTCTCTTCTATTTGCGCGTTTATGATGGTCGTCATGGTAACGGCACGTTTCGATCTAGCCGAATAATGCACTTGACGCGTTGATTCAGTTTACTTCTTCCGGTCGGGACTATTTTTATACAGTTGTTGGACTAGTTGGTCAATTGCGACTATTGCGAGTTTTTTTTCGATTTTTTTAACAATGTTTCCAGTACATGAGCTAGTATATATGCTATTGGAGATGCCATTCTGTAGATGGCGAAGTGAGGAAAAAGAAAGACTTTTTAAATTCGCCAAAACCTGAACCTCTACTAAATGTAAGAAAAAAAACTAAGTGAAAAGACAAAGTGTTTGTGCGAAAATTTCGGAAAGAGAGGTATTCCGAATGTAAATGGTTGTATGGTAGTTTTTATTTAAACAAGCTTTTTTGCGTACCTTATTTGATAGTAGGTGAAAAATCAAATGTATGGAATAAAGACGGTTTTAGTGATTTTGGGAATGTAACTCGCGGCCTACATAAACATGAATCATCATGTGAACATATGCGTTGTGCATTAAGATTTACAGAACTAAAAATTTTCAATACTTTAAAAGAAAACTCTAGGCTACATGTAAAACAATTTAATGAAAAAGTGCATCTTAGCAGACGTTTTATGCAGTTGCCAATTCGAGCAGTTCTTTTTCTAGGAAAACAAGAATTGGCATTTTGTGGTCATAATGAAGATAAATCTTCCAAAAATCGCGGTAATTTAACGGAACTTTTAGATTCCTATATCTCACTCAGTTCTGTAGACATTCAAGAACACTATAAAAAAAACTTCGCTTGTATTTGCCGCAAATTCTAAAATAATTCAAAATGAATTAATAAACTGAATTTTTCAATATATTGACAAATATATTGAAATAAAAAGAAATGAAATGAAGGTATGTTAACTCTCAAGGAAAGCTAGTTGAAAGATTTTTAGGATTCCATGATGTAAGTTCTAATCGAACAGCTCAAGCATTGTTTACCCTAGTTACAAGTTGTCTAGAAAAATACGACTACAAATCAAAACTCGTAGGACAATGTTATGATGCGCTAGTTTTATGTCAGGGCAATTAAAGGACGGCTCCAGGACGAATTTTCGAGGCGGGCCATTGCCTTTAGATATACACTTTTTAGCATTTTTTTTAATAAAAGGCTCATAAAACGTAAGAATTTTTTTCTCGGAGTGGGGGAGGCGCATGGCCCATATGCTCCCCCCCCTGAAGCCGCCCTTGGGGCAATTAAATGGTTTACAATCGAATATTAAGGAAGTAGCACCAGAGGCGGTGTCACAGAAGAAAGAACAATACAAAAAAAGTAATGGTCGGGACTTTGAAGTTGAAGGGATTGAAATATTTGATGCATTGCAGAAACGTTCTTTAGATATAAATTACTGTATATCTCAAATTAAAAATGCACAGAATCAACTAAACGCTAAAAGAAGTGAAGTTATTTTTGCAAATATAATTGATTCAGTTTCCCTAAGAACAGAAATACCTATTGAGCACCATGATGGGCGCATAAGACAAGTCTTGACAAGAGATCAAGTAGTTCAAAAATATAAAATTCTGTATTATGAAATCCTGGACACAAGTTTAGAACAAATAAACACTCGCTTTCAGGATACTGATAAGCTTCAGTTCGTAACATTAATGGACACTTCCAAATTTTCTGTATAATCGGAGAGCTTTCATACAGAAGAACTAAATAATTTAGTTGAAATGTATATTAATAAATAAAATGACTTACAAAGGTTAAAAAGTGAGTTACACTTTATTTACAGTGATGAAAACTTTATAAATATTGACATCGATAAATTGTTGGAAAAACTATTTGAGAATCGTGATATTTTTAAAGAAGCTTATAAGGTATATTGCTTAATCTTAACTATTCTATCCACTAGTGTTTCAGTCGATCGTAGTTTTTCTTGTTTAAAACGAATTAAAACATATCTACGAAATACAATAACAGAAGATCGATTTACCAATTTAGCAAAAGTTTCAATTGGAAAGACAGTCTTAAATGAACTTGTACGATCAGAGCCATTTTTTGATAATATAATAGATATTTTGCAAGTTTAAAGGATAGGAGAATCGACCTTATGTACAAAAAGTAAAAAAAAATTTCAATTAATTTCAATTAATTTCAATTAATTTCAATTAATTTTAATTAATTTTAATTAATTTCAATTAATTTCAATTAATTTCAATTAATTTCAATTAATTTCAATTAATTTCAATTAATTTCAATTAATTTCAATTAATTTCAATTAATTTCAATTAATTTCAATTAATTAATTTCAATTAATTTCAATTAATTTCAATTAATTTCAATTAATTTCAATTAATTTCAATTAATTTCAATTAATTTCAATTAATTTCAATTAATTAATTTCAATTAATTGAAATTAATTGAAATTAATTGAAATTAATTGAAATTAATTGAAATTAATTGAAATTAATTGAAATTAATTGAAATTAATTGAAATTAATTGAAATTAATTGAAATTAATTGAAATTAATTGAAATTAATTGAAATTAATTGAAATTAATTGAAATTAATTGAAATTAATTGAAATTAATTAATTGAAATTAATTGAAATTAATTGAAATTAATTGAAATTAATTGAAATTAATTGAAATTAATTGAAATTAATTGAAATTAATAGAAATTAATTGAAATTAATTAATTGAAATTAATTGAAATTAATTGAAATTAATTGAAATTAATTGAAATTAATTGAAATTAATTGAAATTAATTGAAATTAATTGAAATTAATTGAAATTAATTGAAATTAATTGAAATTAATTGAAATTAATTGAAATTAATTGAAATTAATTAAAATTAATTAAAATTAATTGAAATTAATTGAAATTAATTGAAATTAATTGAAATTTTTTTTTACTTTTTGTACATAAGGTCGATTCTCCTATCCTTTAAACTTGCAAAATATCTATTATATTATCAAAAAATGGCTCTGATCGTACAAGTTCATTTAAGACTGTCTTTCCAATTGAAACTTTTGCTAAATTGGTAAATCGATCTTCTGTTATTGTATTTCGTAGATATGTTTTAATTCGTTTTAAACAAGAAAAACTACGATCGACTGAAACACTAGTGGATAGAATAGTTAAGATTAAGCAATATACCTTATAAGCTTCTTTAAAAATATCACGATTCTCAAATAGTTTTTCCAACAATTTATCGATGTCAATATTTATAAAGTTTTCATCACTGTAAATAAAGTGTAACTCACTTTTTAACCTTTGTAAGTCATTTTATTTATTAATATACATTTCAACTAAATTATTTAGTTCTTCTGTATGAAAGCTCTCCGATTATACAGAAAATTTGGAAGTGTCCATTAATGTTACGAACTGAAGCTTATCAGTATCCTGAAAGCGAGTGTTTATTTGTTCTAAACTTGTGTCCAGGATTTCATAATACAGAATTTTATATTTTTGAACTACTTGATCTCTTGTCAAGACTTGTCTTATGCGCCCATCATGGTGCTCAATAGGTATTTCTGTTCTTAGGGAAACTGAATCAATTATATTTGCAAAAATAACTTCACTTCTTTTAGCGTTTAGTTGATTCTGTGCATTTTTAATTTGAGATATACAGTAATTTATATCTAAAGAACGTTTCTGCAATGCATCAAATATTTCAATCCCTTCAACTTCAAAGTCCCGACCATTACTTTTTTTGTATTGTTCTTTCTTCTGTGACACCGCCTCTGGTGCTACTTCCTTAATATTCGATTGTAAACCATTTAATTGCCCCAAGGGCGGCTTCAGGGGGGGGAGCATATGGGCCATGCGCCTCCCCCACTCCGAGAAAAAAATTCTTACGTTTTATGAGCCTTTTATTAAAAAAAATGCTAAAAAGTGTATATCTAAAGGCAATGGCCCGCCTCGAAAATTCGTCCTGGAGCCGTCCTTTAATTGCCCTGACATAAAACTAGCGCATCATAACATTGTCCTACGAGTTTTGATTTGTAGTCGTATTTTTCTAGACAACTTGTAACTAGGGTAAACAATGCTTGAGCTGTTCGATTAGAACTTACATCATGGAATCCTAAAAATCTTTCAACTAGCTTTCCTTGAGAGTTAACATACCTTCATTTCATTTCTTTTTATTTCAATATATTTGTCAATATATTGAAAAATTCAGTTTATTAATTCATTTTGAATTATTTTAGAATTTGCGGCAAATACAAGCGAAGTTTTTTTTATAGTGTTCTTGAATGTCTACAGAACTGAGTGAGATATAGGAATCTAAAAGTTCCGTTAAATTACCGCGATTTTTGGAAGATTTATCTTCATTATGACCACAAAATGCCAATTCTTGTTTTCCTAGAAAAAGAACTGCTCGAATTGGCAACTGCATAAAACGTCTGCTAAGATGCACTTTTTCATTAAATTGTTTTACATGTAGCCTAGAGTTTTCTTTTAAAGTATTGAAAATTTTTAGTTCTGTAAATCTTAATGCACAACGCATATGTTCACATGATGATTCATGTTTATGTAGGCCGCGAGTTACATTCCCAAAATCACTAAAACCGTCTTTATTCCATACATTTGATTTTTCACCTACTATCAAATAAGGTACGCAAAAAAGCTTGTTTAAATAAAAACTACCATACAACCATTTACATTCGGAATACCTCTCTTTCCGAAATTTTCGCACAAACACTTTGTCTTTTCACTTAGTTTTTTTTCTTACATTTAGTAGAGGTTCAGGTTTTGGCGAATTTAAAAAGTCTTTCTTTTTCCTCACTTCGCCATCTACAGAATGGCATCTCCAATAGCATATATACTAGCTCATGTACTGGAAACATTGTTAAAAAAATCGAAAAAAAACTCGCAATAGTCGCAATTGACCAACTAGTCCAACAACTGTATAAAAATAGTCCCGACCGGAAGAAGTAAACTGAATCAACGCGTCAAGTGCCTTAATCGGCTAGATCGAAACGTGCCGTTACCATGACGACCATCATAAACGCGCAAATAGAAGAGACGCGTGTTCGGCGGTTTTATGCATAGCGCGTCAAGCGCTCCGTTCGCTCGGATTAGGAAATATTTCTATTGTAATGTATTTCCAAAAACAAGTCCAGACGGTCGGATTTTTTTTATTAAGCGCTTCGTTTATTTCATGCAGTGGTCCAGATACCTCGAAATTAGGTATAGTTTTGGAAGTTTCTATTTTGTAATTTGTATAGAGTCAAAAATTTTGTTACAGAAAAAGAAATATTTAGCTATTCAGTTGATTTTTTTAATAATTTTTACTGAAATTTTTGCAGCGCGTCACCTGCGTCATCTAGCGAGCCGCCACTGGTTCAAAGCTCAGATAATTTTAGGTATAAATTGCAAAACTAGTCAGAAAAAATTATTAAGAGGAGAAAGAGCATTAAATGATATGATTAAATTTTGTTAACTAACACATAAAATACCAACGACCGTTTCCCCTGTTGCGGTATTAGTATTTTGGTGTATTTTGAAGGGGAAACGGTCGTTGGTATTTTTTGTGATATTGGCTTTGAGTTTAATTAATTTTATTTTACGTCTATCACATTTGAGTTTTCATTTATTTTCGTATTTACAAATTGCCCGCCTGGCCCTGTTTGGTTCCACCTAGTTTTCTAACTCGGTACTAGAGTGCTCTTTGATTTTGCTTACTAAGAACAGATGGCGATACCATTTCACTACTTGAATTCTTATTCTCTTCATAACCAACTTTATTGTATACTGGTGAAATGTGTGAAATTTCAATTAATTTCAATTAATTTCAATTAATTTCAATTAATTTCAATTAATTTTAATTAATTTCAATTAATTTCAATTAATTTCAATTAATTTCAATTAATTTCAATTAATTTCAATTAATTTCAATTAATTTCAATTAATTTCAATTAATTTCAATTAATTTCAATTAATTTCAATTAATTTCAATTAATTTCAATTAATTTCAATTAATTTCAATTAATTTCAATTAATTTCAATTAATTTCAATTAATTTCAATTAATTTCAATTAATTTCAATTAATTTCAATTAATTTCAATTAATTTCAATTAATTTCAATTAATTTCAATTAATTTCAATTAATTTCAATTAATTTCAATTAATTTCAATTAATTTCAATTAATTTCAATTAATTTCAATTAATTTCAATTAATTTCAATTAATTTCAATTAATTTCAATTAATTTCAATTAATTTCAATTAATTTCAATTAATTTCAATTAATTTCAATTAATTTTAAATAATTTCAATTAATTTCAATTAATTTCATTTTCATTAATTTTAATTAAAATTAGAAAGACGCTAAAATGGTGGTTCCCGAGACTGGGGCCCACAAGGCTAAACTCGTAGCATAACAAAAACGAGAAATGATTTAACTTGGAATGAAAGACCGAAAGCCGATAGTAGTATTAGGACGTTGATTTTTTTGGTTTGTGAAGCATTGGCATTAATTAGGTTAAACCATGTGATGATTTCCATGTCTTAATTTGTAAAAGCATTCTATATCGCCTTTTGATTAGGGTTTACAAACTTGTTTGAGCAATTTATCCAATAATAGCTGGCTCCTTTACTTCTTAAGCCTGCTCATATAAAATATTTGGGCTCCTTACTTCGCCTGTTTATATAATATTAATAAAGGACAGAAGGAGTATTGCAACTGTGTTAAAAGAAACAAATTGTCTTTCAGTTCAGAATTATGTTCAGTACATCACTGATATTTATTTATAAAATAAAAATGACATAGTACCATCGCATCAGATCTATTAGAAAAAAATTCAATATAATTCGAAATATCACAACTAAAATACAAGAAGCCAATCTGACTTTCATATATGGCAAGCCATCACTAAAAGTTCCCAAAACACAATTTTTATTAAAGGTTTAAAAAATTTAATAGTCTGCCAACAAAAATTAAAAAAAAACAATAAATCTATTCAAAAGTAACCTCAAACAATACTTGATAAATAAACAGAACGGATATACTTTCTTGTGATAATACTTTTTAAACCTGCCCTTTTTAAGTATTTCCCTTAATTTATTGTTATTTTACCCCTCGTTTTATCCGCATTTATTACAAATTACTTCTATTTTGAGATCATGTACTTTATTTTAAAAAATTACTTGATGTTATAATAATACTACTACTTACTATGTTTAAATTATTAATAGTTTTGCGACGATAGGTTATAGCAACTTATAGCCACAAAACTATTTTTGTGTTAAAGTAGATCCATAGAGAGAAATGTAATTTACAAAGGCCTTCTTTCAACATACAAATAAATGACAACTTTATAATTAAAATAAAAAACACAACAAAATACCTCGGTACCAAGGTAAGAAGATTTTAAATTTTATTTATTAAGGAAATTTATGACTAGAAGTTTACTAATTATTATTTACAATTTGCTGGTTGAATATGTAATCCAAAATCATATAATAAATTTTTTTTACAAAAAAAACAGCATTATATCCTACCTTTGTATAAGAACGTTATATTATCTATCTTGCTGTACCTTTATGGAAAGCCTGAATTGAGATATACTACAAATTATTTGCAATAAATATCAAAAGAGGTATACATTTCTAAATAATTTGACATTTAAGAGCCATTCACACATCACAGTTGACATCTTGATACTTGACAGGCAGAGCCAAGCATTATTTTGATTTTTGCCAAATAAAATGGCCGGTTAATTATTCTATGGGGTTGCGACAGAGAGCCAATAAATTCGATGAAGGTGTTTTTGTGGCTAGGGGCGAAATAGTAGTACGCTTAAGTTAGCACCACCATAAAAAAGTAATTTTTAAGAAATTGCTTATATATTTTTCATAAATTGGCAGGCTTGGCTACTAATTTTGAATAAAAATAGCCTCCAAAATGGCTATGACTGCAAGTATGAAGGTCACAACCCGCCTTAGAAATTTCACCTTTACGATCAACAGCTGTTGTTAGACAGGTCGTTAGAGAATGTTTGTAATTTATGGAATTTCAAGAATGTTAGGAATGTTGACTTAGAAATAATTGAAATTCCTAAAATTGTAACATAAGAAATGCATATGCGGATTTAAAGAAAATTGATTATAAAGTAGTTAAGATGAACCAAAAATTCTGAAAATAAATAGGGTTCTAAGTAATTATTCAAGAAAATCAAAACCGCAAGTCAATCAGAACTTTCGTTCTAGAAATATCGTGCCGGTATACATACATACATACATACAGACTACCAGACGAACATTTTTTTTACATTTTCGGAATGATCGGAAATATGAAAAAGGTTTTAAAAAATGTGGGTAAGAAAATTTTTTCGTCTGCACGAATGCAATACTGAGGCACCATAGGAAGGGCCTCAGTAATTGTAACTCAGTAATTCATATATGTACAGTATCGGCTACCGAATACTTCCAATGCGGTTTGTACGAATAGGTGTGACAGCTACAAAGACAACGCTGATATTATTTGTTTCTTGCTTGGGCTTTTCACATCCACTTGTGCAAACCGTGGAAAACGTTCGGTAGCCGACACTGTAGACAATTTGTAAAGGGAATATCTTATTAATTCGTAGTCGATGTATATTTATACTCCTTTCAACATAAATTTACCGTTCCAATTTTCTCATAATTACGTGCCTGCTCATTTATGATCTTTTTTCCACCATTAGCATCGCCAACAGCTTCTAGATTGAGCCATTACCATTAGCAGATAAGTAAACGGCAAATGTGGCAGTCGACAAGCCACTGGTGATGTGATTCAAATTGCGTCTTATAAAGAGAAGCTACGGTCCTTCGTCGATTTTCCATTATTGAGGTTTTTAATAGACCCTAATGCACTTTCCAGAGACTAGCTATTTCATATTTTTTTGTGGATTGTTGTCGACGAAGATAAAATGTAACTGGCCAGGCTGCTTGATACGAGTTTTAAAAGTTTGGATGCCAATGAAAAAAATTGTTTTGTTGAGGAAACGCTTTTTTAAATTCTAGATAATCAATCTCATTTGCTGGTTATAAACTTGACCGAGTAAAATAAGTGGCGTATTACTGGGTCTAGTCTCATTTACGATGTAATAACTAATTTAAGTTAAAAAATTTAATGGCGTTACAGCACCAATTGTCCTAAGTCAACTGCTTGGTAAACCTATTCCAAAAAACAAAATTTAACTTTGATTTCATTTCCTTATTTTGTACAACCAATTTCATTCAGCATTTAACCATACATCACAGTCGCCATTTCTAAAGACGTTCCAGTAAACAAGTACATATTAGAAATTGAAAATTTAAAAAACCGACTCCAAAAACGTACAGATGCCATCACCACATCTTAACCAAATTTATATGGGACCACCTTTGAGGTACCCCCTTACTAACAAAAAAGAATGATATAAATCGGACAAGATGGTAAAGCATTATCGCTAAACATACATAAAAAATTAATTTGAGGATTTTCTCATGGACCCAATTATTAGGTTTTGACTAAATTTATATGGGACTACCCCTGAAGTACCCCCTTTCTAATAAAAAGAATCATTGAAATCGGATACCGTGTTAAAGAATTATCGCTGAACATACATAAAAAAGATATTGCGACGAATTGAGAACCTCCGCCTTTTTTGAAGTCGGTTAAAAAAAGGTAGATAGGAAAAGACAGTGTGAAAAGACTCACGCGACCTGTCGTCTGCGATTTTTAACAGACGACAAGCAGCGACACAGACATTGTATCAAAATAGAGGTGGAAGAAGTAGTAACCGTGTTGTTTTATTCTGTTCGTCGGCGGAAAAAATTGAAACATCGTAGGTTATGGGTTCATTCATTATTTATAGACCCTTATGTAAAAGGCGCCTTTAATTTATTACATAAGGATTTACGTTAACACGAAGATAAGTTCTTCAAATATTTCAGAATGAGAGTAGTGTCATTTGACAAACTGCTAGCGCAGATTCCCGAACAAATATTTTTTTCGCTATTTTATTTATTAATATTTGAGGTCGGTCTTGAATATTGGATATAAATTCATCTATATCGATACAACTGTCGGACATTTTTTCACTGGAACTGTCGAAAAGTTAACAGGAAACTCCAACTCTCAACTAGCATTTCACACGCGACTTGACGTTTGTGTGAGTGATGCTCCGTATGAATCCATGATAACGCTGGCCGCGTGCGGCAGGAAAACCGCGGGCTTGTCATTTCTAATTTTCAGCCGCGTGCGACCACGCGACAGAACCGCGTTAATGGGCTTTGAGTCATATAAAAACATTTAAGGTACGGTCTCTCTTGGGCGAGTAGTCGAGACGTTTAGACGCGGCGTTTAATCGTGCCGATAGGTTAAATAGTGATATCATAATGATGGTCTGATTTAAGCGACAAGTCGATACAAGTCGCCACAAGACGACGCGTCTTACGGCAAAATTGGTCGTCAGGCAATTTAAACGCGCACGTTTATTTAATCGCCTGCTATTGATGCATTATTGAGGCATTATTCTCAACATGAAATACCTTAACATCAAAGCAAGCTTTTCCATTGCTGTAATTGGCCTTTTAACGCATTTAGTAGATTTTTTTTATATTAATTGATACAATATTTAACAGTTCATTATATTGACTCTTGGTATTCTTTAAATTTAGTTTCGTCATCAATTAAATGTCTCATTATTAGCGTACTAAAGCACCCTTATTTTCTTCTTTGAACAAACATTTTATGAACCTTTCTACGCTTTTTTTGCATTATTGATAATAGCAAAATGTCATCGTTTTCTGCTTCTTCTATCACAAGTTCTTTTAGTAGTCATTTTTGTCGAACGAAATAAAAAAAAACTGATTGGCGACTAGTCGATTACTTGAGGTGACAACGTAAACATACCACTAGGAGCGATCAGCTGCGTCTAGACGTAAGCGATTAAGCGCCGCGTCCAAACGTCTCGACTATTCGTCCAAAAGAGACCGTACCTTTAAAGTATTGCCGCGCGCGATGCCTCGCGATCAGTCGCGCGCGACGTGTCGCATGAGTGGGCTTTCCCTCTAAATTAACATGAAATTAGTTTGTCCAAACAAATTTTAAAAGATTTTGTGCATTTGGAACTAATACTGATAAAATGACCATATGGCTATTCACAACAGACCTATAATAACCTATGGGGCAGCGGCGTGAGTAACCAAAACTGAGCGGGCAAGTGCAATATGCCAACTTACTGGCATTCAATGTCTTGCTTGTCTGAGTGCCATAGTGACCATGCGTACTACACCAACTGCAGCAATGGAGGTACTATTATACCTCACTGTAATGCCCATCTTCATACAAAAAGAAACCAGGTACGTCATTTACAGGCTAATGTAGGGACACAACCCATACCGTCATACAATGCTATACCAGCAAGTAAAAAAGGATGTTTCTAGGAATGCCTATTGATATAGCCATAATCAGATACACATTAAAGAGAACTTTTCAAATTCAAATACCAAAATACCAACCTGAGAATCCTGGAAAGAGGAACTTCCCATACAGGCAGAATTAGTTTGGTATACAGACGGTTTAAAAAACATGGAAGGAGCTGGTGCTGGAATCTTTGGACCAAAGTCGATAACAAAGATTTCGCTGAATTTAGGAGAATACGCAACAGTGTTCCAAGCAAAACTAATAGCCATACAATACTGTAGAAGAGGAATAATAAATTAGCACTTATTTGGCAAAACTACTGCTATCTATTCTCAGAGCCTAGCAGCTCTAAATCTAATTCTATCACAATGACATATATAGTTTATATAGACTGCTCATCCGTACGTAAATAAAACGATGAAAAGCGGGTCGAACTGGGAGATGTTCTCTCTTTGTCTAGTACATGCAATGTTTGTGTTTTGTCTCAATTGTGAGTGCTCACTGGTTAACAAACCTTTTACAGAACTGGTTTAAAAGAAAGTTTAGTCTAGTTGAGATTTTGTTGACATTGTCATTGCTCAGTCGAACATTTTGTTGAATTGTTTATTTTATTGAGTTTTAATTATTATACTTATGTTCTGTTTTAAGTTTTTTAATTATTTAAATATTTTGTAAATTATGCAAAGCTTTTTAGCAGCACACATATCTTCATTATCTGTTTCAGTAGTAGATATATGTTTATTAACTGCAAAACAAAGTAAACAGATAATAATTAACTAAAAATTTTATCATATGCATACGTATATCCATTGCTTGAAGAAGATAATTCAACATTAACCACCATTTGACATTTTACTAATACTAGTACATATATAGTATATTACATTACGAGTGTGGAAAATCACTTTTCACACAAGTGATGTACAATATTTTTCCTACGATCACAAAATTATTTCATTTAATATTTCATTATTTAAAACCAGGTTAATATTATAATAATTAAAATTTATGTAAAAAGTAAACAACAGTAATCGTATTTATTTAATTTTCATATTTTCTAAACAAAAAAAAAACTAAAAAAAATAAAAAAAAAAACAATGAATAATCGGGGAAAACGTATGGTGCAATTGGCGTTAGAAAAAGATCAATCTGATACAGATGGTAAGTTTCCGTTATTTTAATTTTTATTTGAAAATAAAATAGGTAATTTGCAGACGATGATGAATATAAAGAAGATCCTTTTTATTGCTCTTCAGACGACGATCCAGTGTATATTCCTCAAGATAGTTCTGACGATTTTGAGACTGATACAGAGTCAGATAACGATTACGTCGCTGTAAGTAAGAAGCCGAAGCTCGAAGTTTTACAAAACATATTACTATGTGAACCTGGCCCATCTGGCGCTTTTGTAGCTGACAAAATTAACCTTATAAGCAACAACAATATAAAAAAAAAACAGTGTTGAAGAAGTAGAAGGCGATTTTTAGACGTTATTAATGGCAGTACCAAATAACAACAACCTGACAGAACCAGTTATAGAAAAAGAAACGGGTTCAAACCGTAATGATCCTGTTACCTTGGACCTTGACGTAGCACAGGAAGATCCGAGACACGTTGACCTATATGATATTTCTTCTTCTACTTGGGGCTCGCCACAGGGAAATCAACTGATATTTGAAGAAACATTTCATGGAGGAATTTCACCGGAATATTTTTCTACATTGAAAGGAGAAAAACTCATTCAATACTTTTAGCTTTTCTGGATTTCGAAGTAATTGACATGATGCTGAACCAAACGAATCACTATGCAACTCAAGTCTTAAGAGAAGACGGTCATATTTCTAACCAGGTCCGTGTCCAAGGCTGGCAACCGACGGATAGGAAAGACATAATACATTTTATTGGTTTATTAGGTTATATGGGTATCGTTCGTATGAATTCTCTACGAGATTATTGGTCGAGAAAGTGGATATTTTCCAATAAGGTCGCAAAAAAAGTCATGAGTCGAAATCGTTTTGAGATTCTCTTGAAAATGTGGCACTTTTCGGATAATTCGCTTTGTCCGGAAGGAGACCGTTTATACAAAGTTCAACCACTTTTTGACAAACTTGTTCGAAATTATAAGAAAATCTATACGCCGGGAAAGACTTTGTATTGACGAGTCTGTAATACCATTTCTCAGGAAAGGCTACTTTTTAAGCAATATAACCCACAAAAAGCCAATAAATATGGAATTAAGGTATTCAAGTTATGTTGTGACAAGGGCTACACTTGGAACATGTCATTTTATGCAGGCAAAGAGAAAGAACAAATGGAACCCATTGTCTGTCGCGACTAATGTTGTACTAAAATTATCCCAAGAACTGTTAGGAAGCGGAAGAGTCTACGTAATAGATAATTGGTATACCAGCCTTCAATTAGCCCACATACTTTTAGACCAACAAACACATTGCTTAGGCACATTACGAGGTAATCGGAGAGGAAATCCCAGTGAAATTATAAAGAAAAAGCTAAGAAAAGATGAATTAGTAGTTCAGGAAACCGAGAGGGGCATATGTGTCTTTAAATGGCGAGATAAAAAGGATGTGCTGGTTCTTTCCACTTTGCATACTGACGAGACAGTTCGGATGCAAAGACATGGTAAAGAAATTAACAAGCCAAGGGCAATTATAGATTATAACAAAGGTAAAAGCTCAGTCGACCTTTTCGACCAAATGTCCAGTTATAGCACAGCATTACGAAGGACAATCCGCTGATATAAAAAGCAGCAATTGAAGCAATTTTGGGGACTAGCGTTGTGAACGCACACTTCGTTTTCCAGGAAGTTGAAGAGAGTGTAATGTCCATAACAGATTTCCGTTTATCAGTTATTGAAAATAGGTTAACATTTGAATCACCAATAACAGATGAACCAACGCAGCTAAAAAGTCTTCGTTCGCATGTTTTTACTAAATTGGATTGCAAAGCTCGTGAAAACAGAAAGTATTATAGAGGATGTTATCAAAAAAAGATCGACGGTTTATTGGAAAAAAGTAAAGTAAACAGGGTTATAACATACTGTCAGAATTTTAATGAGCAGCCAATGAGCAGCCAAGGTTTTGCTTAGATTGTTTTAACGCGTTCCATAAAAAAATGTGGTACTTTAATATTTCTTTTATTTCGAAACATTTTTCTTTTAGAATTTCTTTGTCTTAGTTAATCATTAACATTTTTTGATGTTATTACTATTATTATTATCATTTCAAAATAAAAATTTAAGCGAAATACGTTGTTTTATTGTTTTGTAAAAAAGTTACTATTTTAAACATGTAAAAACCGCTACTTTAAGCCTGGCACCGTTTTGGTATAGTCCAGGGCCAGGGCAGACACATCACTCTATCAAACCTCGTATTACCGTGTCCTCCAGGCCAGGAGGAATCTATAAAGTTTTTAAACTGAGGCAGACACCGGTGTATACCAAAATTAACCCAGCAGACACCGGCGCCATGGCATAGGCGCTGAACCTGTTAAACCTAAACATAAAATGGACTGTGAGCAATAATGCCAGCGTTTCAAATAGAGTTAACGGGGATTCTTATAGCAGCAAAATAAATCACCAGAAACAATATCACTGGAAGGAAAATGCTTATCAATACAGAAAACAGACAAACACTACTCACCCTCAGGGATAGTATTAGAATATCACGATGCTTTGGCCGAAGTATCCATCAACAATGTGGTCACCCTAAGATGGATCAAAGGTCACGCCGTATCGAAAGGTAACCATCTTGCTGATTCACTAGCCAAGAAAGCAGGCAACCAAATACTTTTTGGACCTGGCCCTTCTATTGGCTTGACAAAATCGGTAGTGACAGACCTAATTAAAGAACATTTCCTAGTGAAATTCAAGGAAAGATGAGATGAAACAAGAAACTGCAGAGTTGCCAGAGAGCTCTTAAGTTATCCTCACAACACTAGCAAACAAATAATTGACTATAGCTAGACAGAATCTGCGCCAAGTCACAGGCATTCTGACTGGTTATTACAAAATACGGAAGCATCTCCATATCATCGGGCTGTCAGAATCCGCACTTTGCAGAGGGTGTGAACAAGAAGATGTGACCATCGAGAATATCCATTACGATTGCTCGACGCTCTCATTTATTAGAAGATCTCTGTACGGCTAACACTGGCCGATATAAGAGAAGCCCCTCTTGGCGACGTTGTCTTGTAAAGTGGTGAGAGCAAACTCGCATACCTCTTATTATTAGTAATAACTGTCTTTCCCATTTTCAATTTAATTATCCATTGCTCCAAAGGTATTTTTAATTTCAATACTTCTATCAACTGAGGGAAATTTCTGAAAAGATTAATTGGGATTATCTTCCCTTTTCTACTACTCTAACCAAATACACAATAATTTCGATTATTTAGTGCCACTATACAATAAAGTATTGTAGAAATATCTCGCTTAAAATACAACTAATAAGGTATTCACTGAAATCCAACTTTTAAAACACAGCCAGAGTCAAAACAAAAATGCTAAAGGCCGCACAGGTTAGGTAAATTAGTTAAGTTTTCTTTATTTTTCTTTTTGTATATTTTTTTGCGAAGCAACCCTCGAGGGCTGCAGGCCGCACAGGTTAGGTAAGTTAGTTAAAATTTTTGTTCTAGTTTTCTTATTTTTCTAATATTTTTGAAAGGCAAACCGCGACGGCTCCAGGCCGCACAGGTTAGGTAAATTAATTAAATTTTTCATAATAAAAAAAAACTAAACTAACTTATCGAACTTATGCGAGAACAATCAGTAAAATTTAAATAGTGCAGGTTGGGTATATAAGTAAATTTTTTTATTTTTCCCTTCTTTTTTGTATTTTTTTAAGAAGCAACCCTCGAGGGCTCCAGGCCGCACAGGTTAGGTAAATTAGTTAAATTTTTTTATTTTTCTTATTTTTTGTAATTTTTTTTTGCGAGGAAATCCGCGACGGCTCCAGGTCGCACAGGTTAAGTAAATTAATAAAAAAATTTAAACAAAAAAACCTAAAATAATTTACCTAAAATGTCCCATTGGGAGACAACTCGACCTAATTGAAATAAATATTTTGTGGGAACAATCTAATGAATTTTCGATCTATTGTCTTTTAGATAAAATGCCATTCGATAAAATGTAGTTTCAATCAAATTTCCAATTTGATCTAATGTTTTTCGATCAATTTTGTGTTACCCATTGTGTTGCATCAGTGTAAAAATCGTAGTGATAAGAAATAACCAGAAATTACGTTTCACAGGTAAATAATAAAATCAATCATTTTTACTTTATATATTTTCTTATAATTTTAGTAATATTTGGTTATTATACAGCTCAGTATTTATATATTGTGTATGTCTCACTCCAGAGTAATGAATGTTACCTGCCAAGTTTATTTTAAGTTTTTCATTATTTTTAGGCAACTAATAATATCAAAATTGCCAAAAATGAATTTTTTTTCGGTGGCGTGTCGTACAATTCTAAATATTAACTTTTATCAAATACTATTTATTGATAAATCTATTTTTCATAATAACGGATTTATGAATATAATTTTCATTATTACAGCACCGAAAATCAACATGAATTTCAAATTGTAGATTTACAAAATCGATAGTCATTAAACGTTTGTTGTGGAATGATAGGAAGACACTTGGTGGAGCCTTACTGTTTTGATGGCCATTTAAACGAAACAATTTTTTTTTGAAGAAAGATTCCTGGAACCTTCTTTTGGATATAAGACGAAAAATGGGAATGCAGGTAGATGGTGCTCCCGCCCATTTTTCGCATAATGTCACGACATATTTATTCCAAAAATTTCCTGAAAAATTGATAGAAGGAATAGGCCCTACTAATTACGCCCTTGGTCACTCGACTAACTACTCTATATTTTTTTCTTTTGGGGATATGTTAAAAACGTAGTTTATCAAACTCAGTCGTCTACCGCCGAAGATATGAAAACACGCATTTGTGATGCGTTTGCTATTATTAACCCATTTGACCCTAAAACTATTTTTTTCCGATTTTGTATAATTTTTTCTCAAAAATGGTTAATAGAAGGTCCCATAAGTCGAGAAAAAATCATAAAAAAAATTTCGATTTCCATTTTTGGAAAAAAAACAGCGGTCCTTTTAAAAGGACGGTAGGATAAAGGGCTACTATTAGAAAAATAAATAGAGATTTAAAAATATTTTTATATATCTTACAAAATGCTTAGCAAAATATTTAAAACTCAAACTTAAAAATTAATTAGTACGATAGGCCACAAAACAGTTTTTGATATGTAACTAAATGATCTAGTCTATCGTAACGTGAGAATTGGTGCGCGGTTTTTGGCAATTTCGAAGGTCCTTTCTTAGTTGTTTTCCTATACATTTCGAGCAGCTGAGTCCCTAGGTCCCTCCTAAACTGAAGTTGGTATAGGGTACCACCATCATTCCTATGGAGGTGCCACGAGTTTTGTGAGGCCATGTCGACACAGTGGGAAAATAGCGGAAAATACCACTTTTTACCTCGTATTGAAACTCTATATTGGCTTATGTTTTGGTCACTACGGTCTACACTTCCCATATTTTCGTTGTACGCCTTGAACAATTGTGGCTGATCTATATAAACTTGCTTTTTTTCAGCATGTGAAAATCGTTTGACCTTATTTACTGGCAAAACTGAACATGCATTGGTGGCTAAAGTAACAACGCTGTTGTTATTCCATTTGCATAAAGCGATTTCATTATCGGCAACACCCCATTCAAATGTACCTCGTGCCTTTTTCTTCAGAACTTTAGCATTGCTAAATGGCGATTGAGGGATCCGGTTTTCACGTATAGTACCAGTTGCCTTGATGTTCCGCAATTTTAGCTCCTTTAGAAGTGACAAAGATGTAAAAAATTGTCAAAAAATAAGTGAAAGGGCTGGTAAGGCATTTTCTGTAAAACATCTGCATATTGGAGAACAACTGACGCTCCCAAACCCATGTGTTTATATTTGTCCGGAATTGTTGTCGACGCACCTTGGTAGGGATCAAAATAAACAATGTATCCAAGGCGTAGGGTGCCTACCCAAAATTTATACCCCCACCTTATAGGCTTGCCTCTAATAAATTGCTTACCGCTATGTCTCCCAAAATACGGTATCATAGCCTCATCAAAGCTGTGATTCTCTTCAACTGGGGCATAATCAAAAAACTTTTTATTTAGGCTGTTGAAAAGAGGACGCAATTTAGAGTACTTGTCATTTTTATCAAGGGAAGTATTATCATTGCAATGAAGATTACTCATTATGAATTGAAATCTATCTCTGGAAATAGCGGCTGATATAAGTTTATTCTGGGTACCGTTGCAATTTTGCCAATACATATGTCGCCTTGGAATAGTTGTATATCCACTGACAAGTAACACCCCTATGAAGCAATACATCTCGTCTACAGTAACGTTACCGGGGCGGTTTTTTTGTTGTGCATAAATATTGGTAAAATTGATAATTTCTCCTACCAAGTTTTCATAAAAAACAGCTTGAAAATATTTCCAGGGGAACGATTGCTTTGTGCAGTTTGAACTGGTTGCCATTGTATAAACGTAGAATCTAAATCTTCATTGAGAGTATAGTCAAACGTCTTTATGTGTTTAGGTCGCCTTTCAACAAAAGTGGACAGTGGTAAATCCTCATCACTGTCCCCGTCGTCATCACCTTCCACGTCAAAATTTGATTTCCTCCGGGGCCCTTAATTGCACTCCGGGTAAATTATTTGGATATACATCGTCTTCAGCCCCAGAATCTTTATCGGTATCGCAGTTTTCGTTGTCATTTTCGGGTGGAAAAATTGTAATTCCTGTAGGAATGTCCGGCGTAGAGTCATCTCTAATTCTTCTAAGAGTTGTGTCATGGTTAGTGGCTTTTTCCAATGCCTGCAAAAAATGCATATAGTAGCATATAATCCTACCGTCCTTTTAAAAGGACTCGTTAAATTAAACGCCCCTTGAATGATCGAGAAGTGTGGAACATAACCACAAATATAAAAAAAGGTAAGTATATTATGTTATTTGTTAAAAATAATCAAAACAGCAACGAAAAAATAAACGGGGTTTAACATGAGTCATTCATTGCAAAATCACTAACAACACAGTGTTTTTTAACCGTCACTATCGATCCAAAACTTAACAAAACCCTAACGATGGCGAGTGTTCTTGTTTAAGATGTCAACTAAATATAACGTGACCTGGCGACATCTTCAAACCGTCAGCTGAATCAGAAAAATATAGGTTTCTTTTTGAAGTCCTTTTAAAAGGACGGTAGGCGTAAATGGGTTAAATAAATAAACAAAAGAGATATTAACCTGGCCACGATCTCATTGTCGCCCGGTATACTTAACAGAAATTTGATGGATCGGTAGAAGGCTAATGCATTTGTTTGAGGTGCAGGAAGATAAAATGTATTTTGCAATCTTGTAGGTACTCTAGGTACATGTATATTTAATAACGATAGTAAATGCGGGAAATGGATGTTATTATCAAGCAGTTTGAATAGGAATACAATACTGAAATAATATTTGAAGTGAATGCAAGGTTTGAGCATGAAATCATTGAAGTAGCATGATTTATTATTTTTTTATTATTATGCACATTATATTGTTAGATATTTCTTTTTATTCAGTTCAGTCTGTTGCTAGATATTATACTGCTGAATTGAAAAGAGTAGTTTGGTATATTTTTAAAAACACATTTTTTAAAAAACGATCCTTGAGTTACTAAAAGATTATTTATTTACTTCTACATCAAAATGGTTAGTTAACCCATAATAAATATAATATACAATAATTTGCGTATCCCTTTTACTTTTTTTTGTCAAAGACACTCCATAATGGGCGTTTATTAATATTACAATCTGAACAAGAGTTGATCAATAAGTAATTTTGTTACTAAGGTTGCAATCTTAAAAACTAAAGTTCTACTCGCTAGTATACCTCAGGATCTGATAACTTAATTATACTAAACTAACGTGTAACACTAAACCGCACAATGCTTTGCTTTGTTATTAACACAATCACTTGTCTAACTCAAAAAATTTCACTCTCTTGAGTCTTCTTGTTCAGTTCGTGTTGTCAAGAAGCTGGATCGCCTCAACGTTCACATGTTGGTGGAACCGTTGTTCGTGACTCCTAGCGAATCTGGTGATAATCTGGTCAACAGTGTCCATCTGAAGGTCTCGATGGAGGTCGCTGTTTCTAATGTACCAAGGAGCATCGACAATGTTGCTCAATACTTTGTTCTGGAATCTCTGGATTATTAGAATATTACTGTAGCTGTAGCAAATTGGTTTGAGATCTTGTTTATATAATAGAATTTTGTTAAATGCAGATAGGCTGGAACGCCTACCAAGTAACCAGTACATTTTCTTGAATTTTATATCTAACTTTTGTCTTTTCTTTTCAATAGGGACCTTCCAGCGTAGTCTTGCATCTTATGTAATACCTTGGTATTTTGCCGGGTTAGCATAAGGGACCTGGGCATTATTTATGTTAATTGGTATTCTCTGACCATTTTTGTTTGTAAAATTAATATTAACAGATTTGATTTCGTTTAGTTTAATACGTCATCTTTTGGTCCAATTATTTTTTTGATTAACTGATGTTTGTAGTTTATTTGCTGCCTCTTAATGTTCTTTAATTATCGCTAGGATGACAGTATCATCAGCAAATGTATTTATTGTGTCTTTTTCTAGTTGGGGTATGTCACAAGTGTATAGCAAATACAAAGTGGGTCCCAGGACACTTCCCTGTGGTACTCCTGCTTTAATTTTTTTTTATTTTAGAGTATGCTTCATCTTGTTTTACTCTAAAGAATCTATCTGAAATGTATGAATCCAATAGCTCTGAGTATGGCTGTAGAATTGGCACATTCAGTTTATGTTTTAATCCATCATGCCATACTTTATCAAAAGCCTGCGCAACATCGATGAAGATGGCTGAACAGACTTCTTTGTTTTCTAACGCCTTTTCAATCGCATTTGAGATTCTATGAACCTGATCTATAGTTGAATGGTTTTCTTTAAAGCCGACCTGGTAATCTGGAATTAGTTTCCTTTCTTTAATGATGGCTTTCAATCTTTTTATTAGTATATTTCCAAATAGTTTCGATATTATTATAGGCAATAGAGATATTGGCCTATATAACGACACTTCGTTTGGATGTTTTACTGGTTTGGGGATCATAATGACTTCAGCTACTTTCCACAACGTAGGGATGTACCTTAGTTTGAATGATGCATTAAATAGGTGTGTGAGTTTAATTATGGGTTTCTTCAGAAATTGTTTTAATATTTCTCCTGTAATTAAATCAAAACCATGAGCTTTCTTAGGATTACTATTTATTTTTATATCTTCTGCAATTTCCTTTGGAGAAGTTGGTCTGACAATTGAATCACCTCTCTCTCTGGAGGAGCCCAGTTCGGTAATTCTTCTCCTTCATTTGGTTGAAAGGTATTTTGTACGTACTCTGCGAATCTACTAACTTTTTGTATATTATTTCTAGCCCAGCTGCCATGTGTTTTTGAATGAAGCATTCTGCACAGTGGGCCTTTTTAATCACTTTGTGCCTTTTCATAAAGAATAATCAGAGGATTTATCGTTTGTCAATTTACTAAGATACTCACAAATAGATTAATTTTTGATTCATTTCATCTCTCTTTTTTAACTGCTGGGTGGCGTTGTTTAAGTTTTGGTTTATCTGATGGAGCTCTGGTCTGATGCCATTTTTTCCTTAGGTTTCTTTTCGCAGAGATTAGGTCCCTTATTTCTTTAGGATAGTTATTTCCTGTTGTTCGCTGAACAATAGGTGTCGTAATATCCCATGCTGCTTGCCGTTTGTTGGACAGAAGTAATTCTACGTCTTCATCTAGCTGTGCTTTTGTTCTTAACGGAACTGAAATATTGATTTTATTTTCAAGGTCTAGTCTGAAGCTATTCTAGTCTGTTCTCCTGTTTATTAGTCTAAGAGCATTTTCCTTTTGGATAATGGTGTCACTAAGAGTGAGAAGAATGGGCGAATGATCTGAATTTATGGCCCATGATGTCTGATCAATTTGGATGTAGTTTGTTGAAATATTTCGTACAACAAAAAGTCTAATAGGTCAGGTATTTTGTCTCTATCTGTGGGCCAATCAGTTGGTTTGCCAGTTGAATGCGACTCACATTTTAACTGTGTCATTGCTTCTTTTAGGTTTTTACACTTAGTTGTTGTTAGTGTAGAGCCCCAATGGGTGTGTTTTGCATTGAAGTCGCCTCCAATGATAAATCTATGTTCTTGAATATTGAGGAAATCTAGGTATTGTTCTTTTTTAACGGTATGTTTTGGAGGACAATATACAGAAGTGACCATAACATCAAAAGTTTTAGATTTTATCGTTACTGAAGTAGCCTTAAATTTTTCAGCCCTGTATCCCGCTTCTTGATGATGCCTAATTGCTTTTCTCTTGCTGTATTTCGGGGATAAATGGTATGATAAACCTTATATCCCTTAATTTTAATAAAGGACTCATTGGTAAAGTGAGCCCCTGAAATTAAGATGCTGCAGCAGTCCATTAGCATTCCATTCCTTTATTATTTATTTATTTATTAAATACACTGCTATACAGGCTAAATGCCTAGTTATAGAGCAGGAAAAAAATTGTAATTACAAAAGTAAATATAAATATAACATATTGCACAATAAGACATAATTTGGATATAAGATAAATTACACAACATAACAAAAATTACACAGTATAACAAAAATTACATAAGATGACAAAAAATTAAATAAATTAATGACTATACACAAGCAAATAGTACCGAAACAGCTTTACAATTTTTTGAGCTGCGAAAGCTTACAAGAAAATAAATCAATTCTACCTTGCAGGTTGTTGCAGTTTTCACACATAAAATACAACGGCGAGTTTTTTAATAAATTTGTCCGAGATAGCGGGAGATAAAACATTAAGTTGTTTCGAGATTCAGTTCTTGGCACTTTAAATACAAGTTGTTCTAATAACTCGGAACAATCAATTTGGTAGTTAATAAGTTTATAGAGGAATATTAACGACTGATTTTTTCGTCTACATTCTAAGCTTTGCATTTGAAATCTATTTAGAAGTAACGTGTGATTTATCCCAATTGGTGGATATGTTCCGTCTATCTTAAATGTCAAGAATTTTAGATATCGTCTTTGAACGTTTTCAAGAGCGCTTATGTGAATATCATAAAATGGTTTCCATATTATTGAAGCATATTCTAATTTTGATTTGACAAACGCATTGTACTACATATTCATGGTTTCGGTAGAATTGAGGTCAACTGCATGCCTAATGATAAATCCCAAATTTCTGAATGATGCTTTTACCACGTCATTTAGATGTTCATTAAAAGTAAGTTTTCTATCGAACTTTACCCCAAGATCTATAACAAAATCAGGCCTATTTAATATAACACCATCCAAACAGTAGTTATAGAGAATTGGAAAATCTCTTTTGGTATATGACACTATATTACATTTTTTTAATTTAATGGAAGATTATTTTTTAAACACCAATTATTTATTTTATTAATATTACTTTGTAATTTAAGACAATCATTTAAGATATCTACCTGATAAAATAGTATATTATGCAACGATCATGTAATGATGGTTATTAATACACGAGCATTAACCGGGATACGAAACGAGCCAAAGGCGAGTTTCGTATGGTTTATGCGAGTGTTTTAATAACCATTACATGAGAGTTGCATACGCTATTTTTTCTACACCCGATAAATAATCAAGACCTATAAATATTCTATTTATATTGGTATTGAACACAATAACAGTAATTACTCGTATTTCTATAAAAAATTCTACAAAATTGTAATTAATGGTATTACCTTGGGTACTGGTATTACCACAAATTTTTGGGGTAAAATATTTTGTACTGCATTTTCTCCTTTCTCCTATATGTGTGGAGGAGTGTTCTATATCGCTGATATCAGACATTTTAATATTATAATTATCGAAGTTTAGCTATCTACGAAAATTTAATACGTTTTGACAACTAAAACAATTACATAGGAATTTAGGACAAACGTCAAACATCATGCTTGATTGAAAAATTGTAGGTTTCTATTGATTAAAAATCTGTATCATAATGAAAAATCTGTATCATAATGGGTATCATTATGAAACGGATTTTGGGCATATAAGTGCATTATTATAATACGGGTGTAGAAAAAATTCATTATATTGTCTCTTAGGCATAGCTCCTTTACTACTATATTCATTATAACCTAGTAATTCGTTCATCCATTTTGTTCAGCTTTTTCAGTATTTGATAGAGAGTATTGGTAATAGAATCTTGATTGTTATCTATTCTTCCTTTTTACCATCTGGCTTAATAATCTAGATTTGTCTATTAAATTGTTTCTATTAATAGGCTTATGTTGGATTACCTACTGTGGCTGGTCACATTTATTCGTTTATTTTCGCGCGTTTTAAATATTAAAGCGAAAAAAATGTCGTCGCAGCAGAATGTAATTATTGCAAGTGTATGTTATCATAAGTGAGGCATCCGATAATGTGCTTTTACGGCAGAGAAGGAAAAAGCGATGGTGGATGACTTCCTTGTTCAAAAGTAGAAGTCGGTATAGAGGAACTGGATTCCATAGGCATTCATGCTCTTAATATATATCGATTAGTAGTAGAGACGTAGAATTACTGCTCTCCATCACTAATTTTAAATTATTAGCTTAATAATAACGCACTAACAGAATAATAAATGAAACTCTGCTAATATATAAAACAACCGAATGCTGCTGCCAAGCCGTACTCACTAGAGCACAGGTCAAACGAATTATTCCCAAATTTTCTTTGATGTACCACCTATCAAGCGAACTCTAGCGAAGGCGAACAAACGCGTTCGGTCTTGTTTGTCGTGACGTTCACATCAACCGAACGAATTTGTTGGACCGCATTCGTTCGAGTTGTTATTATACTACAATTGAAAACGCAGCATCAATTATTCTCTATGGCGTGTATAAAGTTGGCGCATTTTGCGGCGTTTGCTATTCCTGCCGGTCAATATGTTGATTGAAGGATGGGAGATAAATGGCATCAAGAATAGAATGTTATGTTGTGTTGGGAATGGAGTGTTAGTACACTGCGACCTAAAATATCTATTATGTCCTCTTCTGTCGCTAATGCAACAAGGAAATGTCTCGACGCCTTCTCAGGGAAGTGTAGAATTTGGAGTGGCTTCAAGTTAGGTGAATCTCCCTCTTCTATTTGATATGCTCCTGGGCATAGTGCCCTTGGATGCTGGAGAGCTACACATTCAGCTAGAATGAGAGTTGGGGTGTCATCCCCCTCGCAGAATCTGCACTCACCATCTTCTACTACTCTCAATTTATCAAGGTGTCCTTTGAGTCGGCAATGCCCAATAATGATTCCTGTGGCAATACGGTTCTTCTATTGGCCAATTTTTTTTAAATCTCTAATAATAATGTGTTACTGCTGATATCGCAAAACGGTCCCACAAAGGGTATTTGAGTTCCTTTTCTTGCGAGACTATCTGCAATCTTGTTACCCTGTATCCAGTGATGTCCCGAGACCCAAATGAATAACTGTATTTTCCTCTCCTAGCTCATTCAACTTTTCTAAGCATCTCCAGACTATTTTTGAGCTGATTACGTAAGAGCTCATCGCTTTAATGTCTGCTTGGCTATCGGACATGATAATAATCTCTTGTCTGCGATAGATTCTCTCGATGCTAAACTGGCTACACTTCTCAATGGCGTGAATTTCCGCCTAAAAAATGCTTGGATATTTTCCCAAACTTTCAGAGTGCCTGGTTCTAGGCCCCTAAATTCACTACTATTCCAGTTACTTCTATGGTTTTAGAACCATCCGTATACCACTGATTGGCATATCTTTCGATTGCAAGAACGTTGTATTCTTAGCTCTAGTCTTTCTTGCAGCCCAGCTCTGTGGTTTTGAAGTTTTTTACAAAACTGTACTTTCTCATTTCATCTAAGGGCATATACCTATCTTCGATCTTAAAGCTGATAGACTGTCGTCTGATTACTCCGTTCCTGATCATTCTATATCGTATCTTTTTTGACATGTTCCCTATCATTAAATGTAGAGGGGTGAGATTTAAGATCACCTCCATTGCAGCCGTAGGACAGGTTCTCACTCCACCAGTGATAAAAACACAGGCTAGTCTCTGTACTTTTGAGATATTAGCTCTCGCAAGTAGCTAAACTAGTTTTGTTACTCCAGGCTATAGCCCCGTAAGTAATGATTGGTCTCACTATTGCTATAACATCTATCGCAGTGTGTTCGAGTTATATCCCCATCTTTTACCCACAATGTTTCTGCATACCTTTAGGGTTTTTGTGGCCTTATTTACTACTTATGTTCCAGAGAAGTTTGTTGTCTAGGGTTAAGCCTAGGTATGTGACTTCATTTTCCATTATATATCTATCCCGTCTAATTTGACGGTTTTAAAATTGAGTTTACTTATCCCTGAAAAGGTTACTAGGTTGTTTTCGTAGGATTTAATCAAGAATAGAAAGGACACTTGTGATGGACAAGAACGGCGATCAATTATTTTTCTTGGATTTAATGAAAATACATGAATAATTAGTGAAATTAAGTTATACAGGGTGTCTGTAAAAGGTCTTTACAAAAACATTCCACATATTCCTTAGACCAAAATAAGTCGATTTAAGTAAAATTACCTTAGTACAAAGTTGCTAAGTTTGAGCTCCAGAGAACCTTGAAGTTACAATTTTTAAATCGTTTTTCCCATATAAATTTAAAACGGCATATGCGATTTTGCTGAAATTTATTATATTGGTAGAGTTTTATGTGGCAAAAAAAATAATATTAAAATTTTGTCCGATAATAATACATAGGCGTAGAACTTGATTTTTTTAAATAATTGCACCTTTAAAAATTCTACGCCAATTAAAGAAAAGGAGTTTGAGTATGAAATTTAGATTGCGCAGCTCATTTAATTTAAAAAAGATACTCTTGATAAGACTCGATTACTCTCATGGTTTTGACGAAATTTGCATTTTAGTAATTTTAGAACATAAACAGTAATTATTAAAATACAAACTTTGTCAAAACCATGAGAGTAAATCGAGTGTTATCAAGGGTACTTTTTTGTAGTAAATGAGTACCCAATCCAAATTTCATACTCAAACCCCTTTTTTGCCATTGGCGTAGAATTTTTAAAGGTGCAATTATTTAAAAAATCAAGTTCTACGCCTATGTATTATTATCGGACAAAATTTTATACGATGAAAAACATAAAAATGTACTTTTTTCATATCTTCTTCAACACCTCTAATCGAGATTTTTAACAAAAATACTCGATTCTTGCCATGTACGATTTTTTGAGGAATATTAATTATTTGCCTGCAATACGTATACAAAAACATTTATTGTTGGTTTCCATAGTTTTATCTAAATAAAAATATTGTCAAGTTTTAACACCTAATCTCTTGTTAACGATTGAAACTGTTCTATCTGACTCAATAATTAAAAAAACAAATGCGTGGTTTATTAATATGGCTGTACAATATACCAATGCAGAATATACCGATATGTTACTGACATTAGGATTTTGTGAAGGAAATGCTCAAGAGAGTGTCAGGGTGTACTCTGAAAGGTTTCCAAATCGTCGTGTACCTAGCCACCCAACTTTTGCTGCTGTTGAGAGACGTCTTCGGAAGACCGGTTCCTTTGCTCCCAACACTGTTGATAATGGAAGAGAACGTTTTGTAAGGATTCCTGAAAATGAAGAAGACATTTTAGAACGTGTTGAAGAAGATCCAGAATTAAGCAACAGACGAATTGGAAGGGAACTAGGAGTAAGTAAAGATGTCGTTCCTAAAGTGCTTAGAGAACAATTGCTATATCCATACCATAACAAGCCAGTACAAGAATTATTAGTCCATGATCCTCAAATTCGTTTGGGTTTTTGTCGATTTGTTAATATGCAAAGAGAAAGAGATCCAAACTTTGTCAAGAAGGTTCTCTTTACCGATGAAGCGGGTTTTACAAGAAGAGGTATAACTAATACCCATAATGAACATGTTTATGCCGTTGAAAATCCGCATGCAATAAAGGTAAACCATTTTCAGCACGAATTCAAAATTAATGTATGGGCTGGAATAATTGGTAATTTCATTGTTGGTTCTGTCATACTTCCACGAAGATTAACTGGAGAAAATTATTTGGATTTTCTACAAAATACGTTGCCAGAATTGTTAGAAGATTTACCTCTCCAACTTCGGAGAGATATGTGGTTTATGCAAGATGGAGCTCCACCACATTTTTCTTTAAACGTTAGAAACCACTTGAATGAACAATATCCACACAAATGGATAGGCAGAGGTAATGACGCACCTGTAAACTGGCCACCACGTTCCCCAGACCTAACACCGATGGGTTACTTTTTATGGGGAAATCTGAAATCCACAGTTTACAGGGAACCTGTAGAAAATGAGGAACAACTCTGGCAACGTATTTAAGATGCAATAAACAATCTTAGAGGTGATGAAGAAGTTATGGAAAGGATACATTTTAATTTTCTTCGACGTATAAATCTTTGTATAAGTGAAAATGGTGAACATTTTGAATAATTTTTGTAAAATCTCTATTTTGATTATGTAAATACATATTTTTGTGAAACCTATACACTCTAAATTATTAAAACAGAAATTTAGCGAAAACCATGAGAGTAATCGAGTCTTATCAAGAGTACCTTTTTTAAATTAAATGAGTTGCGCAATTTAAATTTCATACTCAAACTCCTTTTCTTCCATTGGCGTAGTATTTTTAAAGGTGCAATTATTTAAAAAATCAAGTTCTACGCCTATGTATTATTATCGGACAAAATTTTAATACCATTTTTTTTGCCACATAAAACTCTACCAATATACCAAATTTCAGCAAAATCACATATGCCATTTTAAATTTATATGGGAAAAACGATTTAAAAATTGTAACTTCAAGGCCCTCTGGAGCCCAAACGAAGCAACTTTGTACTAAGGTAATTTTACTTAAATCAACTTATTTTGGTCTAAGGAATATGTGGTATGTTTTTGTAAAGACCTTTTACAGACACCCTGTATAATTTTTAAAATGTGTATTTTCTAAGTAGAAGTAGAGGTCCCCGGTATATTTCTGATCATTAATCCCAAAATGCGTTCATTTATGCATTTTAAGTATATACATTAACATTAATAAGAGTATTTATAAACGTGATAATAGCCATGGTTTAGGACTAGCGGTTGATAGAAACGATCCTTCAGATAAGTTGACATATAGAAAGGAAAAATCGCGGTAGAAAGGCGCAGTGGTAGTGGCGGTGTGACGGTTCGGTGGCATGCCTCCTCCACTCACTCAGCATGATTGAGGAAACTTTCACAATGTTTCGCGTTATCAAGTTTTATAAATTGCCTCTGAAAGTCAACCTGGGTCCTCCACTTTGCATAAACCACTGCATCGATTACGGTGGCGGTGCCACGCCACAATGTATTTTCAGATTGTATCCTGCCCGTTTATATTAGAATTTTATATTACTCGCCGACTTTTATAGCGAACGGGGCACACACTCGCATGACTCACATACTCGTGCTCGTTTATTACTCGCCAAATGCTACAATGGACGTTTTTCAGCGGTAGTGGCTATTAAACCAACATAAGGAACTGTTACAGGTAATGCTAAAATTTTTAGAATTCGATTATTGGCTCAAATTTCGTACAAATGAAATCTCTGAAGAAACTAAGTCTATTGGAGTAATATACTAAAGATCCCAATCAAAGCAACGTTATTTGTTTTTTGGGAAAATGTATTGAAAGACAGAAATTAGGATTAAAAGATACTTGCTTTAGCAAACAAAATAGAAGAGAATCTTTTATCACAAAACTACAGAAATATACAGGATGGGTGGCGCATCTTAAAATTTTATTTTTTTTTTTAAAAGGAATATACAGGGCCATTAACACTACAAATTAAAAATAATTTGGATTATACAGGGTGACCCAAAAATAGGAATTCATATCAAAGTTTTGTTTTTTTTTAAGGAAACACCCTATATTTGATGGTGTCTTTTGATTCCCCGGAAAAAATAAAGTAAAGTTTCTGTAATGTTTCCTTTTTGGTTTTTGAAACATTTAAAGGATTCTTAATTTGTAAGCTTGGCTACGCATATCGCAGGTGACTGTTGATGGGTTTTAAATAACCGCGACATACTAGATTATGTTGTTTAAGCTTACAAATTAAGAAACCTTTACATGTTTTAAAAGCGAAAAAAGATAAGAATAGGAAACATTACAGAAACTTTACTTTATTTCCGGGAATCAGAAGACACCATCAAATATAGGGTGTTCCCTTTAAAAAAACATAACTTTGATATAAATTCCTATTTTTGGTTCACTCTGTATAATCCAAATTATTTTTAATTTGTAGTGTTAATGGCCTTGTATATCCCTATTTTGGAAAAAAATTCAAATTTTAAGTCGTTTTCCCTACAGAGACCGACGCGTATAGCATGCGCCACCCTGTATATTGCTCACCTATAAATATTATTAGATTTAACAAAAATAATAAAGTTAGTGTTTATTACAATAGCCAATGATATGCCCACCATTCTGTTGGACGCATAGCCCAAGACAATCTTGGAGGTTTCTGTCAAACTCGTATTAGCGGTTATAAGCAGGGGCTGGTAACTCAAATGGAAAAACATCAGGAAGGTAATTTAGTACCACTCAAATTAACGGGATGGCGCTCGTTTCGAAATGTCATGTCAGTTGTCAGATCGTCAAAACTTCAAACTTAGAGAAATTAAAATGGCTATTGCATTTGAAGGTGTAATGAATTTTGATTCATCTAGAATCTAGATTTATTTTTCAACACCTTCCAATTTTAAGCATGTTTTCAAAAGATGGGAAGATGGATTTCACCAACAAACAATAAAGCACTCCCAGATATTGGTAGTGATGCAATTTATACCACATTTAATATGCAGTCGTCATATTAAGGATAACCAAATAATAATTTGTAATAAGTGTCTTAAAAAAAATGCTCCATCACTGTTTGGCACCAACGGTAAGTAATATTTACAAACTTGTTTTTGATTCAGTGTTAAAATAATTGTTTGTTATTTAAATTTCTTTTTGTGTTCAGTTTTTAAATGATCATTGTTGTAAAGAAAATGTTGGCCCTCCAAAATATTTGAGCCTCAGCCATCAATATCACAAACTGATTCAATGCCATTGACATCAAACAAGAAAAAACCCTAAAATATTCAAGGGTCTAAACATGTGTAAGTTTAGTTTATGCTCAAAAGTTAAATTGATTTATCACAGTGCCTACATGATGAATAAAAATTTGATAACTACAAGTGCTGTGTAAATGAATCAAGAAAACAATTATCGAATGAAGAAATGCTCCTCGACCTAACTAATCAATTTGATAACCGTATGGCAAATTTTATCCACACTCAAATTTGCCTCGATAGTAAAAAAGGATGATGCTTCAACTTCAATTTTTTCAAACTTATTTGCCACTCCAAGTCGCAAAACTTTTATAAAGGTCTTGAGCACTTATACAGGGTGATTCATGAGGAACCTTACAGTCCCTTAAGGGGTATATCATATGAGCATTAAAAAGTGGCAACTCCCCTTCGTTATTAATAGACGGGGTGTTTTGTGAATTTTGACAAAACTTTATATGACCGTAAAATCTACAAGGATTACTAGATTTCTTTAATTTTTTAATGGAGCATTACACTGGTGTCTAGCATTTAATTCATATCATAAAAAGTTAAATATTCCAGGATTGGCTTAGGAAAAATTAATCTCGGCGATTCATATCAAAAAGTTCGCCCTGTATAAGATTTTTTTAAATTATAATAAGATATTTTTAAAGTACATAGATAGACAATCAAAACTGTGTATGTGACATTTTTGTCACCTTTTTTTTATTAAGGTTCTATTTTGGGTAAAACTGAAAAATCACCTTAAGGGGTCACATAAATTATGTTATAACATAAAGAAAACATTGTTAATTGTATGCATTTGAACTAAACGAGCCAAACATAAGCCTTTAGTGAGCTTACTAGATCGTTAAATTCATTTTCGACAATTTCCAGATCCGGATTAGTTCATTTTTAAATTTTAAATAGAAAGTGGCCTATTTTTGTAGACTATAGAAACTACTCAACTAAATTAAACATGTCAATAATCAATAAATAAATTGTATCGAATAACAATAACGACCAATAAATTCACACTTATTAATTAATAATTATAAATGCTATTTATTAACCTCTAATAAAAACTGCACATTTTAGTCTTGCAACTAAGATATTATGTGGTTTTATTTTTATTATAAATACATAGTAGGTACCTATGTATCAAGGTAGGTTGTGATAGTTTGACGTTTGTTTGTTCTTATTTATTTGTCATTTGCAACCATTATTTATACGTGTAAAATAATATTTCGCTTTGTTTTATCTATTTTACAATAGTGTTAGAATTTTTGTTGTTGGTGTTGTTATTCAAAATGCCCCATAAGTTTTCAAATGCAGAATATGCAGATATCATTTTTATGTACGGATTCTGTAATGGGAATTGCAGAGCTGCAGCAAGAGAATATCATAGAAGATTTCCTGGTCGTCGAGTTCCCTGTCATTCAACATTTGCATCAGTTTTAAATTATTTGCGAGAACATGGCACATTCCCTAAAGCAAATACAGAACAAAATGTAGATCATGAGCAGGAAGATAATATTCTTGATGCTGTTATTGCGAACCCCACAATAAGCACCAGGAAAGTAGGTCGACAACTTTATGTTACCCAATCAAAAGTGACTAGAGTCTTACGAAAAAATAATTTACACCCATATCATATTCAATTAGTTCAGCGGCTACACCCTGGAGATGAAATCCATAGGTTGGAATTTTGTAGGTGGATTGCAAATCATAGACCACTACTGTATAGAACATTGTTTACAGATGAAGCACAGTTTACAAGGGATGGGATAAATAATTCCCGTAATTTACATGTGTGGGCAGTCGACAATCCCCATGCTGTTCAAGATTTTCGGTCTCAGTTAAGGTTTTCCGTGAACGTGTGGATTGGTGTGATAAAAAACCAATTTATAGGACCTCACTTTTTTGATGGTACTTTAAGAGGACAAGTTTACTTAGACTTTTTGCAAAATACTTTGCCTAATTTACTTGCCAACGTAGGTATCCGAGGGATGTATTTTCAACATGATGGAGCATCGCCTCATTTTTTAGTTGCGGTAAGAAACCATCTAAATAATGTTTTTGGCAACAGATGGATAGGACGTGCAGGTCCTATTTCATGGCCTCCAAGATCCCCAGATTTTAACCCCGTAGAATACTATATTTGGAAACGATTGAAAGAATTAGTTTATTCACAAAATATTAATGACCGACAACAATTAATTGATAGAATTATCCTTTGCTCTAATGTTATTAGAAACGATCCCTTGACTATCCGTAAATCAATAAGGCACTTAACAATTCGGCAACAAAAATGCGTAGAAGCTGGAGGGTTTCATTTCGAACAACTACTGTAATTGTTAATTTATTACCATGATTTTATTTTCTAGTATACATGTTATCATTATTCTATGTATGTAGTATTAGTTTTTTTTTAAATTTCTTAGTTGTTCGTTATTCTAATTCGTTAAAATTTATTTATTGTTTGTTGATGAAATTTAAACGAAATAAAATATTTCTAATAAATACATATGAATTTATGTTTAATTTATTTGAGTCTCCAAAAATGTACAGGGTGATTTTTGTTTAAAAATTAATGAAAAATTTATAACTAGGCCTGGAAATTGAATAAAATGATATTAACGGTGTAGGCACTAAAGGCTTATGTTAGACTCGTTTTATTTCAAATGTATACCATTACCAATTATTTCTTTAAGTTATAACATTATAATGTGACCCCATAAGTTGATTTTTCAGTTTTGCTCAAAATCAAAACTTAATAAAAAAATTAAACAAAATGTGACAAAAATGTCACATACACAGTTTTGATTGTGTATCTATGTACTTTAAAAATATCTTATTATAATTTAAAAAAATCTTATACAGGGCGAACTTTTTGATATGAATCGTCGAGATTAATTTTTCCTAAGCCAATCCTGGAATTTTTAACTTTTGAGGATACGAATTAAATGCTAGACACCAGTGTAAAGCTACACCAAAAAATTAGAGAAATCTCTTCAAGTTATAACATTATAATGTGACCCCATAAGGTGATTTTTCAGTTTTGCCCAAAATCAAAACTTAATAAAAAAATTAAAGAAGATGTGACAAAAATGTCACATACACAGTTTTGATTGTCTATCTATGTACTTTAAAAATATCTTATAATTTAAAAAAATCTTATACAGGGCGAACTTTTTGATATGAATCGTCGAGAATAATTATTTTTCCTAAGCCAATCCTTGAATTTTTAAATTTTGAGGATATGAAATAAATACTAGACACCAGTGTAAAGATCCACCAAAAAATTAGATAAAACTCTTTAAGTTATAACATTATAATGTGACCCCTTAAGGTGATTTTTCAGTTTTGCCCAAAATCAAAACTTAATAAAAAAATTAAAGAAAATGTGACAAAAATATCACATACACAGTTTTGATTGCCTATCTATGTTCTTAAAAAATATCTTATTATAATTTAAAAAAATCTTATACAGGGCGAACTTTTTGATATGAATCGTCGAGATTAATTTTTCCTGAGCCAATCCTGGAATTTTTAACTTTTGAGGATATGAATTAAATGATAGATACCAGTGTAAAGCTGCACCAAAAAATTAAAAAAATCTAGTTATCCTTGTAGATTTTACGGCCATATAAAGTTTGGTCAAAATTCACAAAACACCCCGTATATTAATAACGAAGGGGAGTTGCCACTTTTTAATGCTCATATGATATACCCCTTAAGGGACTCTACATATGGTAAAAGTCTGTAAGGTTCCTCATGACTCACCCTGTATATGCTGATTTCCTTCATTACATTTTTGCGCTTCTACAAAGTTAAATTTCAAAAAGCCCGCTCGTGGCGGCCATATTGAATTTTAGTACTACTCCAATTTGATAGATGGCAGCACATCGACTCAGAATTTTACCATTGAGTTTCCCATGTATTCACATTAGTAATCTATGGTTATAAGCTTCACATATAAAAAATTTTTTCTTCGGTTTGTAAGGATCTTGTTCACAGTGTTGTATAACCTAACAGATAACAAGTTAGTGTTTGTTTAAAACAATTTTGACAGCAGTGTCTCTTTCATAGCAACTCATATTAGAGATACAATTTCGGTAAGTACTGTATATTTAGCTATTGTAGCTACATTACTATTAAAAGACAACAAAGTGACCTAAGTCAAAGTTTGCGGAATATTTTCAAAACACAAAGTAGAGAGAACAATAGATTTTATAAAATTTATGCATTTTATGCAATTTTAGTTACGATAAACATTTTAACCTATTTGGCATTATTTAAACGTGGAAATTTAATTTTTTTTAGGAAATACGTCTTACCGTAAAGGAATTTGTATGCTACTTTGTTGTATATTACCTCCAAAGTATTTATAACGGGTGAATTAGAACATGGGATGAAACGTCAAAAGGTTATTAAGTGCAATAATAGAAGACATATGAGTACAAGAACTATTCGAAAATGTCTTTAAGGAACTACGGTCCTATGGCGCTTTAAGTCAATTATGTAAAAAAATGTGTTTGATCGAGTGTTAAATTAAAGCAATGTTTTCATTTATTTTTGTACATAATAAAGCTATGTATAGTCCAGTAACTGAAGACCTGAAAATATGCAAAGCTGTCATTAAGTCGATCCAGATTTCCTTTGTGGCTCAATTCTTAAGTCTTGACAGTTGCTTTCAAGGGCGAAAACTTTTACCAACACTGCTGGGTCGGAAAGGGCTCAAAATTGCCCCTAAAGTCCGAAAAAATGGTTTCCCGCTAATATCTGCCAAAATATACAAATTAGACAATTTTTGGTTAGATAAAAAATGAAGATCGTATCATTATCTACAAAAATGGTACCTACCATTTTTTTCGCAAGACGAATATTTTTTGCAAAAACGGCTTTCGAAATAGCCCGAATTTTTGCACTAAATAGAAATGTTAGTTTCTCACTGAATTTCCGCTCGAGGGAGTTGGGAATACATTGATTTTCATGTTTTGGACTTTGGAGACCAATTGTAGATGGCGCCAGCGGCGTACCTCTGCTCACTAAATTATGGGGCCTATGAATGGAAATCCGGGCACCAATCGATCTTTCGACAATTATTGGCGGATTCTACGGAATTTTTTCTGTAAAGTAGCGCTTGGGGTATCTCATCTATATTGCCGAATGTTCTGTGTAATTTGCGTTCCAAAATTTAATAAAAAAGTGCAAAAACATTTTTTTTCATGTGGCAGTCTCAAATCCCGGCGCTTTTCCTAATAGTGGGTTACTAGTTTTAGATGAATATTGACCCGAGAAGACCCTTTATATTTTCTGCGTCTTTTGCAAAATTTTCGCCAACTTCTATCGGAACAATATAGGTCCAGGATTTCAGAAAAATAAGAAAGTTTCTGAAAAATTTCTTTTATTATGAAAAACATGTTGAAAATACGAAATACATAGCAATGCTTATAGTTTATCATACGTTAAACCATTCAATGTCATCAGAATCATACTCTTCATCATTTTGCTATTGATCTATTCCTTCCCCTTCTCCACGCGTCCCTTCCCCCTGTTTTTCCAACCCCTGTGTTGCTATCTCGGCAGCTATTTCATCCTTCTCCCCTTCATCGATCCATCTCTAATTCTTCCGGGAAAATTCCTTCATTTTTGTTATAATTAAAACACTGTGTCGACTGACACGAACCACAGACAGGCAAGCATTTCAGTCCGGCTTTCAAACATGAACAATTCTTCTCGCAGCCTGTCTTGCACTGACAAAAAATCATTTTCAAGAGTTCCGGGGGGGCCGGATCCCTTGTGGTCTGCACCGGTAGCAGTACATCTTCTGCACGTTTACATCCCCATTCCTCTGGTGGCAGTTTGTTTTCAAGCCATTTCTGCACTTGTAAATATACTCTATAAAAGTGCTGCCTAGCAGCTTCTTGGATAGGGGGTAAGCATTCTAGTTTTATCGCAGTCTTGTTTTAGGCCAAATTGTTGAAGGTCTTGTATCGGAGGGCCTGGAGAGTTGTCACCTCTTTTGGAGATTTGTAAATCGACATCAAAACAGTTTCTCTGTTCTTGAATACAGTCTCATGAAAAAGGCTCTGATTTTGAAAACATTCAATGGCTGTTTTACATTCACTGGACTGACCTTCTCCTGCCAATTTAGACAAATTTTCCACTACTGACTTTTTTCTTTTCTGAAAAAAGCAGAGGTAGTATCGCTTCCAGTCATTGCATGTAAAAACAGAATGTTATCTCTCATGAAAGGCTGATCATCAAGGCTCCCGGAAGAAAATAGCTGTTCGGGCTTGTTTCCTTTGGCAGCTTTTAAAAATCAACCAAACCTTTTCTGTTCCCCGCAAACGAAAAACAAATTCTTGAGAATTTAAGAATGATGTCGAATTTTTCACTTTAAAAACTTCACTTTTTTTTTTAACAACTTAGGGTCTATTTATACTCCCTTAGTATTAGTATTTGTATTAGTATTATGATTAAGCATTAAATTTGTTAAATCATTCAAAAAAGGTATTTATACTCGTTTTATAATTAGTATTAGTAATTCTTTTTTAAACCTAATACCTAATAAGATATAATTCTGCAGTCAACAAAATATATGGTTACTGAAGAAATGTGTAAGAGGCCGGTTGTGTTCTTTTAAGATATTTGAGTTTTAAATTTGTTTTTTTTAATATTTTTACTAGTTAATTAGTTAATATTATTTAAAAATAGGTTTATATAAGGACATTTTAACGGATTTAAGTCTCAAATTTATAACATAAAAAGAAGCAGAAATTTGATACAAATCAGACAGAAAAGAGACCTTTGCTTCCTCATGGTGACATGTCATTTGTCAACTTTATAATCGGTAAACACTGCTGATACACAAAAATTGTATATAGAGCATGATTTGTACCGAAATATTATCGTTTTCGAGCTTGTTGGAACAAACAAATAAACAACATAATCATATGTGTATTGTCAATTATCCTTATCCGTTGTCTATTAAAAACAAAGGCCAAATACGCCATTGATTCATTTTATAGAAAAGAAGAAATTTAATATTTAATTTAAAAGTTCAACCTGTCAATTATTAAGCATAAATATTAATGCTAATACTAATCATAAATCGAGTATAAATGTTCCCATTACATTGTGAAGGTTCAACTTAATGCTTAATCATAATACTAATGCAAATACTAATAATAAGGGAGTATAAATAGACCCTTAATTGATAATGATAAAATACTATCAATATTTTTCTAAAATACTATCAATAATACCGACAATAACGACTCCAAAAACAACAGAGATTTGTGTACCAACAAAAGCAGACGATTAAGGTGAGCGCGTGGCGCGTGGGTACACGTCGTTAGGTTATGATGGAATATCATGGATCTCAGGCGGAGAGCGTAAAAATGGGGGAGATAATTCTAACAAACAGTTATGAACCACGCTCACATACGGGGATCAATTGATAGAAATGGAAAGGTGAGAATATCAGCTTCACTTCGGTCTGGGTATTAATGTTCAAAAAATGAACAGCGGGAAACAAGAAGTATTTAAAAAAAGTCCTGTTTTCCCCGGTGTAATCAATTTTCCCGATTTCTGGAAAATGGAGCAACTTTATTAAAAAAAAAAAAAAAAATACATTCGAAAAGAAGATACTCTAAGCTTTAAAATTTTGTGCATTGAATAACAATATAATGAAATATGAGTTTTTAATTACTGCTTGTTTCAAAGATTTCTAGAACTCCGAAAACGTACGAAAAATACAAATAAACAAATCAATTTTGTTTTAAAACGCCAGGAAGATACTGGAAAAAAGTTTATGAGATCATTTGAGACATCTCAAGATCCCATTTAAAACAAAAATGGGATAAAAAACTATTAAAAGAAAAAAAATATGAATGAATTACTATAAAGTGGTCCAAAATAGTGGGAAAACGCAACTTTGACCCCTTTTTCGGTGTTTTTGACAGAAAATAACAGGCTTCAAGGCACATGGATCGATACCTATGGGTTTTCCCATTGTAGTGAACTTTGAATATCGAAAAATATCAATTTTTGACCGAGTTCTGAAACAATTTGTCCACCCGTTTACAAGCTAATCAGCATTGCTATAGAGATAAAGCAGGGGCTGAACGAAGGGACTGTTGATTGCGGTTATCTAAAACCTGTCGAATTCCCGACAAAAATGATAGGGACTATTTTTGTAGATAATGATAAGATCTTTCTTTTTTATTTAAACGAAAATTCTCTAATTTGCATATTGTGGAAGATATTGGCGGAAAACCAGTTTTAGGGTCTATTTTGGGCCCTTTCCGACGCAGCAGAGTTGGTAAAAGTTTTCGACCTTGGAAGCAACTGCCGAGGCCTAAGAGTTGGGCCACAACGGAAATCTGGACCGACTTAATGACAGGTTGATCCCTTCAGTTACTGGACTAGTAAATAAAATCAATGTTTTAACACATTTTTTCACATAACTGACTTTAGCGTCATAGGACCTTAGTGCCTTAGTGATACATTTTCGGACATGGATTTTTATACTTAAATGTTTTCTATTCTATTAGTGCACTAAATAACTTATCTACCTTTGATATCATTTGTTTGATTTTCCCAATTCAATAATAGAGAGAAGATGCCATATTAGTGGACACCAGAAATAGAATGCGAGAGAAATGAGTGTATAGGGCAGATAAGAAGGCTTTTCGAGAATGCAGATGAAATGCAACAGAAGAATAAAAGACAGAAACAAAACGGGAATATAAAAGAAAGGAAAAAGATCTGTGCGCACACGCCGGTAGAACTGACAGAAGATGGAAAATGGGAAATAGTAAGAACACGTTTTCTGATGATCGAAGAAGATGCTCCCTTCACAGAGGAATACCTACAAGAGGCAAACCGAAAAATACCACCGGATATCATAAAAGAGGTAGGAATAGTAGCACCAAACATGATTTTAAGTGCACTAAACGATCTTCTTAAGAAACGAGAATTTCCTTCTTCCTAAAAGGTAGCTAAGCTAGTTTTAATGTCGAAGGGTAAGCCAGCATACAGCTCATTAAATTATAGACCGATATGCCTGAACAAACTGGAGGTTTCGTAAGAAACAGGTTAGTGATAGCGCTTCAATAATAGCTGGGACTGTTGGAGGACCAGTTCGGTTTCATGAATGGCCGCTCCACAATACAAGCGGTAGAAAAAGGTTAGAAAGGAAGCCGAATAGTGTAATAGTAGGTGGCAGGTACTGATAAAACTCGATTTAAAGAACGGAGTACTATTGTAAGCGAACTCTTAAAAAGAGAGGTACCAGTGTATCTAATCACCTTGTAAGAAATTATCTCGGAGAACGGAAGATAACCATCACTAAGGGAAAGCAGATGACAGTGATAATGGAATGATGTTCTACAAGTTTCAATAAAAATATTCCATATTTCTCGAATGTGTGTAAAAGGATCATCTGCATTTCTTTCCTGTCTTATTTCCTTAGCATCAAACCTAAGACAAATAAGCAGGAACGAAAAACGATCACAATTCATACACGATCTATAAAACGAGCCGGAAATATTTTTATCAAACATATGCCTTACTGACAAAGGTTTTCTTTTTTGCGGTAGAAAGGATTAAAATACCAAACATCGCTTTCAGTTCGTCTTTTGTCGTTAAGGAAACATTCTGGTGACCGTTGTATTTTTGAGCCTGCACGGCAATTTCTGCATTTGTATGTTGTACAATAAATTCAATTATATCGTCAGAAAAAATGTAAAAAATAATCAGCCAGGTTAGAACACTCTTTCGAATTCTCTCTAGGACCAGATATAAAATGAATAATATTTTTAGCAGCAGTTCTTTTGAACATTTTAGGCAATTCCGTAGACCATTTGTGACCATTTTTGCCTGTTAGACTTTTTGTTTTGAAACTTATTACATATTTTGATCTTGTACGTACTTGTGATAAAGTAATAGCATCTTCAACTAAACTAGGTTCTATTTCTTCTTTAGATTGAATGGGCTAAGTTCTTGTTGGTCGAGAGTATCAGCCGGATTATCTTTATCGTCTTCATTATCGGAGCCACATTATTCTACTTCTACATTAGCTCCTTCCCAATCACTGCCACTATCTTAAAATGGCTCTGGATCACTTTCACCACCTTGGAATACGTTTGGCTTCTTCCTCCAGTTGTTTTTGGGTAAATTTTTTTTATTTGACATCTAAAAAAAATACTACAAATACACTTACATCAAAATAGAAAAAATATGAATATAACTTACCTCAAAATTAGTATAGTAAACACTAAAAAGACTATAGCAAAAAAATCAAGTTAAATATAAAAAAATACGTAAACATAGGAGTTTCGTAAATTTTACGAACCTATCGCCAAAAAGTCACTTTAGAGTCGGAAATCGGAACAACTGTATAGCACACTATCTAGCTTAATACTAGACAGGAAGGTACTCAGTCGGGCGATCCGATACAGTAACCAGAAGTGGTGAAAAAAAACAGGGTGTTGTACGAGCTTCGTAAAATTTACCCGTGTTCTAGGGTTAATATTGGGTGAATAAAAATATTCTCTGTAAACTCGATAAAAAACGAAAACAATAAATTATTTAAATATTTTGCTTCATAATTATAAGGTTACAAATTCCATATTGCTTATGAATTTGTTTTTGTTCCACTATACACTTTTCTATTAATTTCGCAATGCAAAATTGGTCATAGACAATTTACAATCATTTGCATTAATCTTGAAGCGTTGCAAATTTGCATTTACTTATAGAAAAAAAATTAAATCGTTCTGTAAAATTTGCAATACTTAAATTTTTTGGTAACTGCAAAATGTGCGAAGTTCGTTAATTTTTGTTAATTTTTCAAGGTTCCGGACCTTGGCCGAGGTTGCAAATTTACCAGATTGTTAAGAAAAATAATATTAACATTTGCAACCAATTTTAAAAACTTTTGCATTTTTTTTTTGACAAAATTAAAAGAAAATAAAAAATTATTTTGATATTTTTACAAAAAAAAAAAATTTCGTGCAAAATAAGAAGGTCCAAATTGGAATAGCTGTTCTAAAAACTTGTATGAATTATATCATCGATTTGCAATACTTTTGCAATTTTTTTCTTAACATTACAAACAAAAGGGCCATTTTGCTATAAATTAACTAGTTCCGGACTTTAGAAATGGTTGCAAATTTAAATTTAGTGTTATTTAAACTAGCCGACAATTATTACAAAGTTGGAAAACTTTTGTAATTAATGTGAAATGTTTAAAATAAGAAGTCTTCACTGACTGGCCTATATTTCCAAACTGTTCCTTAATGTCACAGTTGTATGTTAAAATCATTTATTTTCACTTGCGTCATTGTTCTTCCGGAGAATCGAAATTATTCTTAAACATAAATTATTGAAGTTCATTTTGTGAACACATGACAATCCATTCTGTTCGGGTGACATTTTGTATGTATTTGTATATAATATAATAGGCAATTACATTTACCTTTGTGGATAAAAATTATATTTTTTGTTTTAATTTTGTGGGAGATGCTGTCAATAAATGAGTTTTGTATTAAAACTTTTGTTTTACAATTGTTAGTATTATCTTGATATCTTACAAAGTTTTGTTAAAGGGGTATAAAACATTATTTTTAAATAATTGTCTAAGTATAGAATTTCCAACAAAAAGTTAATATCTATGGCAAATTCTTTTAAATAATTCATATTAATATTGGTTTGGACTGAGAATTTGAGACCGTTGTTTGAAAATTTGACTCTTAATTGCATATTTAGTGTGTACACCATTCACAGGCTTCTTATTTATTTATTACTAGATTAGAATATGCTAAAAGCTATTGTCTGTATTTACATTATTTACTACTAAATTTAAAAAATACACTACTTTTTATTAAACATGATACTAGCCAAGTAGACACATCCAAACATGTTACCCACACTATAAATTTTAATACAAAATTACTAATCAGCTTAAAGTCATTTTAAGAAAATATAAATCCCAACCAATGAAGTGGAGAGGGGTAGAATGATAACTGTCAATGAAAAAAATATATAGTACATGGAAATCGTACCAAAAAAGAAGTGTTGCCTTACATCAAACGAGGTACCTAGTTCCGATTTTTTTATGAGTTGGTAGTGATGAAATGGGTAATGACAAATCCAAATTTTTCATCTCGAAATCCGTTCGGATCACAGTTAAATACTTGAAAATTCATAAACATTTAGGAATTTTTTCCGTTTTTGTCAATTTTTACCACCAAGGACCTACGTTACGGCAAAAGTTATTATGGACACTTTTTAAGTAGACTAAATTTGTAAATAGAAGTATTACAGTTTTTTTTTAGTTTTTGACAATTTTTGCCCCTAAGTAGTGGGTTTATTGGAAAAGTTACTTTTTTTAGTTATTAAAGTCCACTTAATTCCCAACAAAATTAGACCAGTTATGTCAACTTACACCTGATAGTTTTGAAGACATAGCTGTTCAAATTTGTTGAGGTAAGTAAAGAATTATGTAATTTGGTTTTGAAAAAGACCAACAAATAGTTGAAGGACTATTTCACACATGAATTGTAACCCTTTACCATGTCATTATTTAATGAAGATGGAATCAGGAAGGGTACAAAGTCATCATTTGAATCCTGTGAATCTGAATGAGAATCAACAGAGGAATGATACGCACGTAGTTGTAGATGGTGAACATCGGCTTCATAAAGTAGCGTAGCCTCGTAATGCGTCTTTTGAAGAAATTGGTTCCAGATATGTCCAATACTTTTAAAATCACTACGGCTCAAATATAACTGTAGTTTTCTAGGGCTATCCGTCTGACGCATTAGACAAAAATACCAAGAGCTCTAAACGTCTGCGCACGGCTCTAGCAACGTCCTCTCCTGATGTTATATTCGATCAAACAACCATTGCTTCAGTTGCTTAGGACAAGTTCCTTTTGAATAACAGAAATAAAGTTAGACTCATCGACATGCTGAAGGTTCTGACCTGGAGAAGAAAAAAATTCTAACATTACAGGCAGAGGAAGATGCTGATAGGTTAATAGTAACCACAGCCATTTCCATATCCTCTTTCTACGAAGTATTGAAGATCGTCGGCAGGGATATAAAGTTGATCTTACTTTGTGATTTATCACAAGATGGAGAAGACCACATCTGTCCAACAAACAGACCAAATAACAATGTCACCTACTCGACAAATTTCTTTACGTAATTTCATAACCTGGAATAGTACTGTTCCTTCACGCGTTTAGGGGTTGTGCTACAGCATTAGCACCTTTTGGCCAAGGAAAAAAGAAACTTCTATCGACAATAAAAAAATCCACGCCTCAAACAAAAAGCATAGGTTGTCTTAAGCTTCCTCGTTTCACTTTATGGAGGCAACATAGAATCGCAAAATCTTAGCGATCTTCGCTTTCAGTTGTTTACTAGGGCGGCAGTTAAGCCCAGTATGAACCTCACCAGATTGTTTTCAACCAGGGATTCTGCAAGATTTCACTCTCTGTGAACGTACCACCAGTTGAGAATAAGTTTTTTGCTTGTATTTCTTTCCGCTTCAGACCACATTCTTTATACATGGTTCCTTATTTTGTTGTTGATTTTGTTTCAGGTACAGAAGTGGCTGGGAAATGAGAATTCTCTCGATTGAGGTTGGATGCAAAGTACAGATGGCCTTGTTCCACCAACTCCTCAAGTTCTGCTAAATATGATTTTCTGTAACTGCAAAAAAGGTTGTATCAGCAATTGTGGTTGCAGGAAAGCAGGACTGAAATGCTCGGCTGTTTGCAGCTACTGCACTAGTCAATCTTGCGAAAACATACCAGACCTGATGTTGTGACGACATTGATGAACCATTCATTGATGACCCACCATCAAATAACGACTTCGACCTTCCTGAGCAGTTTGATGAAGAAATTCTACCTCAGCAAGCTGCCCCCAAAAGGTGTGCTGTGGATTCAGAGGACGAGCCTGGTTTATCAAAAATATACAAAAAATGCGAGTTATAACTATTTTCCTAACTGTGCTGTACATAAAATACAATGAAGCGTTTTATTACATTTTTCATATTAATGTTTTAATTAGTAAAATGTTTATTTTAATAAATTATAATACTTATCTTACATTTTGCAAACCCTTCTAGTATATAATTGTTTACTTACCTCAACAACTTTGAACAGATGTGTCTTAGGAACTATCAGGTATAAGTTGACATAATTGATCTTATTTTGTTGGGTATCTTATAAACTATTTGGCCTACCAAAACCAAATTAATCCCATTTTACGTAACACAAGTTCTTGGTGGTAAAAATTGACAAAAACTGAAAAAAAGTGTAAAAATTTAAATTATTTTTTAGTATTTAACAATGATCCGAAGGGCTTTCGAGGTGAAAAATTTTGATTCTTCATTACCATCTCATCACTACCAACATATAAAAAAATCAGAACTACCTCATTTGATGCAAGGCAAAAAGTACCAATTCCATGGACTAATAGAATAATTTCGTTTTGCACATTTTGTAAACAAGATTCAGGGACGGTTTAAGAACATTTTGTGCAACAGTTATAAAATAGTGCATCGGAAAATAATTAACAGTTATAATTTAATACCAAATTGAAATCAAAGCATAAAAATCACAAATATAAACAAGTCAATAAAGAATCGATGCCAAGTAAGGTTTAACAGGCACATTACAAACAAAAAACAAACCTGAACATAGACATAATAGCTGAACAAGGCTAAGCCTGGATTTTATTTACTGTGTTTTAGGGCAACCTCTCCTTTTCATTTACATGACATGTGTAAGAGTGGAAGTTTGAATCATGCACAATTTCTATACTCGTCATGGATGCGCAGATGGTACCTTATCATTCTACACTCTTTAATGCATTAAAAAAAATCTTACTCATCTAGGAAAATAACTTTTTCATAGACGTAATTCAAATGAAAACGTAACAAAAAATATAGCAGATGATCACCCAGGGCTGTTCTCGTAAATCATTCAGATTCATTTTCCTGCTTTTACGACTGGTTATTTTAAGTGGTAAGATGAGTAAATCGCCAAGTATTGTAAGCTTAAAAGGTGGATTTTCCGCAAAGAAAATCCTGCTTGCAAAGATATCCTGCTTCACTATCCCGATTTCAAGGGTTACTTTTTAGTCTTCTTACCTCTCCATCATAGTTGCGGATATGAAAAGTTTATATATAAAACATTTTGTACGTTCAAAGATCAACATTAGCCCTCCATTAAGTGCGAAGGCAGGGTTGCCAACCTTACGGTATTTACCGTTTGCACGGTAATTTCGATTAATGTACGGTATACGACCAAAGTTATTTCCGTACATAAAAGTACGGTATTTACATAAAAAGTATGGTATTTAAAACATATTTTTAGCAAAGACTGAGTTGTGTAAGAGCCGATTCCACCGTTGTATTAAATTACTAAATAAAGATTAAAATGACATTGTCTAATATAAAAATGTAATCTTAATCTTTTTGACCTTTTTTTTAGAATCTCGATAAAATACTTATAAAATTAAATAATGGAAAGATATTTATACATATAGTTTTTCTATAAAATAAAAGTGTACGGTATAATATAACGGAGTATTTCTGGGTTTTAAATTCCACCTAAACATATTTTTATAACTAGAGAATATATAAAATAAAACTATATTTTTAAATTATATGGGGCTTACAATATTAAAATACGATAGTCATTAATACTTTTTCATTAAAATTAAATATTATTGTCAATTAATTAGGATTCTCTACGTTAAAACCCTGGTCCTCTGGGACTCACCACGAATCGCTGTACATACGGTCTCCCTAAATAAAAAAGTGATAAATTGAGTAAAAATTTTAATCTCGGGGGGCATATATTATTATTAATAGGTATTAATAGGTACAATAAAATTTATATTACTCACACTCTCACAATAATAAAGTTGGCACGACTGATATTGCCTGTCTCTTAATATATGGCAACGCTGGGTGGCCGGCACTAAGTTTTTTATTTTTCATGTATTTTTTTTATAATTTAAATATTTATGTTTATTTTAAAAAATTTTGAATTTTAATACAATTTAGTGTAAAATTTAGGTTAAGATTATCAGGTTTTTTAGAGTTTTGTCCCACTGGTTTTTTATATAGCATCCTAAATTTAATATGTCGTCCATTCAATGTCATTGTAGCTTAGTATTTTTTTGTGGAAAATAAAAGGCATTTTATGTTTCTACATTTACTTTTAGTTATTATACAGAGTGTTTCATAATATATGCGAAGGACTTCAGGACGTACAGTTCATCAAATTTCTAGAGGTGTTCGACACCCAGACAGAGAACGCGTTACGTGTGACTAAGATAGCTATTGTACAGTCTGCTAAACAAGTTATTTTAAATAGTTTTTAATATTTTTAGGTAATTAAATTTTAAAAGTGTGGAATAGTTTAGGGATTAAATTGGTCTGATTGGACTTTCTTAGAACGTTTTTAAAAGCAGCTAAAGATAGTATGTAGAATTAAAAATAATTATTATGCCATAAAAGGTGCTTTGGAATTCCTTCAACCTTTTGAAATTGAGTCAGAAAATATAAATTTTATAGGATAGCGGAAAATACCTATAATTTTTTTGTAGGCCTTTGTAAATCGTGGAAATAGTTTATATTTTATTTCTACCTTATTAAGGAAAATGGTACCTATTATTAATAACGGTTGTTTCTGAAACATTACTAAAATTTTCGAAATTTTGTTTTTCTACAAAATAATAAACTATACTATTTAGAAAAAAATTTATTTCTCTTATAATTTTATAAAAAATAACAGGGGAATATTTACATTTCTTGATCTATTAAACAAAACGATAAATTATCTCGACGAATGACACCATGTTCTAGTACGGAAGCTAGCTTTACATTTTTGTTGGTGGTTTCATGGGTTTCATATCAATTTTTTGTAATTGTAGTTTACACGTACATATACCTCTTAACACTTGTTTGCTTTATTAAAAAAGTGTGTTGTTGTGATTTACGTCGAAATAAGTCAAAAACAACTTGAAACCCCATATAAAATCAAAAAGGAGAAACGGAAAAAAATTGAGCCTGTAAATGAACACAACTCAGAAACAAAAATAGCTATCTAATGATAAAAAAATAAAATTTGATTCTTGTGCAGCTTCATCTATATCATTAACTGTTTTTGGTTTTTTAATGGTTTTCTTGGTGATGAAAATTCCGATATCTCACGGTTATCGATTCTTTTTCTCTCTCCAGAAATGCGGACGACAGTGTTTTTAGATACTCCTGTGGCTGCAGCAACACGATCATTTACATTTTTAAATGGTATTGAAGGTGAATTAAAGTTTCCTTCTCTTCTCATAAACTCTATAACATTGGCTATTATTTCGCGAGATTGACTGTTAATCACGCGGCCTCTTAATTTGCTATTAAACTCCATACTTAGGTTCTATTAAACTGTAATGAGCAAAAAACAAACGAAAATAAAAGAAATGTTTTAGCGAAATTTACATCTGACATTTACGTCTGAATGAAATAGTGAAATACTTGATGCGCAGAGTGTACTTTCATTGCGTAAATCCGTCGGGATGCCTGTCAGTAGTGCTTTCTCTGTCTAGCCGTCGAAAGCCTCTAGAAATTTGATGAACTGTAATAGCTCGTCCAAAAATATGAAAAAACCTTTCTATTAACTTGTTGAAATACATGATCATACATACTTGATGAAACAAAATTTGATTTTTCTCTAAAACGGTCGACTTTAGAGCGTATGACCAAGAGTATCTTTTTTGTGTAGAAAACATTGGCGGCTCAAATGGGCGTCTCAAAACCGTACTTTTTCCAGTGGCGTAGAAAATTGATTTTGAAATGTCCGCGTGTGTTCGGCCTAATTTAATTTTGCAATAAATAAACTCTTTTGTCAAATACACGCGAAATGCATAATATTATGGTTTTCATATGTCTTGGAAGAGACCTTTAATTTTTTTATTGCTGTAACCTACCTCACCCAGGTACCTTCATAATTTATTAATTTCATTTATTAAAGAAAATATTGCATTATTATTAAATTCAAAATGCTTTATTTAAAGAAAAATCTCCCAGATAATTAAATCATATTTACGACACCTACTAAATAATATCTATAACCCTGTCCGTAAGAGATCCAATTTTCTTGCAGGTGTCTATGAACCAAACCCGAAACCACCATACAACCTAAATTTTGTCACGAAATGATAATCATTGAAACACTTAACGCACTTATCTTAAGTCAAGTTTGAATAGTAACGTTGTTTTCGATACACAAAATTTTCAAGGCAAGTGATAAATCGACCACCCTCTTTTCTATCTACCTAACTTTGTTCTCACGTCACAAAAAGTAATTAAATCTGGTATAAAGACCCGAACCCGAGAGACTCGAGATATTTCATTAAGAAAAATTCATGAAAATGTATTAAAAAATCAAACTCAGTTCAGTTAATTTCAAACTCCAAACGTTTATTACGCTTCAAGTCTAGTACATTTCAAGTTTAAGATCAGTACTTTTCCTAAATCGACGCAGTTCCTAACCTACCTCATATCGACACCCCTACGTCGCGACGTCCTACATCTCGACAATTTTTCTCTCGAATGTTGTCACATCACGACGCCCTACGTCCCTGCTTCCCTACCTTTCTACGTCCCGACGTCCTCCGTCTCGACGTCATCTTTCCTATCCAATGCTATCCGTCTCGACGGCATCTTCCCTATCCAACATTCTACGTCCCGATGCCTTGATATCTTATTCGACGCTTTACGTCCCTACTTTCCTACATTTCTACGTAACGACGCTCTTATACGACGCCCTGTGTCCCGACGCTTATTTATGCTTTGCTACTCTAAATTACGTTGCTCAACATCCCGGTGCTATGCGTTCCAATGCTCTACGTCTCGATGACCCTTCAAAATTTCCAAATCAGCAGCACTTCCACATAAAAAACGTCAGAAATAGAAGGTGAGACAATAATGTAAAAGTGGTTTATTATTATATTATTCATTATTATAGAAATGTATTGTTCGTTAACGTCACATTTGGGCCACTTAATGTATTTGCCGTTTTATTAAACCATCCTAAAACTATTTAAAAATTTAGTCTACCGAAGTGCCGATACACCCTCGCTAATAGCTACTATATTAACCGCACAGCTGATTGAGGTAAATGACACTTCGGATGGCTAGACTCACATTTTACACGAATATGGTTGATGTCATTGCAGGGTTGGACTATCCTAAATAATTTTTTCTCAATCTTCGCACCATAGGTAGATCTGAACCTAAGGTAGTTCGCTGGTATTGATTCGGCTCTGTTCTAGTAGGACTACACTACATAAACTCCCCATAGATGAGGCTGAAACAAGGGATATATTGCAACGACTGTATTTTAGTAAGCGCACCTATATAAAATTTTTGGACCTGACATTTCTATTGTTCCAATGTTACTCTAGAAATTGGCGTGAATCAAAAATTATGTTATATTCAGGGTATTTTATTTAAAAAACAAAATATTTGCATTGCTACATTTTTTCAGAGCACCCTGTATATTTTGCAATTTTTTAAAAAGATACCACTATGGCAACCCTGCAACATATGTAAAAATATTTGTTTGTCATTTTTTGTTTTGTGAAATATCCAGGTTTTCATAATTTATACTTATTCTGACTCGGTATATGTATAATGATGAGCGTCTGACTTACTTTTTGGACCGGTTGAACGTAAATTAATGAAATATAAAATAAAAATTCGGAAACAAATCTCAAAAATCCCTCTACGAATTATTAAGACCATTCCCAAACCCCAAGGTTGAAAATAATACTTCGAGATTTGAAAAAATCAGTCGTAGCCTAAGATCGAACCCTTGCATGCTAGACAAGTGCCTTTCCTCTAGACCATCACGATATTGACTGTTGAGCTTCCTAGAAATCTCAACAGTAAATATCGTGATAGTCTAGAAAACAGGTCACTTGTCTAGCATACAATGATGTCCGGGTTCGATCCCCGGCTACGACAGGTTTTTTTTTTAAATCTCCACGTATTTGTTTTCAAACTTGGGGTTCGGAGATGGTCTTAATAAATTGTAGGGGGATTTTTAAGATTAGTTTCTGAATTTTCAAATTATTCAGCCACTTTTTTTTAGATATTTCTGACTTTTCGGATTTCGATTTGCGATTTATATATTTTTTACTGGTATTTAAATAACCTTCATTCACATTGCCATGCTGTCAAAAATCGTAAATGGGATCATATAAGGTGAGAACTCGTTTGAAAATCATTTGAAAGGTCTATTCAACCATAATAGTTTTTGTTTTAATAGTATATTATTTAACGAGCGTAATGCAGATGAAGTTTGCAGCACGAGCCACAGGCGAGTACTGTAATTCATCAAGTGAGTTATGACCATTACCGCAAGTTGAATACTATACTTTATCTACGACTATAACAATAAATACTAAGATACAAGTATCGAGAAAGAATTATATAATTGACTAGATGATCAAAACGTTTGAATCTTTGTAAAAGCTATTACCTTCGTCGCCAGATATTTCTCATCAGGAGCTTTATTTATGAAATTATTAAGTTGTTCTAGTGTAAATATTTTTGCCTTTTTAGCTATATGTTTTTCTCTATATAAATTCCATTATTTATGTTGAGTGTGCTTCTTAGCAAGGAGTAAAAAGTCCATAGAGACGATGCTTTATATTTATTGCTAAGTTCATTAAAATATGATAAAGATACATTTTCTGTAAACGAGTTACATCAATCTTGAAAATTTTAGTATACTCCTTTATACTTGTTTTTTTGATTTTTCTGGTAATAAATTCTGTATTGCATTACGAGCTATCTCTATTATTTCTGGAGGTGTACATAATAACTAATCTTCACTAAGGTACATTTGGGTAATATGGCCCGGGCGAAAATATGGCCTACGGGATATTTTTGTATTATGTAGCGCCATCTCTTTACGAGTAGTGAAAGTTTAGAAAGTTATATATCTACAGAGACCATTACGACGTTGCATCTACTGCAAAACCAGTTCCACGTGCCTTGCTGTTTTACCGGTGTTTTCTTATACATTTAGGCAATTTTAATCGCGAATATTTCGAGTTACGTTAAAAAAAGAGGTAGGTGTTTATTTACTTGCTGACTTTATAGTTTTTTGTATTCCATTTCGCTATTGGACTTAAAAAATTAAATTCCAATGTGACTACATAACCTTAAAATTGCAAAACGAGTCAAGCGGAAATATGGCCCAGATAGCGAGCCATAATTTTGCCTTGGGCCATATTTTCGTCCTATTCTTAATGTTTTTTTAGGTCATGGGTTAGGCAAATAAGGGTATTCGCGCCAACTGGAATGAAGAGATGATGAGTGAAGCTCTAGACCTGCTAAAGAAAGGCGTGTCACAGAGAGAAGTTGAAAGAAAATGTGGAGTTCCCCAAACCACTCTTCGAAATCATTTAAAGAGTGGAAGTGCGAAAAGACGATTGGGCAGAAGGAGCATACTGATGGAGGAAGAAGAACGGGAACTTGTCGGTCGGATTGTAAGACTAGCAGAGATCGGCGTACCTCTAGTAGTTTTTAAGAAGAATTGTTTTTCGGTATTCTATTGATAACAATATACCCCGTAAATTCAACACTGAAAAAGAAATGGCAGGATATGATTGGTACAAATCATTTTTAAGAAGAAATAAAACCCTCTTACAGAGAAAGTCTCAAAATTTAAATCCCGCCCGAGCGCAAAAATTAAACCCAGTCATTGCTAGAGATCACTTTACTAAACTAGATAATATTTTAACTGAATTAGGCATCAAGGATTCCCCAGAACGAATCTTTAATATTGACGAAAAGGGATGTCGATTGACTTTACATCACAATCAGTCGGTGTTAGCTAAAAAGGGATCTCGCCGCGTTCATTTAGTGTCCAATAAACATGCAGAGAACTGCACAGTAGTAGCTTGCGTTAGGGCGTTGGGTCATGCTGTTCCTCCAATGGTCCTGTTCAAAGGGTCTAGATTAAAGGAAGTCTTTAAAGAACATCTTCCACCTGGTTCCACAGTTGCCATGACGAAAAGGTAGCATGACTAGCGAGACATTTGTTCAGTGGCTACGTCATTTTTCTAAATTTAAGCCAGCAGGGCGAGTTTTGTTGATCTTAGACGGCGCCTCCTGTCATCTGGACCTTGCAGTCGTGGACACAGCAAACTAGTTTGATATTTCTTTGTACTGCCTCCCATCAAACACCACCCACGAATTCCAGCCATTGTACAAAGCAGTTTTTAGAGCTTTCGAACATTATTGGGATAATGAACTTTTGCGCTACTGGAACGACAATCCGTCTGAAATTAGGAAGTTAAAAAAAGAAAATTTTGGGAAAAGTTTTGAGTCCAGTTTTGAAGCAGTATTTCCAATATACAAAGCGGATTTCGGTCCTCAGGGATCTTTCCTTTTGATCCAACAGTAATTCCCGAAACAGAATTCGCACCATCGGAGTTGACATTTAGAGAAATTAATCCAGGGCCAAACCACGATGCTGAATCTTCCGACGATGACCTTCCTATAAATCTATTAGCTAAGAAATTAAAGCAAACAAGTAGCCCAAAAGCAGGATGTTCACATTGGACCGAACCATTAAAGCAAACAAGTAGCCCAAAAGTAGGATGTTCACCTTGGACCGAACCATTAGAAAAACAATCAGCTTTAAAAAATCCCAAAATAAACATTTTAGATGTCAAAATAATCAAGCCTACCAGCTAAGAAAAAGAAACCAAGAAAATTGCACAACTTTTACCAACTCCGGACTTTACTATAAAGAGACAAACAACTCTAAGGTGAAAGGCAATGAATTATAAAGCTCAAGTGCTAAAAAGAGATCTATTTTCCGAAAAAGTTTCATCTGGTTTGACAAACAACGAACTTAAAACAACTGCTAAGCACTCGGCTAAGCAGGAAAACATATCAGACATCAGCAACTGAATGTGTACAGTATGTAACGTGGCTTGTGTTGAGGATATGCGACAGTGCTTATTTATATACCGAATTATCGTAGGAGCCCAGCGTGAGATATAATAACTCACTATTAAAACTCACGCTATTTATTTATTGATACTATTAATTGCTCAAAAGCAGTTGAATAATTAATATATAAATTAATAGGAGTAGATAAATAGTTTTTAATATGATTCCATTTAAAATCAGTGTTCAAAATATCACTGTGGTGGTTATTTCAATAATCTGTAAAAATAGCAATTTATTTAAGTATCCCAAACCCTTTTAAAAAAGAAAAGGCAACCGACTGACATATTAAATTAAATGTAGTAGTTTGCGGTTTCTTAGCTACGGCTTACGCCTACCAAGCTGCTACTAAAAGAAGTCTTTATCGTGATGCAAATTTTATGAAACGATTACCTTATCATTAAGAATTATTCACGCAATTACGAACGAGCTGCTTAGCTAACATGTAAACATGCAAAAACTTAACAAGTGGCAATTTGGTTTGGTGTTCAATCTGGAGTTTGTTGATCGCGAATTGTTGTATTCTAAAGTTTGTGTTTTTGACTTTTAATGGTTTTTAAATATCGATTTATTACCAGCATATGTTTTAACTAGCAAATTATTACCTTAATATTTTTCTCAGACGAAAACGAAGAGTATCGAAGTACATTTGGTGGGATGAGGTTATAAATTCTGCCAAGAGATTTTTATTAGGTACAGATGGTTGTCATCTCTCAAGAAAAATTTGTAAAAACATTCATAAAAAACTTTAAGTTTAAAACAGGTTTGTGATATGATACATATATACTGTAACGTTTCCAATTTATCGTAATTATATAACATTTCCCTAACCTCACTTTATTAAACGCTTACCTCAACCATCGTTCATATATGTAGATCATCTCGTTGCCAGGGGAGGTTCAAGTCAGTATAAGTCGACAATAACAACTTTAGAAATAATTATTTAATATTCTTTATTTTATCAAAATCGTGCAAATGCCGTCGCCAGTCACCACATATTAACCAAATTTATATGAGGCTACCCCTGAGGTAACCCCTTACTAACAAAAAAAGAATCATAGAAATTAAACAAGGTGGTAAAGAATTAATGATAAACATACATTAAAAATAAAGAGATTGAGGATTTTCTAATGGACCCAATTATTAGATTTTGACCAAATTACACTGAAGTAACCTGTTTTTAACAAAAAAAGAATCATTGAAATAATTATCGCTGAACATAAATAAAAAAAAAACATAACGATGAATTGAGAACCTCCTCCTTTTTTGAAGTCTGGAAAGAGCAGTTTATGAGTTCTACCTTTCCTAGCTTGACGACTGTTACAACTGACAAATATGTTTTTAAAATTATGATTATGGCTAGTATTTACTTTTTACTATAAAAAATTTAAATAATGAATCTTTATGCTACTATTTAAAATATCAAAGTGATTCTACCACTTCGTACTGCACTTCTTAACAGTTACTTTCTTAAAATTATTAAAGATATCTACTACTCACAGTTGTCTTCAGTTCAAAATTTCTGCAATTGATTGCAGAAATGGAAACTGATGTTCTGCGAACACCACTATTAGATCCTGGTCCACGCTTCAAAACGATTATGCCATTATGCCGCAAACTCGTACAATGGTTTATGTACAAAATATGAAAACTAGAGATAAGGAGGCGAATCGGCATACTCGAAATACGGTCCCAAAAAACGAACTTTAATGGAGCTTTTTCAATTCACCGCAAGGTCATTGGCTTCAACTGTTTAGGTTATCTCGCCTCGTGTTCTGTGTAGGCTTTGTTACTGTTTCCCACCACCACTTTAGGAACAGCACTGTTAATTAGAACCCAACAGTGAATGGTCGAGTGAGGAATCCTACTTCTATTTTTATTTTTTCAGTAATAGTTTCGCTGTAACTGCTGAACTATAATTGTAAACAAAAATGAGTACCTACATTGTACAGGGTTATTCATTATAAATTACCCACCCCTTATTATCGTTATTATTGTCTATAGAAAAAAAAGTTTCAAATAAAAGTTGTGTGGTAATAACTGAATTTTGTTAAAATGCTATCAACCATACAGTGGCGTGCGGATTTAAAGGGATACAAAAATATAATATATTTTTTTAATGGGACACCCTGTATATTATTACATTTTTGGATTTGTCATTTTTTTCTGATTTCAAAAATATATAATATGTCGAATATCTTAGGTAACTTGTTACTGCAAATATGAAAAAGTTATCATTATTAAAGTAGGCTATGAAAGTGAAGCAGTATATCTAGCTGCTCTTCCTGGTTTGCTTGAACTACACGCTTTTTTCTACTAAAACTGGAGGTGTGATTCACCTTTAGATAAATATTTTTGAACGTATTTTCTGATGGTGTTGGAAGATTTGGATACAATAATATGCTCTTTTTCTTGCACGTTTATTTTTGGTATTTTGCATATAACAAGTAAATATTTGGACTTTTTCTTCCTCACTGTAAACCATTTTGATTATTTCAAACATAATAGTAGTCATTTTCATAGCCTACTTTAATATAATAAGAACTTTTTCATATTTGCAGTAACTAGTTACACAAGATCTTCGACGTATGATAACTCAAAAACGGTATAAGGTACGGGTAATATATTATATATTTTTGAAATCAGAAAAAAATAACAAATCAAAAAAATATGTTCAAAAATATTTATCTAAAGGTGATTCACACCTCCAGTTTTAGTAGAAAAAAGCGTGTAGTTCAAGCAAACCAGGAAGAGCAGCTAGATATACTGCTTCACTTTCATAGCCTACTTTAATAATGATAACTTTTTCATATTTGCAGTAACAAGTTACCTAAGATATTCGACATATTATATATTTTTGAAATCAGAAAAAAATGACAAATCCAAAAATGTAATAATATACAGGGTGTCCCATTAAAAAAATATATTATATTTTTGTATCCCTTTAAATCCGCACGCCACTGTATAGTTGATAGCATTTTAACAAAATTCAGTTATTACCACACAACTTTTATTTAAAACTTTTTTTTCTATAGACAATAATAACGATAATAAGGGGTGGGTAATTTATAATGAATAACCCTGTACAGTTTTAAATATACAAAGGGTCCTGTAAATATACCGAAAAACTTTTAAGGGTGGTAGAGGGGACATAAAAAGATACTTTTTTGCTTGATAACAATATGTTTCAAAAACGAAGCATTTTCGGACATATTATTTGTCAGTATATTAACGAGACATCCTATATAATTACTATAGAAAAATGTTTTTAGAATAAATTCTGAATTCTATTAATTGATATTTGTTATTTTTTAGGTTTAATGACTCAGTTGAAACATGATGATCAGCCACACCAAGGAATATCCTTGATACTGATAAAAATGGTATGATTAAGCACATTGTGGTGCGAAGACGTGGCTTGTACGAATCTGAGGCATAAGTTGATCGAAAACAGTGCGCAAAAATAAATTTGAATCTGCATATCCATCATATATATATTGTAATGATGAGGATGTTATGATTATGTTTGAGTAGCTATATTGTAATGGGTAATGATGTCCTTTTTTTTTTATTTTAATTTTAATTTAATTATTCTAATTTATTTTAATCATGTACATTTTTTTTTTATTAAGGTTCCTCGTCTGGCACCATACTGTAATGAGCTTCACGTTTAGTAGCCATAAATTCTAGTGATATGAATATTTTAATAAAGAGTAACATTACCCAAGTATTATTTTATTTAAAAGTAATTTAGATTAAAAATCATCCTCATTCATCCAAATACTTAATGCTCCGGCTGAAATACTATCTGATGCAATGCGCGATTGTGATAAAACGATATAACTTAATTCTTTTAGATAATGGGTTTAAAAGTTTTCATCTATGTATTTAAGACACTTACCTCTGCACCTCGTATATCATCAACTCTTGAATTATTGAAATAAAAGTAAGTAAAAATTTGAGACTCTGTATATAATTTGTAGTTTTATTTAAAATATGTTAATATCAGGGTTTAGTGCGAGTTCAAAGATTATGGCTAGTATGGGATAAAGAAACAGAAAATTGTTACATAAATGTAAAAAAATAAACTTAAGAACGAAAAATAATATAATGCGTCATTTAAAGATCGATTCTTGGATCGAAAATGGCGCATTATGCGACTAAAATACAGTTAGCTACCGTGACTTAATGTTCTACCCAGTGTACGGCGCTTCTCAATGTAAGTAACAATCTTTTGACCGCCTATACAGTAATTTCTCAAGTCGGACAAGAGATGGCTCATAGCCTAACCAACCCAAAATGTTTCTACAAAGTTGTGACACTATGTTAGACGTAAATAGAAAGATCTTTCGTCTTTTCGATTACTTAAATACTCAATTATGGTAAGTAAGTTTTTAAATTAGTCACTAATGATAGTTTTTAATTAAAATACCTGTGTTTCACTGTGAAATATGAGATGTCCAAGTGTTAAACGTATCTTTTTTCAGTGTCCATAAACAGAAGCAGATATTGCAAATACCTGGGGGAACTGGAGGCCTTTCGTCGAATATGCCGGTGCATACAGCGGTGATGATGTCTTCCTTGGGACTAGTCTTCGGTCAGTTTTACATGATTTTCCAAGGGTAAGTTAAATTTAATATTACCTTTGACATTTATACACTAGTTAAGTACTTATAAATAAACATTGAAGATTAATTTTCCTGTTTCTTTATTTTTTAGGAAAAAGGAGTTTTGGAAAAGAATTAGAAGGAAAAATTTTACATGTCCTCCCTCCTTCGTTCCATGCTACCGACTCTTTTGTTTTATCAACAAATTCTGATTTAAATTTTTTATCAAGTTGGATAAAAAATGAAATTAGCCAATCAAAATTTTGACAGTTTAGTTAAATTATTAAAATTTGATTATTGGATTTATAAAGGTGAGTTTATTTAAACGGCTTATTTCATAATTTGGTAACACTGTCTCACTACATTTAGTTACTTTAGATCTTGTCAAATTTACCACTATACAGGGTGTAGTCTAAATACTTAGATGAAACTTTTTAATTATATTTCTTTAAAGACTTTTAATCATTAACTTGATATTCTTGGGATTTCGTGTTTCATTATAATATATAGCCATATTCCGTACCACAATACGTCATGCGTGAACTCGATGAGATTTCAGTGACTAAGCTCTGCAATGTTTTATATCATTAGGAATATCAACATTGTAAACAGTTATGATCAGCGTTTTCTAACCTTTTTTCTAGATCAGGGAGAATAAATAAAAACTAAATAATTTATATTAATAACGATTGAAAATATAAGGTAAACGCCAGTAATTCCCGGCCTGACAATGAAGGAGGCAAAGTACAACAAGTTTTTATTATTTTTCAAAGTAATCTCCCTTTACCTCAATGCACTTCTTAAAACGTTTAATTAACAATTCAATCCCTTTAAAAAAATATTCTTTCGGTTTATCCTCAAAGTGGGCCAAAACAGCTTCTTGTAACTCAAAATCGTCCCGAAAACGTCGCCCGCGAAGGTCCTTTTTCAAATAACTAAACAAATAATAATCGCTTGGAGCCATATCTGGACTATAAGGAGGGTGATCTATATTTTGAAACCCGCAATCTAGGATGGCAGCTTGTGTAACGCCAGCAGTATGAATGGGCGCATTGTCGTGCAACAAGCGCACACCTCTGGCTAATTTTCCTCGACGTTTTTCCCGAATACATTCCCGCAACTTATGAAGTAATGCGGCATAATATTGTAACAACCAGTTAGCCTAAAGACCAACGCTCGTCACCAAATGTAACAACCAGTTATGTCTAAAGACCATTTGCAACTACTGATAGGTCTTTAGCTACTGTTACTATACTATTAAAGGATAAAGGCAGCGCTTGTCACCAGCCCTAGGGTCCTGGAGTCCTGAAGGAACATCCATTCGCCAGTGGCAAAATAAAATAATAAAAGAAAATAATAAAAATACAAAAAAAAAAAAACATCCCTTAATAGCATATGTCGAGCGGTTTTGGCAACTGACTTAAGACTCTCAAGTCCTTAAGGGTAGGAACACCGAGGCTTAACATGCTCGGAATATTTCTTACTGGTTTTTGGAAAGAGGTGAGAATAAGATAGGTTAATAAACAATAACATGTATATTTATATATAAGTAAAAAAATTATTAACAATTTTAATAAATCAAAACAATCTTTATTTTTGAAATAAGATAAGCAAAAATTACTACTCATAATTGTAAAATCTTTATTATGATAAACCATGTTAATAGAATATAATCTATGATAAAACTTTAATAAAATGAAACATTTTACATCACAAAAACTTTTTACTATAATAAAAAAAACTCTTTATATGATAAAACCCTTAAAACTGATAAACATTTAATAAGTAAACTTGGGACGAAAATGAAAGAATTGGCATTTGAAGAAAGACTAATGAACTGTTTTAAAATACATAACCCAAACAAGAGATTTAAACATGTTAAAATAAAATAGATATTACCTTTGAAACTAAAACACTACACACACACTTTACTATATACAGGGTGTCCTTTAAAATGTGTCCCAAAATTCTCAGGCAGATTCCTTAACCAAAAAATGGAAAAAAAGTTCCCATAGACCTATGTCCTAAAGTGCCCCCTAAGCGAGCAACAGCCTCTCGAAATCATTTTTTTTATTTTGATTTTTTGAATTTTCTTAAAAATGGAAACAAATAAAAGAACCAAATTTTGGCTGTTAAATATGATCAATAATAGTGACCTTTTGACACCTTCAAAAAGAAATTATTTCGTCAGGGGTGTACTTGGGAATTTTTTGAAAATTTTGATTATTTATAACTTTTTTGTGTTTTTGGTAATGACTTATCCATATTTTTTTTACATTCTACATTGAAAACTACGTCCAAAAGGAATACTTGTTTGATCTCGATTGGAGCAGCCGTTTCCGAGAAAACATCATCCAAAGATATTCGTCCACTTTAGCTTAATTTTCAATTTTCCTAAATTACCTCGGTGAATCTCGTAAATAAAAATAACTTTTTTAGCTCTCTCTAAATAATTGTAGTTCAAATGTCGTGGTGGGACTATTTTTATTTAATAATAAGAAACGGTTTAAAAAAATATTTATTCTAAAAAAACAAATCAAAAAAAATGAAAGCAGATGCTCAATGTGGCGACCATTGGTTTCCACACACAAGCGCAACCGTCGCATCATAGACTGTCTTACACGAAAAAATACTTCAGGATTATTCCTAAGAACTTCGCAATGATGAAAAACTCGTTCTTCCAATTATTCAACTGTTTCAACAGGACTGGAATAAACCAATGATTTTAAATAACCCCAAACAAAAAATCCATTGGATTTAGATCTGGTGAACGAGGTGGCCAGTTAACAGGACAACCTCTGCCAATTACTCTACCCTCAAATCTTTCGTTAAGGTGCTGTCTAGCTTCAAGGCTGTAATGTGGTGGAGCTCCATCATGCATCTCTACCATCTCTAGTGAAACCAGCTTCATCGGTAAATAGCACTTTATTAAGAAACATTGCATCTTGATTACATCTTCCAAGAAACCATTCAGAAAAGATAACTCGCGGCTCATAATCAGTAGCTTTAAGTGCCTGAACTTTTTGAATGTGGTAAGGGTACAATTGTTGTTCACGCAAAACTTTCCATACCGTGTTACGTCCGACTCCCACTTCTGAAATTAAATGAGAGAATCTGTGTAGTGAATAGTTAAGAAAGAGAATCCATTGATTTGGGAAATCAGATTTTTTCTGCATAACGCAACTCTTTTCGATACGAAAAGTCGTGAAATGTAAGAGAAGCAATAACAAGTAAAAAACTAGTTTTATACGATAAGGTACGGGGTAGCTAAAATAATAAATAAGTAATTACTTATCATTTGCTATTTTTCTGGTACTTGTCGATGGGGTTTCAGCTACCCTATCCAAAATTGCTTCTTCCAAAGCAGGAGTTCTCACATAATTTTGTCTTCCACTGTTACTAGAGTTTTTCTTAAATGTACCAGTTTCCCGAAGTCTATCGTCAATTCTAGAAAACGTCTTAGCGCATGGAAGATGCCTATTTGGAAAGCGCTCCTGATAAAGTCTGCGAGCTTCATTGGCATTTCCAGAAGCGAGTCCAAAACATAAGTGCATGTCCGTCATTTCGCCGAATGTGTAATCATTATTGTAGTTATTGTGAGCCATTTTAAACAAAATAATAACAATACAACGAATCGCACCAGAACACTTTTAGAAATAATGTTTACCTGAAGAAACATTTTTATCAGTGAGCGAAAAAAATTATCCATGAAACACAAAAACGCCAAAAAAATACATATTTTTACTTTTTTATTCTAAACAGCTAAATACAAACCTTATGGTCTTCATAATAAATAAATGGGAACTAAATTTTTAAATTTTATTTAGAGAGCTAAAAATAGTATACATGGTGATTGATTAGTGTGAGGAAGCTCTGTAGATCTGTTATAATAAAAGTAGGCAGCTTTAAGCTTCACATTTTAAAATTAGTTACGATGTGACAGGGTGTTTCATAAGGCCGTGCCAAATCAAAGTTATGTTTTTTAAATGGAACACCCTGTATATTATTATATTTTTAGAATCTGCTTGATAATCTGATTTCAATGATATATCACACTTGTTATCTAATATGAATAGTAAAGGATCTACAGCTACTCAAAAATCACATTTTTTCAAATTCAGGTGGCTGTTGTAGCCAAACAGTTGGAAATCGAGGAAAACGGCTTACAGTCCCTATCCTAACTTTTTAAGGTCTATTCAGTGACATAAAATACATATTATTTGATACAGGGTGATCAAAAATCCAAAATCACATCCGATTTTTGATCACCCTGTATCAACTAATATTTTTTGCCACTGAATAGACCTTCAAAAGTAAGGATAGGGACATGTAAGCCGTGTTCCTCGATTTCCAACTTTTTGGCTACAACAGCCAAAATTGAAAATTAACCTAAACTGCACGAATATCTTTGGATGATGTTTTCTCGGAAACGGCTGCTCCAATCGAGATCAAACAAGTATTCCTTTCTGACGTAGTTTTCAATGTAGAATGTAAAAAAAAATATGGATAAGTCATTACCAAAAACACAAAAAAGTTATGAATAATCAAAATTTTCAAAAAATTCCCAAGTACACCCCTGACGAAATAATTTCTTTTTGAAGGTGTCAAAAGGTCACTATTATTGATCATATATAACAGCCAAAATTTGGTTCTTTTATTTGTTTCCATTTTTAAGAAAATTCAAAAAATCAAAATAAAAAAAATGATTTCGAGAGGCTGTTGCTCGCTTAGGGGGCACTTTAGGACATAGGTCTATAGGAACTTTTTTTCCATTTTTTGGTTAAGGAATCTGCCTGAGAATTTTGGGACACATTTTAAAGGACACCCTGTATAATAAATACTAATAATTACTAAGTTACATTTTTGGGCATAGGTTTGGCCCAACGGCCGCCCCTTGAGTCTTTTTTGTCAATGATTGACTCTCTTTTTATATCAATCTTAACGTGATTATTTTAAAAAGAAACTCGACTTATTTATTTTTAATGATTATTCGCACGATTTGTCCTTTAATTTTCTAGTACAATGAACTATTTCTAATTGTTTGGTTTTAATAAATATGTTGTGTTAATTTAATAGATTAAAAATATTAGATATTTTTGGGATTTTTGTTAAATTCTTTATATTTTAAAAATAATAATGCCAATTATTACAATATGTGCCATTAACGGTGGTATTTATCTCTTTAAAATCAATCAGAAGGATTCCTTCACAATCCCAAAAGATCGTAGCCATCACCTTTTTCGATGATTAGCAGACTCTAAATTTTCGTGGGGGGGGGCTTCACCCTTACGGAGCCACTCCATTGATTCCCTTTTCGACAGAGGATCATAATAAAGAACCATAGTTTCATCTCCAGTGACTATTGTTTCCAACACGGGGTTGGGATCATCTCCACACAGTTCCAAAAACGATCGAGCACACTCGACACGACGTTGCTTCTGAATCGCCGAAAGGTGTTTGGGCACCCATCTTGCACTAACCTTATGCATACCCAAATGAAAAGCAGACTCTAAATTTTCGTGGGGGGCTTCACCCTTACGGAGCCACTCCATTGATTCCCTTTTCGACAGAGGATCATAATAAAGAACCATAGTTTCATCTCCAGTGACTATTGTTTCCAACACGGGGTTCGGATCATCTCCACACAGTTCCAAAAACGATCGAGCACACTCGACACGACGTTGCTTCTGAATCGCCGAAAGGTGTTTGGGCACCCATCTTGCACTAACCTTATGCATACCCAAATGAAATAAAATTAAAAGTTTATCTACTTTTCACGACGTATTCTATGTACTTGTGAGATTATTAATAATTTATTAAATTGAAATATTTTATCCTAAAAAATATGGACATTTTACAATGAAAATGTCATTTGAAAAAGACATTGATTTTTTTTTCTTATATTGGCAAGCCTGGCGACTACAGGTTTCCAGATCAATAGGCTACTATTTCGAAAAAAATGGCATTAAAAATGGACTCCTATGTCGTGACCCCCTTAGATATACCAGCCCTGCTGAGTACACGTAACATGAGTGACAAAAAACATCAAAGCAAGATTTACGTCGTTCCGTATAAAAATCAAATTTAAAACTTAAAGAAAACACAAGAAATCATCAATTCAATGTCTTTTTAAAGCTTATAATGTAAGTAAAATAATGTATTTATGTCTAAATATAATATTTATTGCAAACTAGTCACAATATGTATCTTACGAAGTGTGGTTTATTTTATTACAAGTTTATATAATATAAAATTTTACAGTTATAGATGCTGACTTACAAACAACAATAATTATACATTGAATTTAACTTACTAGAGAAGAAAATTTATTTTTTATAGAGTTTTATTGTTATTTTTTTTTACCCCAATTGTGTCATTGTAAATGTTTTTTATAAGATACTAAACGTTTAGAACAGTGACAGCACATATATCATTCCTAGTGCCGATAAAGCACTTTTTAGAGATGATGCTGTTCTATACTTTTTAGAAGATATTATCAAATATTATGAGACTATTTTTACTGATGGTACTGTTAGCAAAATAAAAAGGGGAAAGCTGAAATTAAAGGATGAGGTAATACCATGTATATTCCCAAATCTCCCTTTATATAAGGTGGCGCAAAATCAAATACTCTATGGAATGTTGTCATGGTTTCGTTTGTAGTTGACATCTGTTCGAGTTTTTCTGTCAGTTGCAAAGTAGATACTTGGGAAATTAATTATGAATCGATATACGCCTCGAGCACGTGCCGAAACCGTAAAATTTTTTTATCAAAATAATTCGTCGAATATCAGAATTTTTCCTAAACGCCTTATCTCAAAAAACGCCGATATTGCATATTCGCCAAGGTTTTCCAATTTAACTGTTTCAGACTTTTGATAATGAGGTTATCTCAAAGATATAGGGTATTTGTAAATAATCTTCAAACACTAGAAGCATTAAAAGACAACACAAAGAAATTGACAGAATACCACCTGAAAGTTATGAAAAATGTTTTAAAAAGAGCTCATTATTGTATTAATGCCGGGGGGTCCATTTGGTCGATATTATTTTTAGTGTGTAACAAAACAAATTTTTAGAGTTTAAATAAATATTTTTTATTTATAATATGACTGTTTTTTAATTAATCTTACTTCTATATAAAAAACAAATAGGCGATTTTATTTTGCGCCACCTTGTACTTGTATTACAACAATAAAAAATCTGTGTTTTATTTTACTCTTAAAACTATATATTGGTTCAATTCAAAAAAAAATTTGCCACAAAATTGTACTTATCAAATTTCAGCATTTAAGAAACCTTTTCGAATTTGGTCATACATACCTAATTTGTATTTTATATGGATAAAATTGAATAATTTATCAATTAAAACATGCAAGACTTATTTAGAAATAAACACAGCAGTATGCTCTGTGCTTTATTTAGCTCTAAATAAGTTTATTTTCTTTATTTTGACAAAATTATGTATAATTCCCATAAGAAGCCATGTATTTTGAACACCGTGTGCAGTACTAGCGCCCATGCGGTTAATTATAGAAGTTCAATTAGCATGCGTTTTTTGGGACCGTATTTTGAGTATGCTGATTCATCTCCTTATCTCTAGTCTTCATAATCTATATCGATGTCAATCTTGATTGAACATCCGTTTATTGTCTGTTACTCTTATATTTCACCAGAAGTTGTTTAACCTCGGCCGCAAATGACTAAATCGGAGAAAAACACAGCTTCGGTACACAAGTAGCTATTTTACCCCTGGTTTCATTAAAATGATCGATGGTTTAATACAAAAAACTCAAAGTGTAATATTATCTCTTGTCCAGTACACTCGTTTACACTTGAGCATTAGCCTATATTATTTTTGATTGAAGATGTATACATTTAAAGAGGTCGTTTACTTAAAAATAAAAATATTTAATTTTGATATTTTATTTAACTCAATCAAAACATTTTAATTATTATTTTCCATTTATATGGCTTATACCGAACTTGTATGTGCTCTAGTAGCTGACAGTTTTACCGTCAGTTGCCGCCATATATTCATTAATTACATACGTTTTATTAAATTCATCGTGTTACATATTAGGCATTCCAACGACCTGTCCAAATGGCTAGCAGTGGGGATTGACAGTTTAGATATGGCAACCCTGTTGTCATGTTGTCATTAACAGGGTCAATGATACATATTGATATGGATATGAGTTTGATAGTCCAGATTTTAGTTTATATTGATGATTATAGTGTGATATATTGTTTTTTATGTTTAACTTGATAATTTTTTACTTAATAATTATTACTCAACCATATCATTAGTTATACGAATTGACCCTTATTAATTTCTGTTATTGCTCCGGCTATTACTCTTATTATCTCATGGGTCTTGGATTCTGGCGCTATTCCTTGTTAATATGAAATTAATTTTTTATTTAATAAGTTACCTTTCTCGATTAGTGTTATTTTCCCAATTAATAAAATATTCCTTTTACAAAAATATTAGTTTCATTTTATTTATAAATCAAATCATTTTAACATTTAGATATAAATACGAACAAAAAAATAATTATTCATAATTAATTTTGTGGATAGAAAATGGCGGACACGCCATCTATTGGAGGATATTACAGTATGATGTGCTCTGGAGATGAATCACTTTACTTAAGTTAAAATTAAAACTAGCTTTCTGTAATTACCCTTCTTAAAATACTTGTAAAGAGCTCTATACATCTAACCTAAATTCAAGAAATTTATTTACACCAATGCAGAACGTAACAAAATGTTTATTGTGTTTAAAAACCGAAAGTCAATTAATAAACTGTTCAAAAAAACTTTTAAAAGTAAATAGCTTGCAGTATCGTTTTTAATCAACTTGTTTAAATTATTTTACTCACTAAAACATCAGTTCTTTCCTAGTTAAAGTTATTTTGATTCCAGGAATTGGAAATATACTCCTTCTCAACATGGATGAAATGGTTGATTCTTACAGAATCGTCTGTCTGCTTGGTGACCGGAGTTCAATACACGATTTGCTCTTTCTAGTTAACGGTAGGTAAATTTTTTACTCACCCAGGATGTAAGGTAGGTGCGGTGAATATGCCCATGCAGGTAATATGCACACCCGCTGCCATTTTAAAAAGTTTAGCTTATATGCTAATAGAGGGCGACCAACGCGTTAAGATTTTGCACTTACAGCGGTACAAGTCAAATCAGTCTCTGCTAGTCTTTGCCCAGTGGCTGAAAATGAATCACCCGTTTTGAGCGCTGCCAAGTATAACAATAACACGTGTTTAAAAAGAGTGTAAACTTTGTGTATGTTTGTTTACAAAAATTGTAAGTAAAGCATTTTAAAGTACGTCTATTTATCATTTTCTTAGTATATAATTTTAATAAAAATACTTTGAAATTAACCTTCAAAACCTAAAAAAATACATAACCTTTCTCTGTTGCTAATACGCCCATCGTCATCGGAAGCAAATATGCCCATATGGGCATATTATCTTCGGTTCGTAGTGGAACGTTTATTATTAGTTTAAATTTTTGTTTTACAGATGTCACCTTATAAAACAAAAGGAATTCGGTCTCAGTGGACGGAGGAAGACCTTAAACGCGCCCTTAGAGCGGTAGAAAACGGAGAGTCGAAAAACTCAGCATCTAAGCAATATAAAATACCGCGAAGGACTCTTAAGCGTTATATTGACAAAAAGGCTAACGTAAAACAGCCACTTGGTAGAAAAAGTGTTCTGAATAAAGACCAAGAAACAGAATTAGCGGCCCGAATTATCAGGCTGGCGCAGGTGGGTTACCCACTTACAAAACGAATGCTTCGAAGATCTGTGTATCATTATTGTGAGCAAAACGGTTTACGTAACATGTTCTCACAAGAAAAGCGTCTAGCTGGCCGTCACTGGTTAAAAGCATTTCTAAATAGATACCCAGAGATTTCTCCTAGACGGGCCCAGAACATGAACCCGGCGAGAGCACAAAAGCTCAACAAATATATTGTTTCCGATTACTTTGACAAGCTTAAAACAGTGCTTCTCGAACTGGACTTAATGGATAAACCTGAAAGAATTTATAATATGGATGAAAAGGGGTGCAGGTTAACATTACATCATCAGCAGACTATTCTAGCTAAAAAGGGCATAAAAAGGGTTCACCTAGTGGTACCAGAACACGCGGAAAATGTTACTGTCGTTGCTTGCGGTAACGCCAGTGGAGGAAGAATTCCCCCATCCATTTTATTCAAAGGCATAAGGATGAAAAGCGAATGGAGTGACAACTTGCCACCCGGAACTCTAGTCCTCATGACGAAGAAAGCAAGCATGACAATTGAATCATTTAACGAATGGCTAAAGCACTTTGGCAAATATAAACTTCCAGGCAACTGCCTTTTAATCTTTGATGGCGCATCTTGCCATTTAGATCCTTCTATTGTTGAAACTGCAGACTCTTATGGCATCACCCTTTTATGTCTCTCAAGTAATACGACACATGAACCGCAGCCAATGGACAAGGCTGTATTTAAATCTTTCGAACATCATTGGGATAAACAGGTACTTTTATACTGGACTCGCCACAAAGACCGAGCTATAACCAAACAAAGGTTTGGGGAGCTCTTCTCTATCGTTTGGGACAAGTCAGTAACACCCCAAAATATAACATCAGGTTTCTCTGCTACGGGTATCTATCCGTACAATCCAGATGCTATTCCCGAAGTAGCTTTTGCTCCTAGCATTTTAACGGAACGAGATAATAACATGGAAGAAATTAACAGACTAGAAGAAAGACAAGAGCTTAGAAGGGAAACCACACCCCAACCTGGACCCTCTGGATGTCAACAAAGGAATGACCGAAGCACCATAGAAAAAACTCCTCCGTCAAAGATCTCCAATTATCCTGAATATTTTGGACAAAAACGCCAGAGTAAGAGAAAACGGTCGTCATCAAGTAGCTCCTCATCAACATATGATAATATGTCTTTATACAGCGAGACCTTAACGGAAGACGAGGCAAAACTTGATGACGAATCGGCAACATTGGATGACGAAGAGGCTAAAAGGCAGAACATCAGAGAACAAAGGGCGTTAAAGAATTTAAAAATGGACGCAGAAAACCAGAAGTCAATTAAAAACATCCAGAGAGAAGATGAGGACCAAAAATCAAAGGACCCGCCTAAAGAGGAAGAAAATAACACAAAGACAAGAAACGATGCAGAAGAAAAGGTTTTAAATGTGAGTTTTACTGAAATGTTGGAGACACCATATAAAGATGTCCCAAAAACAACTAGAAAGAAAAAAGCTATTAACAGCAAAGCGCTTATTGTGAAAAAGGCAGCTTTTCCCACCAAAACCACAAAAAAACTCACCAAAGAAAAAAAAATCGTTTTAAAAGACGAAGATAAAGGAGAAAAAATAAAACCCAAAGAATCGTGGTACTGCAAAGCTTGTCAAGAAGACAAAAAAAGATATGCGATTGTGCTCGATGTGTTTAGTTTACTTTCACGAAGAGTGCGTCGGGCTCACCAAAGGTGATAAGACAGTTTTTGTTTGTTCAGACTGTGGCTAAGGTTGTCAGAAATTTTACTGTCTACTTACCAGTGTAAAGTAATGTTTAGTTTTTCAGAAATATTTTAATTTTGGGTTTGTTTATTAGTTTGTTATCCTTATGCATTGTTTTTCCGAAAAAATATACTTAACCGACGAAGGTTGTATGCTTTTGTTAAAATAAAATAATGGGTATATTAGGAACATGACATGGGCATATTAGGATCACCCTATGGGCATATTAACGACAGGGTTAGTAATACGCCCAGTATGACGCGTTTTAAAAAAAAACGATATAAAAAAAATCTCAAAGAAAAAATCATCGATTTCTGTCCAAACATTACTTCTTTGAGTTTAAAGGTACGCTTTCTATAAAAAATCGAATTGAAAGGTTTGTCGTTTCTAATTTTTATCACGGATTCTGCTTAATATGGGCATATTCACTGCACATACCTTACATAATAAAATTTGAAAGAATATTTTATTATTTTTAGGTTGTAACTACTTAAATTATATCAAGAATTCCAATTTTAATTTAAAACAAAATCACAAACGTTTGTCAAAAACTCCATCTCAAAATCAACAACCTTTATTGTTCAATCGTTATTTAATTTTTTTTTATCACTTATGACAGCTAATGTTTCTTTTTACTTACAAACAGAGATTAGGGACATAAAGATAGGAAACGCAGCGACCGCAGTAACGATGGCGTCATCTATGCGTCTCAGATGTTAACTAAAGGTACACGTCGGTTGTAGACAGACAGTAGACGCGGACAGTTTGTAACTATAAATGTCAGTCAGTTGTATGTTTATCGTAGAATCCTGAATTTGAATTTTAAATTTTGAGTTCACGATTGTGTTATCCTCTAGATGAACTAAGCGAAATGGTTGTAGCTGTTTTTGTGTGAAATTTGAAGACAATAAATATATTTTGTAATATTACAACAAGTCGGAGAACGTATTGCATTAGTAACACATGCCACATGAATAAATGTAACAATCCCAATGTGGTGTTCTTTAATTAACCAAAGTAAGATCTAGTCATGTAAGTTACATAAGTAGTAGCCAACTTTTGTCACAAAGTAGGTATTTATTTACTATTTATTGTTTTAGAGCAAGAAAATCTTTGAGCATATATATGCTCGAAGAAGAAAATGGTTTCAAAACATTAGAAAGAAGATTTGATATAGCAAGAAAAATACCTGAATTTCCATTATTGAGTTTGCACTCATCACTTTTAAATAAGACACCATTGGCCATTCGTTTGGAAAATAAGAACAAAAATGTTAATGTTACCCATAACGATCAAAAATTAAAAAATATTTGTCATGAATAGATTTAAAATAATTAATCGATAATAGACTGTAAGTGTAGTATTCTTTTTAATAAATAATTTACCGTAATTACATTGTTTAAATTTATTTACCAGAACGTGAGAGTGCAGTCGATATTTATACAACCTTAATTATCAGATTATTAAATTTCCCGCTGCAATATTTGTTTGATATCGATGACAGCGCCACATAGTGGGTCAGATATTAACTGCGTTAAAGCTGGTCGTTATTAAGCATTGGCTTCTTATGAGCGTTTCCTATCTTTATCTTCCTTATCTCTGCTTACAAAGTTACTGTACTAATTGTCACAGTGTACAGTTCGTCTCAAATTAGAATTTACTTTTGTTATTTCATTTCAATATATAGTTATATAGATTGCTCAAAGCTGGTCGTTTGAGAGCGGCCATATTGCCTGGCAAATATTTATTAATTTGAATCGGTTTAGCAAAAATGTGTTTTAAAACCAATTTTTTAGCCTTTAGATATTTAAAAAATAATAATTGCTTACATTTTTACTTCAGGGAATAAGCTTATGTTTATTTTGAAAAATATGGATGATCAATCTATGTAACTATCTTGCCATAATTTTGTCATATCATAACCTGTCAAAACCCACTGGTAGCCATTCAGTTTGGAATGCCTAATTTGTTAACATAAAGAGATGGAAATTTAAAGTGAAGATACTTCGAATGAAAAATCGATAATGCCCAATGCCAGTTTTCTAACCTAAAAATAATCGTGATTATATCGCAAACAAAATTGATTTGGATCTTTTAAATAAAAAAAGGCGATTATACTATTATTATTATAAAATAACAAAAAATAAATAAATGCCTAAATTCAGATTTCAAGCCTAATTTTTTACTCTGTTCTACGTTTCTCCGCCTCTGTCAACCTTCAGTGTTTACAGAGTCCTGACATTATGGATATATTTTTACAGGAAAATCATAAATATCTTCGAATATCAAATAGGCGGCGCCGCACGCTGGAAAATTGAATTGAAATTGCTTCCAAATTTCATATCGTATTTGATGAATTTTTAATGTCAGTTTCGAAAACTATTTATACCGTTTACCCATATCTCCATACTTTATCAATAACATTTGAATTTGATCCATAAACATGTACAGTTAAATGCGGCCAGAAAGGAATCGATGTTTGATTCTGAATAGGAAGAAGTTGTACCCACTGTTGATCAGCCATAAAATATTATTCGTGTTGTTACGGAAGTTTAGTTTATTATAGTAGCCACAAGTTTGGATTCACTTCATCGAACAAATTCAAGTCTCGCATCAATATGGCAAATTACATTTTTATTCAAATGTGCCAAAAAAACGTCGGCCAGAAAACATAATCGAAAAGTCATGAGGAACCTTACAGACTTTTACCATATGTAGAGTCCCTTAGGAAGTATATCCATATGAGCATTAAAAAGTGGCAACTCCCCTTCGTTATTAATATATTTTGACAAAAATTTATATGGCCGTAAAATCTACAAGAATTACTAGATTTATCTACTTTTTTGGTGAAACTGTACACTGTTGCCTTAGGAAAAATTAATCTCGTCGATTCATATCAAAAAGTTCGCAGTGTATAAGTTTTTTTTTTAAATTATAATAAGTGATTTGTAAAATACATAGACAATCAAAACTGTTTATGTGACGTATTTGTCACATTTTTTTAAATTTTTTTATTCAGTTTAGATTTTGGGCAAAACTGAAAAATCACGTTAAGGGGTCACATAATAATGTTATAACGTAAAGAAAACATTTAAACTAAACCGAGTCGAACATAAGCCTTTAGTGCCCATACTGCACTGTTAATAGCATTTTGTCCAAATTCCAGGCCAGGATTAGTTCAGTTATAAATTTTTAAATTTTAAACAGAATTCGCCCTGTACATTTTTGTAGACTGTAGAAACTAATTAACTAAATTAAACATGTCAATAAACAATAAATAAATTGTAATGAATAATAATAATAATAATAATAATAATAATAATAATAATAATAATAATAAGTTTATTTCGAAAACCATGAATACAAAGTATATAATTATTTTACAATTTAGTAGAAATAAACAAGAAAGGGAACATTTTGTAATGCCTAACTACTATGATTTTCATAATAAAAGTAACTTTGCGAGCTTAGGAAAATCCTGTCTGCTGCTGCCGTTACTTATTAAGGCTATTTTGTTTTAAGAGTATAAATGTATAATTAGCGGTATACTGTAATACATCTTATTATAATTTATATAATAAAACGAAAAAAAGAAAAAAAATTAAAATAAAAAAAAATACATAGGTATCAGATTTTTGAAAATAAATTTAGTTGCAAACCCAGGTAAAATTGTCGAAAATGTTTTTTGCTTCTTTTTTTTATTTTTATCTATATATATTTTTTTATTATAAATCTTTATAATTTATTATATAAATCAGGAAAAAATACATATATCAAATTTTGTAAAAACAAATAATTATTAGCTACAGACCCTGATAGAATAACAAACTTTTGTTTTTTTTTTTATTTATTTTTTTGTTTTTATTTATCTTTTATTATTATTATTATTTTTTTTTTTAAATTATTTATTTGAAGCAGTTACAATATATTGGGGGAGTTAATAATTAACCACGTGGTTAGCAGTTTTTTGAAATTAGTTTGACTTCTTTTTTCTTTTAACTCTTTGGGAATAGTGTTAAATAATTTTTGGCCAACTTGTCTATAACAATGATCGCCAATTTTTTTATACACTCTGGATATGTTTATACATGCTTGCGTTACGTGTCGTGTTTCATATATGTGTTCAACAGATGTATTAATTAACTTATACTTAATTAAGTGTAAAAGTGAACTTTTATAAAATAATTTTCTAATTGTTAAAATGTTGTTTTCAATAAATAAGTTGTGCGTTCTGTAACGTATATTTAATTTAAACATAATTTTTAGAATTCTCTTCTGGGCAACTTCTAATTTTTGCAATGTACTATTATATACTCCGCCCCATCCTATAATGCCATAAGATAATATAGATTCCACTAATGCGTAATACATTTTTCTGAGTATATGAAAATCAACAATTTTTGCCATTTGTCTGAACATAAACATTAAAGACCGTAACTTTTTTGTTAGGTTATCAATTTGAAAATCCCATTTTAAATTTGAATCTATAATTATGCCCAGATATTTGACTTTGTTACATTTTTGTATTTCCCACGTTTCATTTCGGTGCTGAATTTCAATACAAATTTTGTTTCCTGTTGGTAATCCTGACTTATAGTTTGAAAAAGGTAAAAATGTGGTTTTTTCCGGATTTATGGTTAATAAATTATTGTCGAACCAATGTGTTAGAGTTTGTAAATTAGTTTGAATACTTTTAAATACTTCAACCCAAGTTTCTTCTTCTACGAATAATACTGTATCATCCGCAAAAGATATTACGCTGCCTTTATAATTTAAATCAAATAGACTATTTATGTAGCAAATAAAAAGAATAGGACCGATCACAGTACCTTGAGGGATTCCATACGTAACTGTTTTTTCATTACTAATTGTATTATTAATTTGTACCCTTTGTTTTCTATCTTCTAAATAACTTGCCAATAAGGATAGTGATGGACCTCGGATGCCAACATTTTCGAGTCTTGACAAAAGCTTCTGATGACTTACAGTATCAAATGCTTTTGCCAAGTCGATAAAAACCCCGGCGCAAGGTTTGCTTTTATCTAGGCAGTTGTATATTTTATTTATCAAACACGAAATTGCGTCATTAGTGGATTTTCCACTTTGAAATCCAAATTGCATGTTTGAAATAATTTTATGTTTTACAAAAAACTCAACAAAACGTATTTTAAGTATTTTTTCAAAAATTTTGCATATGTTAGAAATTAGGCTAATAGGCCTATAATTTTCAGGTGATTTCGGGTTACCTTTTTTTTAAATTGGCTTAACTATGGTAATTTTAAAATGTTTAGGACATTCTCCTTTTATAAATATTAAATTGATCAAATGGACCATTGGTTTTGCAATTTCTTCAGAAATTTCTTGAAGTACTTTAATTGTGATTTTATCAAGTCCAGGTGATGAGTTTGTTTTTAATGATTTAATGATGTCTTTAATTTCGTTTTTGTTTGTAGGTTTTAAAAATATTGAGTCTTTGTTAGTCCAACCAGTTTTATTATTAGTTATCTCTATCTTATCCGTAATATTTTTTGCTAATTTTTCCCCTACTGATGAGAAATGCTTATTAAGTGACTCTGCTACACTTTTTGGGTCGCTGTGAATGATATTATCAAATTCGATTTCTTTTGGTTCTTGATTATTTTTTGTTTTTGTTTTATTATTATATTCATTAATAGTTTCCCATAGTTTTTTGCTATCTTCTGAAAACTGTTCGACTTTATTTTTATAGTATTGATCTTTTAATAATTTCGTTAGATTTGTTACCCTATTCCTATGATTTTTATATTCTCTAAAATCTTCCTCTAATTGGGAGTTTCTGTATATTTTATAAAGTTTATCTCTTTGTTTTATAGATTTTATTAGGCCCTGTGTAATTCACGGTTTTTTCTTTGAAAAATTTACAGCAACTTTTATTTTGCTATTTTCTACACAATTCATTAATGTTCTTGTTATATCGTCTGCTATATTATTTATATTTTCAGAATTATATATATTTTCAAAGTTTTGATTTTTAAAATTTGTTTTTAGCTTTTTGTAATCTATAATCTCTTTTGTTTCCAATTTTTTTTTACATCTGACTCTGTTTATAATGTCACATTCTAAAATCGTAGGATAGTGATCTGATAGCTTAGAGTATAGTACAATAGGTAAGATTTTTTTAACTTCCATGTAGTTAGTCTTTAAAAAAATATGATCGATACATGACTTTGAGTTTTTATGTACCCTGGTGTATTTGTTTATTAATGATTTAAATCCATTTTCATAAAAAATATTTAAATAAGTTTCCGTTAAAATTATCAAATCAAAATCATTTTGAAATTCATGCAGCATTACTTCTAAAGCCGGAAATTTACTTTATATGCTTTGAATATTAGAATGAAAAATTTTAAAATTTCCATTTAATAACTTTTTTGCTCCCTCAATATTGTCTGCCTTAAATGTTTTAACTTCAAATAAATCAAAATCCCTTATATAACTATTCATATTAAAAATATGTATTTACAATTTTAAAGTGGAAAACAGTTTTTTTTTTTTTTTATTACAATATATTATGTTTTCGTTTAACCTTATTATCTACGTCTTTTGTTTCTGGAATTTGCTTCTTCTAGCTTCTGTTTCTTTTGGTTAGGCTTCTGTTCTGATATATCGATTGGACGGTTCTTTATGTTTATATTCCTAATTTTTCCAGACTGTGCATTTTTATTTTTATTTATATTTTCTTCTTCATTCAGTTCCTCGATTTCAATTTCTTCCTCAGCTTCTAAGTCTTCTAATTCTTTTGCAGTGTATACATCTCCGTTTATTATTAATTTGTAGCCCACAATTTTGGCTTTGTGGTTTTGAGCTCTAGCATTCTTAAGATGGTATCTCAAAATTTTATTTTCTTCTCTATCTTCTACACACAACTCGTTGTTTATTGTTATTCCAGTCTCTTTTAAATTTTTCAATTTCTTTTTGTCTTGAAACAATGTAATTTTCTTTAGAAATGTGGCAAATTCCAATATTACTGGTGGATTTTCTGATTGTCCAACTTTGTAAATATTGTTTATATCTCCAGCACTAATGCTTGTTCCTAACGATTCATTTAATACTTTTAAAGTGTGTTTAAGTAATTTATGAGTTTCGTTTATTTTTGGCAATCCATATATAATTATATTATTTTTCTTGAATTTTCTCTCCAAAAAAAATACACCTTTTCTTTAAAATTTCTAACTCTTTATTAACATTTTCGTCTCTACTCATTACTGTTTCTTGAAATTGTTTCTTTATGCCTTCCGATTGCGCTTTTATTACCTCTGTCAGTAAATTATATAATTTAATTTGTTCTGGTGGAAGTTCTGTATGATCCATTTTAATTTAATCTTCGTTTCAGCCAAATCTGTTTAACAATAACTTTTAAACACATCGCCCGTACTAACAATTCGTTATCACTATACCAGTTTTTGCTCTCTTCCACTTTTTGTCCACTTCGATATTAATATATGCAGTCAATTTAAATGGTTATTAACTTATTATACTATTATTAGACTTTAATTCACTTTTTTTTTTAAGTTTTAGTTATATCAACGTTTTATCCGTGGTTTTTTTAATAAAATACTCTTGTGAGATCCTAAGGACCACCCTCGTTTGATTTACCCTTTTTTGAACTTATAACTCACACATGGCTACCACCTTCAACTTTAAACATTAATAATAACTGTAGGAATTACGTCATCCATTATAATTTCGCGATCTAAATATTTATTTTCGACAGCTATTACATGTGAACATCTTTTTTTTCCAGTCTTCTTGGGTTACTGATTTAAATTCAATTTCAGCTAACATTTGAACTTGTGCTAATTTAAAATGAATATTCTTTATAGGTACATTATTTTTTACTACAGCCCAGATCATTTCTATTGGATTTAAGTCTGGGTGGTACGGTGGTAATCTCAAAACTGTATGACCGTGTTTGGAGAATAATCTATCAAATTTGTATTGCTTGAATCTATTTTTATGCTGTTTGATTAATGTGTACAGCTGTGGTCGTAATAAGGAAGGTTGAAATTCAATATTGTTGGACGCCAACCAGTTTAACATTTCAGCTTTTCTTGAATTTGAATTCGGAGCAGGATTGTGATACGGTGCATTATGATATTATTGAACCCAGTTGTTCTAGAACATTGCATTTTGACTCAGAAACGCCAACGATCTTCATATTGCCTGAATCCATAAAACCTTATCCAAAAGGTGACTTCAAGAAACCGAAAAAGGGAGGTAGAGCTAAAGAAAAAACTGCGATATTGACTGACAATCCCAAAATACTTAAAATTGAGAAACGAAGCCCTAAAAAAAGTTTCTCTAAAAGGACTCTCAGAAATAAAACCTATCGAAAAGAAAAGCAAAGGGAAGATGACATTAAGAAAAAACGATTTAGCAACGAAAACCAGAGAAATGGATTTGGACTCGGAAGACGAGGAAACCTTTTGCTTAGTTTGTTCTGAAGTCTATTCTTCAAGTGTGGAAGATTGGTTACAATGTCGTGTATGCAAGCAGTAGGCTCATTTGAGTTGCACAAATAAAATTGCCTTTTATGTTTGCGCAAATTGTGAATCCGACGATGACCTAGACCAGTGGTCGCCAACCTGTCGATCGCGAGCTACCGGTAGCTCGCGGAGGCAATTCTGGTAGCTCTCACAACGATTTTAATTTAAAAAATACAAACTGCAAAAATCAGAGAAGCTTCCGAAAATTCCACAAAAAAAATTAATTGTCATAACATTAAACATAAACAGCGGCAACGTTGCGGTGAGCGATCTGCCGCTGACGCCATCAAGCTAGAATCGGCTAGAACCGACCAGCCGGACCAGCGCGTTAGTGTTCGAGAACGATCAGGATTGCTTTGAACGGGATAAATATGCACGGCGCGGCGACATTGCGCTTAGTTTAAAACTGAATGCGTAACCAACGTCCAGCGGTTGGGTTAGTAGAGAACAACAAAAAATAATATTATGGCAAGCAGTTGTAAGAAGGTAAAGACATACCACTTTCATTCGGAATGGGAAGAACAATACTTTTTTACAGAAGTTAAAGATAAAAATGTGTGTTTGTTATGTAATACTTCGGTCTCTGTTGCTAAAAAAGGAAATATTAAAAGACATCATAAAACTGTACATTCTAATTTTGAAAAATCATTCCCACTACATTCTGCTGCCAGAAAGGAGAAACTGAAACAGTTAAAAAAGCAGTTAATTGGACAACAATCAATATTTTTAAGAACAGTCGACAAAAATAAGGCTGCAACTGAAGCATCGTACCGTGTGTCCCAGATAATTGCACAAAAAAGAAACCTTATGAAGACGAGGAAATGATAAAACAGGCGTTTTTAGAAGCTGCTGATTCGTTATTTGCCAACTTTAGAAATAAAGACGAGATAGTTTCAGCTATAAAATCTATGCAACTTTCTGCTAATACAGTGATGAGACGTGTAGAAGTAATGATCAATGATATTTTTTTACAGTTAAGAACTGACTTAGATAACTGTGTTTATTTTTCACTTCAACTGGATGAATCAACAGATGTCGTTGACACTGCCCAGATGGCCGTGTTCGCCAGGATGGTTTTTAGTGATTTTACGATTAAAGAAGATCTTTTGAAGTTTATTCCACTGAAAGGACACACTACTAGACAGGAGTTGTTTTCTCATTTAAAAAATATTATTTCTTTCGAGAAAAAATATCGAAAATGGTACGCTTGACAACCGATGGCGCTCCAGCTATGGTGGGTTGTGATAAGGGTCTGGTGGCGTTATGTCGTAAAGATGAAACTTTTCCGCAATTTCTCTGTTACCACTGCATTATCCATCAGCAAGCATTATGTGGAAATTTCCTGAAACTAAACAACGTTATGAAACTGGTGGTAAAAATTGTGAATAAGATTAGAGCTCAAGCGTTACAAAGAAGATTATTCAAAACCTTGGCCGATGAAGTTGACTGTCAATACGGGGACCTACTCCTTCACTCTGAAGTTCGATGGTTAAGTATAGAGGACGGGTGCTGAAACGTTTTAATGATGTCCTATCTGGCATAGTTCAATTTTTCAAATAACTCGATGAACCGACTCCGGAACTAGAAAATTCAATCTGGCTTAGAGATTTTGGTTTTCTCGTGGACATTACAGATAAATTAAACGAACTTAATTTGCAGCTTCAGGGAAGAGACAAAGAACTAGCGGAAATGATTTCTGATATAAAAGCATTTATCAAAAAGCTGGAGTTTTGGGAACAAAACCTAATTAACAGCGATGCCAAGCATTTTCCTATTCTTTCAGAAAAAATATCTCAAAATCCATTAGAACCCTATGACAGCAAATATCATGTAGAAATAGTTTCTACCCTGAAGAATAACTTCAAAAATCGTTTTAAGAATTTCAACAAAATGGCTTTAGTAGCGCAGTTTGTTGTTTCACCCTTTATGGAAATTGATATCCAACAGTTTGCAACTTGTGTTATGCAGAACTTTGGCGAATACATCACTGCAATAGAAATGGAAGTAATTGAGTTTCAAAATGATTTAGCCTTAAAATCGTTAGTCTCAAGTACCAAATGTATCTGGCCTATTGTAAGTAAAGACAAATATTCAGTTCTATGCCGTGTTGCCTTGAAAGTGAAAGCATTATTCAGTTTAACCTATTTGTGTGATTTTTCCAATATGAAGTTTATTAAGAACAAATATCGCAATCGACTTACAGATGAACATTTGGATAATTGTATTCGAATGGCTGTATCCAATTATACTGCAAACATTAAAAAAATTATCGATGAGTCTGAGTGTCAGCCTTCTCATTGAACGTGCTTTTTTATTTTTCAATGTTTATGTTCATGATAGTGCGTTACTTTTTTGTTGTTATTATTAACTATTTTTAAATCTTACGTGACATGCCGTTGTGGCTGGATAAAAGTTTGTGTTTATTTTTCAAACACCTTCGTTTGGTAGGTAGGAATGTAGCTATGAACAAGTACGTACTAGTAATATTAGTTATTTTGTTATTAGTTTATTATTAGTACCTATGTATTATGTACTACCATTTAAATAGTAAAATAAATACATATAATGATAAATTAACTGTGGATTATTTCATTTACGTTGCGTTACGTGGCTTCCGTGTGGGTAGCTCGCTGTTTATTCCAAAATTAACAAAGTAGCTCAACACATTGAGAGGTTGGCGACCACTGACCTAGACTAAATATGCATGATAAACTTTTTCCTGATTTTAAACATAAATCTTATGTTTTGAGAACTCATTTTTATTTTTATTAGCTTTAAATATATTTTTTTCGATTTTTGTTAAAGTTTTTTTTTTTATTATTTATTTATTTTTGATCGGTATTTTGTTGTCTAGTTACGTTACAAATGACACCACCTTTGGTACAATCGACACCAATGTGGTGTCACTTGTAACATGGGTTTCTTTGATATATATGGACCTGTAAAAAGTAGTGGGACCTAAAAATAATAGTTTTAAAAATAAGATATAGAAGAAGAGATTTTGTTTAACATCTTAAAAAAGTTTAAATTATTTTTAAGTATAATATTCTTAACAAAACAAAAATATTTTGAATTTTTGTTACAATTGATACCAGTCTCCCCTACAGCAAATTGTTGAAATAACATAATGAAATCGTTTTCCATATATACATTATTTTCAATTAAATAATTTTCTCTTCTATTAGCTATTGTTAATTGAGGTAATTTGTTTATATGTTGGTGTAGGCGATCTGGTAACACAATCGGAGAAAGATGCTTTCCAAAGAATGGAAATTGTAATGGTGTAGATGTGGTATTAGTTGTTACTCAACTCTCAACCGTTTCTTGATTCTATTTTTATTATAAACACTTCAAGAGCAAAAGACAAGTGGAAAATTATGGTAACACCACAAAATTAAAGCATGTCTATCATATTCGAAGTAAGTTAAACTTGTGTAAATGTTTTGTTTTCATTAATTTCTGAAATGCTACCTCTTAGATTGTTAGTCTTTCGACCTTTACCCTAGTAATAATATCCCAAATTAATTAAATGCTCCAAAGTTTCAAAAGATGTTTTGTCAATTTTACATATTCCAACAGGAGGCGCCGCGGGGTTGTTTACTCATTTCGGCAAGATAGCCTCCGTAAAGTAGACAGACATTTTGGTTGAAACGCTACTTTGTTAACTAGAGAGGTTGAAACTAAGAAAGTTAGTAATAATATATATGGAATGACGCGTAGTTATATAGGGTAGGAGCTCACGGGTGTGAAGTTATCCTCATCCACAAATGTACACAGACAAATATAGTTCTATCGTAATAGTCATATGAGATATAGAGACTTTCATTTGCAGACTTCAATTGGAGGCATAACAATCATACCCGCAATTAACTTTTGCTCCGTCTGAGGGGATGCAATTTTGGGTGAAATATAAAAAAAATCATAGAACAACAAATGGCTTAGTACACCTTTCTGCTTGATATATGTTAAGCAGTTTGCTTTTTTATTCATCCCTAATAACATGCTAGAGTTTGTCAAGCCGTCTGAGGGGGTGCAATTTAAAAAAATCATAGAAGCCACAAATGGCAATGTACATCTTTCAGCTTGGGATATGTTATGTAGTTTGCTCTTTACTTTGTTCCTGATATGCTGGAGTTTGTCGAGCCGTTTGAGCAAAAAGGTGTACAAAGCCATTTGTGGCTTAATTTTTGTTTAATTTCAACCCCAATTGCACCCCTTCAGACGGCTTGATAAACTTTAACATGGTATCAAGGATGAAAAAAAGAGAAATTACATAACATATCCCAAGCAGAAAGGTGCCATTTGTGCCTTCTGTGATGTTTTTTAAATTTCACCCCCAATTGTGTTAAATATGCAGGAGAACAAATCTAATAAGCGACATTAAAATAAAACATTTATTGACAAATCACAATAGTTAGTATTTATATAACATATAGACATAGTATGTAAAGAATGGACACTGGATTACATACAGGCATATGAACAACACATCCGCTTAAGACAGTGGCTCAGTCTCTGTAGTCATACCAAGTATTCTCTTGCAATTTTCGAATTTAATTCTGCTTTGGGAATATCAGCAACCATTTTATCTGTAGACATATACTGTATTTAAACTACTACTTCAGAAACAACTTCTTGGACATAATGATGTCTAATATGAATATGTTGAGTCCGTGAGTGATATACAGGGTTATTTACCAATTTAATAGTACTTTAACTATCATAGTAAATAATGGTGGATGCATTTACTTTATATAGTTCTGTTAGAACCCATCGAAGGAATAAGGTTTCTTTTAATCCATCTGATAACTCAACATACTCTGCTTGAGTACTAGATGAAGCAACAGAAGACTGCTTTTTGCTTCCCCAAGATATCGAGCTACCAGCAAACATGAACACGTAACCAGTTAAAGATTTCCTATCTTCGATGTCAGACCCCCAATCTGCATCTATGAAGCCTGTAAGATCACAACCACTAGATGTGTAAACTAATCCTTGGTCCGCTGAACCTTTTAGATAGCGCAAGATTCTTTTTGCATGATTCCAATGCTCTGAAATTATTGTTTTTAAACCTGCTTAAATAATTTACAGCGAATTAAATGTCTGGTCTAGTGCAAATTGATAAGTACATAAGACATCCAATGAGACATTACTAAGGAACATTATGTAATTATCTATCAAATTTTACCAATTTTAAGTTTGATTCCATTGGAGTTCGAATGGGTTTATACTCATCAATTTGATTTTTTTTTTAAAGTTCATGGACACGATGAGTTTGGTCAAGTTTTATACTTTTACCTGAATCTGAATCATTGTAGGTAATTCTGATACCTAAACAGTATTCAGCTCTAACAAGATCTTTTATTTATAAAAGTGACATTAGCTTTGACGTAATAGTTAGCTTTTCTTTCTCGTTATTGAAAAATAAAAAGAAATCATCCACATACAGCGCGAGAAAAAATATAGTCTTTTCAGAAATTTTGTAGTAAACGCAAGGCTTGTAATTACTTTGTTTTAAACCTAACTCTAGTAATATATTATGTGCTTTAATATTCCACATTCTGGAAGCCTGTTTAAAGCCATATATAGTTTTCTTTAAAAAACATACTTTATGTTCTGAATTAGGTTGTATAAAAGCTTCAGGCTGTTGCATATAAACGGTTTCGGTAAGTTAGCCATTTAGAAAAACAGTTTGTACATCCATATGGACTATACTCAGATTTAACTTTGCTGCAAGATCTATAAGCATTCTTAGTACCTACTTCATGTCTTACTAAGGGTGCAAAAGTTTCCTCATAGTCTATGCCATATCTTTGTACAAATCCTTTAGCAACTAACCTGGCCTTGTATCTCAAAGTTTTGCCTTTAGAATTCTTTTTTTGTTTAAATACCCATTTACATGGCACTCTATTTACATATTTAGGCTTATCTACTAATGTTAAAACTTCTTTAGCAATCAAGGAGTTATATTCCTCTGATATTGCCTGTAACCATTTGTCCTTGTGGGGCTCCGTGCTGAGCCCATAACCTGTTAAATATGCAGGAGAACAAATCCTATGAGTGACGTTAAAATAAAACATTTATTGACAAATTACAATAGTAAGTATATATATATATATATATATATATATAATATAGACATAGTATGTAAAGAATGGACATTGGATTACATACAGGCATATGAACAACAAATTGCACCCCCTCAGATGGAGCAAAAGATAATTGCTGGTAAGGTTGTTATCTATTAAAACCTTCCCAATTGAAATCTGCTAATGAAAAGCCTCTACATGTCATTTGAATCAAGTTATATGACTATTACGATGAAGCTATATTTTTCTCAGTGTACATTTATGGATGTGGATAACTTCACACCCGTAACGACCAATATAAAGGTAATTTTAATAATTTTCCTTGTCAACCTATAAATGTACAACTAATGCCACAATTAAATAAAAAATGTTTCACTAATCAACAAGTTTTTGAACCATTAAGACCAAAAAATGTTTTTAAACCAAATAAAATTCCAGAAAGCCAATTATCTAAACCAGAACCGATATCAACAACATCAGGAAACCCTTCTTTTCAATCAAATAAACAATTTTATGATAACAGAAATTTCCAAAATTATAATTCAAGACCAAATTTTACTTTTAAAGAATAACAATAATGAGGATTATAGCCATGTTAATTTTGAGAACAAAAATATAGTAGACATACACAATATTTCAAACAATTCATTACCTTATATCAAAATACGCGAACCCAACCCAAAACTGTTAATTGATACAGGAAGTTCTAGGTCAATAATAAAACCTTCAGTAGAAATAGAAATATTTTCCGCAAAAAATTTATCATTCACAAGTATAAAAAGTCAACATAATAATTATCAAGCTTTTAGTGCCAGCGTTTACTGAATTTAATTCTAATGATAAATACATAGACTTTATTCTTTACAACTTTAATACATTTTTTGATGGCGTATTAGGTTTAAAAGATTTGATAAACTTGAACTTGATTATAAACTTGACTCAACAAAAGTTAATAGATGATGATTTAAAAATTCCATTTAAATGTAATCCAGTCAAAGAACCAGTACTTTCTTGTTGTGAGGTTATAAAAAAATATGAAATGGAAGAAAATAATTAAGGGACTATTCCTTCTAAACTAAATAAAAATATATCGGAATTTTGGAAAATATTTGTTTTGAAACAAACATGTTTAAACTTTTTGAAATTGAAAATAGTGATAATAATCTACAAAAAAATCAACAGTAATTTGTATAAAAATAATTTAGGAGACAATGCAATATGTCCAAATAAAATGGACGAACTTAATACTTCAGAAACTGAATTTTTAGATATAAATATATAAATAATATTGACGAAATAGTTCAACCTCTTGAGGATTCTGCAAATCAGCTAGTCTTTCCTAAATAAGATCAAAAAATAAATATTACAGATAAGGATTAAATATTTGATATAGATCAACCATACAAATTAAATATTATGCCGAAAGATAAAAAGTTTTCTAAAATAAATCCGCATGTTAAAAAAAATTACATTTTCAAATAAAACTATTGAAACTAGAATATATACAACATACAAATGCAAGAAAAAAGAAAAGAAAGAAATTTCATTGCCAAATAATAAAATTAAAACCAAAATGAAAAACCATATGTAACAGGAAGGGAATAAAATTTAAAAGCTTTTCAAACAAAAAAAAAAAAAAGGAACAAAATTCAAAAGTATTAAGTACTACCCTGACTGAGATAAACCTAGTTCAATTTAAACACATACTCATATACCTACTTTTAATTTTATAAGAATACAAAAATTATATATCAAATTATTCTATGGACGGATAGAATATTACTAAAAATTTATCAATTAAAAATTATTCAAAAATAACTACTTCTCTGAAGAAAAAGAATAAAAATAGAACACATTGAAGAATTTATAAAAAGCTTTAATAAATGTCAAAATATACTGATCTTTGAATTTTTCAAAAATCAATTATGTCTAATTTGTATTTTACTTTTCTAATAAATCTTATTTGACTATTATTGATTCTTTTTCGGGATATGGTTTATACTATCCCTTAGATAGTATAACAGGGATATCAGTCGTATAAAAACTCTTAGAATTTATTTCACATCAAGGACTACCACAAAAAAATACTACCGTCAGTGGAACAGAATTTAAAAATTTCGATTTAGAAGATTTTTGCAAACTACACCATATCCAATAACATTTCACTACCGCAAAAAAATATTAACTCAAATTCCCCAGTGGAACGGTTTCATTTAAGTCTATTAGAATATTACAGATATTTACAAAAAAAAAACCCAAATCCCTTTGATTTAGACGATTAATAATTAATTAATAATCTAATTATGCACAAGATCATAAACAAATTAGTAAACAGATGTATATTAAAATTAAACAACGTAACAAAGAAGTAAAAGAAAACTTAATAAATAAATTAAATGAGAAGAGATCCGAACCAGATAACTATCCTAATCAAAAGTCATGTTTTGTCAAAACAAAATAAAAAATTACCAAAATTTAAAAAGACAAAAGATAAAGGTATTTTAATTAAAACGGATAGGGGTATTTATCATAAAAGTGTTGTTAGAAAACCGAAAACTAATTCAGAAAAATTGTTACAGGATACCAACGAAAATGAAATCCATTTTGATAACAATGCTATTCCAAGTACAAGTTCTACAAGCCATTTATGTATACAAAATACATAGTACATCTTCTTATATAAAGATCACTCCAATTGAAAATTTTCTGCTACCTATTCAATTAGGAAAAGCTAAACATACATTTTTACATTATTTAGATTTAAAAGAAGTAGTTAAACAAATTAATAATGTAGTTAATAATTTTAAATCGATAAAACATAGTATAGGTTATGCTAATGCAACTAACCTTATATCTTATCATAGATTATCACAAAATATGTTAACAAGAACAGAATATCTAATAATTACTCTTCAGAAGAAGATTAATAATTTAATTGCTCTTGTAAGACATAAAAGAGTTCTAATAAATGCAATTGGAAAAATTAACAAATGGCTATTTGGAAATCTTGATTCTGATGACGAAGAAAGATATAATAATGCTATCAAAACATTACATACAAGTAAATCAAAAAATAATATTAGTGAAACAAATCTTCAAATGTCGTTGTACAAAAGGCTTGTTGATCATTATTCATTATAGTAAATCAATCACAATCTTAGGCAAAAATCTAGAAAAATTTAAAGTTGATATGGAAAAAAATTCAAGCAGCTATTTTCAATAGAATCGATACACTTGAAAGTGATATAAGTTGTCAGGCTTTTATATCACAAATTGATTTAAATTGTCAAATGGCAATTTCTTTTATAGATAATTTACAAAATGCCATAACATTTGCAAAATTAAATACTTTACGGCTCAGACAGCTCAAAACATAAAAAACGTGATAAAATATTTACATAAAATATATAATGTTGATCAAATTCCGAAATTTAAAAATATATTAACATATCATCAGTTCTAAGGAACGCAAGTATCAATTTCAGAATCTGAGTTAATTTTTGCAATACACTTTCCTATTTTTGAATTTTATCATTTAGTCCCAATTATCCAAACCAAAAACTGTATACACCTATTTCCCTTAATTGGCACGAAAACATCAAGAACTGTGTATCTTGATGTTAAACGAGAAGAATGTCCATCCCTTAAAAAAATCTATTAGTGTCAACAGAATTTTATCCCCACAGATAATTGTACTCTTCAACTTCTTAAAGGAAACACTTTTACAAATTGTCATATTTTAAATGTTAATTTAGAAGAGTCAGTATTCGAATAAATCGCAGTCGATGAAGTCTTAATAATTCCGTCAAGACCTGAATAAATTCTTTCAAAATGTAACAGTAACCAGTACATAGATATAAGGTCACCTGTATTAATTAAGATGCCAAAATCTTGTAAAATTTGGGCCAATGAAAGAAGATATATCAACAATATTCAACTGAGAAGAGGAAAGCCATTAATTCTACCGAAGATTGACATGAAGAAAATTCAAACTTCAAAATCTTATCAAACTTCTAATATAACTAAATTAAATTTTTAAAAATAAAAGTTCTGTTTTGGAATTTATTACTGTGATCAAATTTTTATATCCGGGATTTTATGTTTATTTTTATTTATCTATTTGTTATCGTCTTGTTTATTTTATTTGAGTTTTTTTTTTTTAATTAAAGACCAAATAATATTCAATTCTTTTTTATTTTAATAAAACTTATAATTTTGGAAATATGAAAATGACAAATCCCAATTCCCCTTACGAAATTATGAAAATTACACCCTCATATCCCGATGAGTGTATCATCGACCAGGATACCTATTCTTGAATCTGAGGAAGTAGAAATTTTGAGGGAAGAATGAGGCAAAAATAAAAAATTTTGTTCGTTACACATATAAAAATAGCTTACCCAGGAGTCGGAACCACAGTCTGAAGGTTTGACAGACAAAAATGTATGTATCAAAAAAAAAAAAAAACGCGATACACATTTACACGGTATGAAATTAAAACACAACTACTTACACTTTTCACGATTTAACAGCGAACTTACCTGAAAACAAAAATTATAATTAAAAAATTATCAAATTCCAAGATTTATTATGAGAATTATTGTGACTCTTGACGACTACTGCATGAAGCATTATATTATAATTTTTCATACAGATCTGTTAGGTGACATTATTAATATCATCAATTGGGAAATAATAAATAAAAATTGTATACTATTTTTATTATATTAAATTAACACAAATTTTAATTACAAATTTTTAGGAGAATCACTGAGATTCCCTAACTATGAGACAGATCTGGGCAGTAATTATTGCCTCGAAGGGCCTGAAAAGGTGTTTCAAGCACAATAGTGCTTCGACACCGTGCTTGCAAGCACTTTTAAATTACAGTGCTCGGTAATTGAAGACCTTTATAAAATGTGCTTGGTAATTACGTAATTAGTAATTGAATTTAGTATTTTAAGCCATTTAAAGTGCTTGCAAGCACTCAAATCAGCTTGCAAGCACTTAAAAGGATTAATTGAATTTAAGTGCTTGCTTATGAATTATTACTGTTTTTGTATTTAATTTGTTTTTCATTTATATCCAAATTTCTTATAGTTCGACATTCCACTGTGAAATTTTATGAATAAAGTATATTGACAAAACGTCTTTTTTATAACTATACATTGATTGGTCATTGCTGTAAATGGTTGCCAGAGTAACTTTAGTCCAAAGTTCGAAAAAAAAAAAAAATCAAAACTAGCGAATCTAGAAAATGTAATTTTTGTTTTGAATCTGAAACATATTAGGTGTCCTAAAATACAGTTCTAATAATTTTAGGGGTAAATCCACATAAGAAAACATGAAAATGTCTTTATATGTACAATGAGTCCCAGGTCGTTCACAGTCGCTAACGCACTACCGTTTAGGTTTAGGTAATAGTTCACGAAGGGGTTATTTTTTTCAATATGCAAGATGACACATTTTTCCGTGTTTAAAGGAGCAGCCAGGTATCACACCAGTTTGAAAAAGTTTCAAGGTCTTTTTGTAGCTGGGTAGGATTAGAGTACAGCTTAGTGTCATCAGCGTAACCAGAAATATTAGAATTTAAGTCTTTGCCTAGATCTGCAGCGTATGCCAAGAACAGTAATGGCCCTATGACAGAGCCTTAAGGGACATCACTTAGAACTGGATACTCTGACGAGAACATTTGTCTGACTTTTAGCAACTTTTACCTTGAAGATGCGATCTGACAAAAAAATCACTTATCCAGGGAAGTAAAGAGCCGGGAATACCAGCTTTTTCCAACTTATAAAGCAATCTCTTTTTGGGAACACGGTCAAAGGCTTTAGCAAAATCAATATATACGACATCGACAGGCTTTTTAGCGATAATTATTTACCACTTTGTCTGATTTCTATGATTCTTTTTTTGTTAGTGGTCTCGTATATACAGGGTAAATCTATGCTCGTCTGGAACCACTTTTTCAAAATTCAATTTAGTTGAGTTTTGTATTTTTTTCTATAAAAACTGAACCAAATTTTGAAAAAGTGTCTCCAGAGGAGCACATATTTAACTTTTACCTACACGCACATAATTTTTTCTCTTAAAAAATTAAAAATAAACTTTAAAAGTGGGGTACCACGAAACTCTTGCATGCTCCGCTCTACAGCCAAGTAAATACTCATCTTAAGTAAAATAAATGTATTTTAACGAATGTAAAAACACGATTTCTTTTAATAACGGGCTTTATAATTAAATCATGCATAAATCGCCTTTTAAAAGCATGTAAAGGTACAAGAAATACGCTGTTGATGACGTATTGCGCAAGGCGGGCGAGTTTTAGTTTACGGAATATCAGGCCCTGCAACGCACATATTCGCGAAAAAAGGGGCAGCCTACCCCCTACAAATGAGATTAATTGGAAGGGTCGTTACATACATCGAGGCTATTCCCTTGCTTCCTTAGCGACAGAACTGGAGACAATAGATCTTTTAGGTCGCAGTGTATTAATACCCCATACAGATATAACATTGCTGTACAAATAAAGCTTTTTAAGCCAATTTTCCAAAGTTATGTAATAAATCTACTTTACTAAAAAGGCCTTTTAAAAAACCCGAATGATCCGCCAATGTATTCAGCCTTTTCGATAAGATATTGGACGGCTACCATCGAGAGCATACCCTTATGATAAAACTTGTATAAATTCGAAGTAGAGAAAGCTATAAATCTCCCTTAAAGGATATTGTTTGAAGCACGTGACACTTTCGGACGCTGTTTTTGATATTAAGGGTTCTCGAAATGTTTCACGATCTTTCTCCCCAGACGATTTGCGACGGAATATGACTCCTGCAGAAACATTGCCATTTACACTATCTCGGGTCAGTATCAACCACCAAATCTAAATTTAATCCTAAATACACTCGCCGGAGCAGCATTTCAATTATTAAGTGGGGGAGTGGTAAATTGCTAAATGGTTTTGATAATTGCTTAAAGTGACGCGGAATTCAGTTTATCACCTGTTTTTTATATTATATTAGAAAGTAGGATTTTATAGAAATGGTCTGTTTAAAATTTCAAATTAATATTTTTTGCTTCTTAATATTTCTCTCTCGGCAGGGGTAGATTTGTAATTGTTTGCGGATAATTCTGGTTAGCATAAATAGGGGGAAGTAAAAGAGATGATCTCTAGCATTCTTAGCCCTAATTATGACCAAAGAAAAAACTCGACAAGCTTCGATAACCTACCTTGGCCGGAAAAACCATTCCTGTTGTAAAGGACCTCAAACATCTGGGGATTATCCTAGATGTGAAACTCACCTGAAACCCCTAATTGGAAAAAACTATCAACAAAGTTAGAATATTCCTTCTGGACTCTCAGAGAGATATGCGGCAAAACATGGAGGATCAGTTCCTAACTGATCTATTGGATTTACCAATCAATGGTCATCTGGTAGAACAAGCAACTACAATGGACGGCCAGAGAAAGATAGCTTGCATGCGCCACTATGGACATACAAATCATACCGGCGGGAGCCATTAAGATCATGCTGGCTTAAAGCCTTCTCCGCATTTTCCTGGAAAGAAAGCTAGAATGGTCTCCTACAGACTCCTGGTGGTCAGTACGCAATACAAAGAACTGCGACTGGACAAAACAGAACTGATGAATGAGATTAATAATCACCTTCTCGGCATAGTCTCAGACTTGTTAGTTCCTGAACAGCATATAGAAAATTCATTCAGCGTTCTATTTAAGAGAAAGACGTATGGATCAGAGGGGATAAAACCCTCTTGCAAGCGTGCTTTATTCAGCCGTCTCCAAAACTAAAAAAGAATTAGGAGCAGGAGTATAATCCAAGAGTTGATATATTAATAAATCTGAGCACTCTCTCCGAGGTTTTGTTAGCTTCCAAATTCACCATAAACGCAGTCCGCGTTTAGGTCCACAAAATGAACTTATAAAGATCTATAGGTAATGAACCATCTAATGAACAGCCCTGACTCCATTTCGCTCTGAGTGGAGATGGCGTGGTCCGTTTAGTACCAAGATTTACAGTTTTAAAATGCTGGCGCAAGACCGATTTAAATGCCAGATAAATGTTTCCTTGTCCCTAAACTAAATAAACCAAACAATAGAAACGAAATGAGGCCACGAAAAGAGACAACGAAAACTCCTGCTTACACCATTTAATAAGTTGGAAACCAGAGGACCACCATAGGCAATCTAGGAGACAAATGAGATAAAACATTCACAAATACAAGTTATGTACCACATTTATTTTAACTCAATAAGACACAGAAAGATATCGCCAAAATGTATAGAGTGTGTCCAAAAACAAAGTCAATTCCCAAAATCAGTTACCAAAAAATGTTAGGGCGAAATCAAATAGTAACACTTTCATTACTATAAAAGAAATCATTGTAATAAAACAGTTGGTTACAAATAATAATTTTCCTTTAGACATTATTAACAAAATTTATTACAGATTATATCAAATTTAGACTTAGTTTTCATATCATTACATCACAACAAAACACACCTATCTTTTCCAACATTTTTAGAAAATATGACATCAGATCAAAATAAATAATAACTCACGTAATACTCTTGTAGACTTCAAAGATATAGTTACCATAAGTCAGGTATCTATAAAATAAGTTGTCCTGATTAAAATTCTATTTATTTAGGCCAAAGTGGTGGTAGAATAGAAACACATATCCATGAACACTATCAATAAATGTAATTTCTCCACTTCTCAATTTTTTTTAGTCGAATCGGTCCAACAACAATAAATATATAGAATTACCACTGCGTTAATCTACGTCACGTTTCCTTCATACTGCCGTTTGTCCGGTTTAGATTAGATCAATAATCGAGTTATATGTTAATGCCCTTTTGGCTTTACCACTGCAAATTATTTTTCTCTTCAGCTTAGTTTCCCCCACTCCCACGTTTTTTCAGTTTGAATTAGACCAATAGCAATGGAGATATAGACTTAAGTCCTTTTGGTGTTACCACTACGCGTGTAAGCAAAAATTCTCGAAGGTCTGGTTAACAGCAAACATCTTGAGATGTGAAGGTACCAAGGAGCATTAGAGGGGCAATGTGAACTACGGGGGCAATGTAAACCACCTAGGTTTTTTTCATAACAGAGGCAACAGTGCAGCGGATTCCATTCTGTTTATGTGCATACGGGTTCTATTAAAGGTAGATTCATACTATAGGTCCGGTCACGGTCAGATCACGGTCCGGTCGCGGTCCAGTCAAATATTAGAATACACAATTTGTATTAAAGTATTCATATTACTCTGCACGGTCAAGTAACGATCTAGTAAATTGACCGCACTCTTTCTTTCTGTGAATATTTTGAACTTATTTTTTTGGAGCTTTTGCTTCTCTCTTCCTCATCTAGGATGTAAGCCATTATGGCCAGGTCTCTTGTTCAAATCTTTGAAAACATTGCTTGTTTTAAATTAACCGACAGAAGACTGATGAGCGACCGCAACAGTGTGAATAGTTCATAAAAAAACCTGACCGTTACCGAACCGTGACCAGACCTATAGTATGAATCTACCTTAATACTCAGTAAGTACTTGCCATCTGTGGAGAATTGTTTGTTAGAGTTTAGAACCAAAACCTGTTCTGCGACGGCGTCAATCTAACAAACGTGCTAACTAAAAATCAGAATTACTTGGTAAGTAAATGTATTTCTATCTATTTTTTTAGTCTCAACACGTTGTTTCAAGTGTGCTTAATAGACCTTTTCATCATGTGATGAGCGCAAGCGCAGCCACCATGTTGACATAGCGGTAATTCAAAAGTTTCGTACTGTTTTGATGGACAATGGCTGGGAAAGCAATGTTATCTCTACAGAAAAATTAATCATTAGAAAAAATCTTTGATAGTGAATAACTTTTTTATAACTCTGTGGAAGCGCATAGTTGTGAGCAGTTGAAAAGGAGGTTAAAGTGTCTTGGATGTTTGTTACAAGGGAACAAAGTGGACTAATTGAGAAGTAAATGTTTTAATGTTCCAAAAGCAACATTAATTCGACGATGTAAAGAACAAAATAAAAGAATTTTACCCAATGAAAAAGGTTTGGGATTTTATAAACCTGTTTTTACCAAACAACAGGAAGAATAATTGGAAAATTATATTCTGGACATGGAAACCCGTTTTTTGGTATTACATTGATCGATCTTCGCTCTCTTGCTTTTCAGAAAAAAAATCAGATAGAGCATACATTTAATATAACCAAAAGACTAGCTGGCCTTGATTGGACCTATGGATTTCGTAAACGGCATCCAAAAATTTCCTTGCGAAAACTCGAGTCGACTTCCGCTGCAAGGGTCCAAGCCTTTAACCGTCATAATGTCAAGCAATTTTTTAAACTGTATAAAAACATTTTGGATTCTAAGAATATCGCATTTACCAGAATATTTAATTGTGATGAAACCGGGTTAGGCACTGTCCCAAAATGTAACAGTAAAATATTAGCTAAAAAAGGACGGAAACAAGTTGACCGTCTCACCTCTGCAGAAGAAGTGGAACCACCACAGCAGTTATTTGTATGTCATCATCAGGAACCTTTGTACCACCATTATTGATTTTTGCGAGAAAAAGGATGAAGGTCGAACTCCAAGACGGCGTACCACCCGGAACAATATTTGCATGCAGTGAAAGTGGCTGGATTAATACAGAGATCTTTTTAGTTTGGTTTAAGCATTTTGTTCAACAGGTTAAACCCACTGAGGATGATCCCGTCTTACTGGTTTTAGATGAGCAAAGTAGCCACACAAAAAATATTGATGTGATTGGTATGGCCAGAACCAAACATGTCCATATTATTTGCTTGCTGCCCCACAGTATACATCGTATGCAGCCAACAGATGTTGATTTCATGGCCCCATTGGCACGTTATTACGATATAGCCCTGGGAAAGTTTTTGAATAATCATCCAGGCAGAGTTGTCACAGTCTTTCAAATTGTCAAAATTTTTGGTGATGCATACTTACAGGCAGCAACCCCTTTAACGGCTAGTTAGTCCCCTATGACCCAAATATTTTCACAGACTTAGACTTTTTCCCGTCTGCTGTAACCAATAAAAATCTAGTTACAAACGATTTGCAAAAATTTGAAAAGGAAGAAGCAATTTCTTTAATACCTACTGCAGACAGAAACCTATCGAAGTACACACAATCTAAATTGGATGAAGTACTTCCTTCAGAACCTACTACAAACGGTCTGTCACCGTCTAAGAATAATGAAGAAATTGCTTCAACATCTACTGCCAGCGAGACTATCTCACAGCCCATACAATCCAAGCTGGAAAAAGAAGTTCCTCTTCGCTCTACAGAAAATAAAAAAAAATAGTAGTTTTGGATCAGAAAGTTCCATCGACATTCGTCCACTTCCAAAGTCTACTAACGCAAATAAACCATTACGGAAAAATAAAAAGGGCAAAGCAGCAATCCTAGCATCTAGTCCTTATAAATTGGAGTTAGAAGCTGAACTAAAACTAAAAGAGGATAAAGAAGCAAAGAAAAAGAGACAGTTAAAAGAAAAATTGATAATCAAGAAAATGAACCAAAGACAAAAAGGTCTAGTTTCAGAAAAGTATTTCTAAAAGCAGAAAATGAAAATTTTAGTTCATGAGGATGAAGACAAGGGAGACAACGATGCAGAATGTTTTTACTGTAATGAGTTATATTCAACTTAAGTAGCCGAAGAAGGTTGGTTATGCTGCAGTGGATGTTTAAGATGGGCCCATGAAGCATGCGCAGGAATAGAGCCTGAAGCTGATGAAGCATTTAAATGTGAATTTTGTGCAGAATGTTAATATTTTACAATACATAATTAGTTGCTAGTGGCATTATTTGTATTCTGTACCTAAATAAAGTTTTAATTTTAAATTTAATTTTTGTGGTTCATATTGCCCAACCCCATGGGGACATGTGTTCAGATTTTTTTTTCTAACAAATAAGTTTTAAGAATTGAGTCTTGTAAGTGCATAATAATAGTACAAGGCTTACTGGACAATGTAAGCTTATTACAATTTCAAATTTTATCTTAATAATTGCCTCATCCTCCCCTAACTATGTTCCTCAGTACTTTATTTTGGAAGCACTAAATTATTTAAATGTTTCTCTTGCTGGTACGCCCCTACAGCTGAATGCCATAATATGTACACACTGGTTTTTATTTAGTGCCTGTTTATAGAGGAGTAATCATTGTAATTGGACAACTTAAAATGCCTTCCAATCAGCCAATACTTTTTCTTGTATCTTATTAATAGTACTTTTTTTACAGTCTTGCGTCCGAAGTAATACATTAAAAAAATTGATAATCTTTTCGTCGTTGTAACTTCTTTACGTATTATCATTTATTTTTGTCCAATAAAAATAGAATTTCATAGAACTGGCTAGGAAATTTAATAAAAGTTCCTTCTTATTTTCGGCTCTGAAAATAAAACGCTAATTGCTGCGGTAATTAAGCAAATAAGGAGATTCGCTAAACCCATTAGAATGGTATAAAAAGCATTTTAAACGATATAAAGTTTTAAAATCTTAACTGCAACGCTTTAACAAATCTTATTAAAATATTGGCGAATTTTATTAATCGACCTTTAACAAACATAGATTTTTTCTTAACCCCTTACTGGTATGCTGGGGTCTCGCGTGACCCCAAGCATTTAGAATAGATAATAATTGTTCACTGTTTGGCAACATCGCCTTGTGCGTTTCAGTAGCTGCGCTCAGTAACTTGCTTTAGTTGATCCTTAAAAGCGGTACCGGTATCATCTCACGATATTGAGATATTTACGTTTGGGGTCGCCGCTGACCCCAGTATACCAGTTACATGTTTTTTTTTTCGTTTGACAATGGCAAATAAATATTTAACAGAGCAACAATTAGAGAACTTAGCCGCAAATCCAAGTGATATAGAAGAACTTACGGATCCTATTGACAATTTTTGTGGTGAATCCGACGAGGATATTAGTGATGCGCCAACTGAACAAAGTGATCATTACTCTGCGTCTGAAGTCGAATATTCTGAGAGCGAAGATAATAATGGTGTTGCAGGTGGAAGCGACGCAAGTACAAGTCAAGATACAACCAGTTATTATTACGGAAAGAATCGTTACAAATGGTCTAAAAAGGCACCAAAGAAAAATGTCCGAACTCCAGCTCACAATTTAGTAACGCACTTAACTGAAATAAATGGGCCAGCTCGAGATACAAAACTTTCCACACCATATGAATCTTGGAAGCTGCTCTTTACTGATTATATTTTACAAATTATCTTAGAACACACAAACGCCAAAATAACTGAGTTTGCTGTAAAATATGAATTGCTGCTGGTGATAAATTGGCTGCAGTTTCAGATTTTTGCCAAACAAAAATCGAAAAGTCGGTACCGCAGTATTTGGTTTTACTGGAGATCAAACGCTAATCTCTTACGTGCCTAATAAAAATAGAGACGTTATTTTAGTCTCTTCGATGCATCACATGGATGATATTAATCCAATCACTCAAAAATCAGAAATAATTGAGTTCTTTAACACTACAAAAGTTGGTGTAGACAGCTTGGACCAGAAATGTGCAAGCTACTTATATAACCGAAGAACTTGTAGATGGCCGCTGACCGTTTTTTACGAAATTCTGAATATAGCTAGGGTTAATTTGTACGTTATTTTCAAAGGAGTTAACCCAAACTAACAATGAAAAGACGAGAACATGGAATACCCAGACAGCACAACTCAATCCATTGGATGTCCATCGGAAGTCCATTCATGGACATATCGGCTGTCCAAAGGAGGTCCAGCATTTTACCAAAGGACATCCAATGGACATCCACTGGACTATACAAATGTCCCACTCATGGACATCCATTTGGACTCCATGAAAGGTCCATATATGGACTCTTTTTGTATTGCTTTTGGACAATTTATGGACATCTGATGGACATCACCACCTATATTAATATGAAATAAAATAATTGCGAACTATGGACTTATTTTTATTGTCATAAATAATATCAAGCATATATTAGTTTTATACACACTCCTTTCTATTGACCTTCTCTGTCATTTTCTTAAGGCTATTTCGCTTACTTTTTAAGCAGCACCATTGTCACTCTCAGCAGCAGCTAAAAAAAGACATTACATTTTATACAAATATTGAGTCTTATATCAATCGTCTAATACATGCCTGATCAGGCAAAAGTGGTAGTTACAAATGTAAAACTTTTAGATAAAATGTTATTAACTAATATGAAAATATGCATTCACTAATGTACTTTAACTCTATACTTACATATAAACAAAAAACTGCTCATTATTTCTTAAATTACCATTTTACTTTCATACCATCATATTATGCGAATTCTTTTGTGAGAATATTAGAAATTATGGAAACAAAACATCTTTTTATAAGTTCGTCATGTCCGTGTCCCTGGTTTTGGTAACTGCTGAATCTAAAATTGCAATAAAAATATATATTTGTCAACATTAAAGAGAAATAACTTATGAAACCACTTTCAATGCATTAATTCTTAAACGTTACAAAACGATTCTATTTTAATAAAAGTAAAACTTACAGCTTCTTTAAAAATATTTGTATCTTCTAAATAGCCTCTTCTGCTGTCTCATGCCATACAAATAGAAACTTGAAATTTTTTCTTCTCCTTTGAAAGTTTTCTCACCTCTTGGTTACAATAATAATTGTGTTGACATCATCTCGAATTTGCAGCATATAAGTTAGCTTTCAGTAAAGCCATTTTCTTAAATAGGTAGGTAAATCATTTGACAAAAGTTCTAAAAGAAAGGTATTCTTTGAATGTAAATCGAAAACAAAGTTTAAAATATAATTGATAGGTTATATTAGTTTAAAACAAACGATTTGCTTTTTAATTTTTAGATTTTTAAATGATTTAATTAATAAATATACTTACTTTCTTACCAGATAAACATCTATGTGCTACGTATAGGCTGTGTTTTCTTCTTATCAATCTTAACCTCATTCTTCTTTTCTTCTTCGAGTCTGGCCTGAGTGGCCTTTTACTTTTCTATCTTGTCAACAGAGGTGAGATAAGAGAAAAATTATTTGATTTATTTTAATTAAAACCTAGTAGTAAATAATTAAATTATACAAGAAGAATTATAATAATTTATTTTAAGTTAGTCATTTTTATAGTGTCCATCATGGACATTTTTTGGACATCCATTGGACTTCTGAATAGGTATATCCATTGGATAACGGAAAACGGATGTCCAATGAATATCCATATGAAGTTCATGGACATCCAGGACATTATTTGGACAAAATATGGACGTCCAATGGACGTCGTGTGCTATCTGGGTATCTCTGGGAAAGGAACTCAGACTGAAAAAAACGCACTTCCAAGAAAATTGCGCCTCACATTCAATGATATACTGAGTGTGCTAATGCCATCGGAAGAGAATAATAGTGATAAACAACAGAGATGTACCATGTGTCTAAGATCAAAAGATGTAAAACATTCAACAATGTGTTCTAAATGTCAATGTTTTGTATGCAAGCAACACTAAACAAATACGATAGAATGTACATCCTGCAATAACAATGATTCATTGTAAGGTATAACATACCTGTCAGTTTTGACATGTAAAATTGAAATGTATTTTTTCTACACCCACATGGATATTAACTTATCTACGCACCTATTACAAACCGAAAACGTATGCTATTGCAACTAAATAAATATATTTTATTTCTAGGTAGTAAGAACACTGCAAAAAAAATTAAATCCGCCAATCACCGTTCATATCTCAATCAACTGACTGCTATTATTTTTAAAATTTTAAATAAGTGACAATTCTGTCAAACTAATTGTCCGTATATTTTTTAGTTATTGAGAATAAACATACATTAAAATGGGTTATTCTTATGTAGAATCGATAAATAATAGCATTTCTGTTTTTATTTCGTCTATAATTATAGTTTGTGAATTTAAATAAAACTATATGAAGTCAATTTAATTACGAATATTAAAGCAAGAAAAATAAAAGAATAGGTGGTCCTATGGTCAGCATTCTGGCCTTGCACGCGGTCGGAGTTCGATTCTCGGTTGGGGAAAAATAAAATCATTTTTTTTCTTTTTTCTTCGTTTATTTTATTATAAAAATTATTAAAAGTCATAAATTATTTTAAAATTAGTAATTTTGTCTTAATGACCTAAAATATATTTTTATTTGTAAATTTTCGTTAGTGAGTCGTAGAAAAAATATACTGTACAACTCTAGTGGATTATCCACATAGTGCGATATGGCCATCATATCCACTCTTGTTGCACAAACTACTATTTTTTCCAGATGACCGAATAAAGTTTATACAAAATGATGATATCGCTACAGATCCTGTTTGGCTATAAATGTTATTTTTTTATTGTAAGTTATATAACATACCTGTCAGTTTTGACATAAAATTAAAATGCAATTCTTTTGGTTTTAGAGGGTCGACCATAGCCCTCAGAAAGTCTAGATACAGCTTGGCGTATGCTGTCAATACAAAAAAATGACCCCATTCAAGCTTGTCGCCATGTTAGGTAAATTTATGTTTTGGCTACACTGATTTTTAGTTTGTGTGTTCTGTAATACGTGAACACCGATAATCTGCACTTTGTTATTAGTTATAAGTGAGTGAGACGCACAATTTCTAATTTCAAATTAAGAACAAAACTTTGACAAACCTATTTGATTTTCATAGATCTGTTCAGACAGGACCGGTTTTATAAATTTTCTCGTTCTTGAAATGTTATTTTTACATGGTTATATATATATATATATATATATATATATATATATATATATATATATATATATATATATATATATATATATATATATATATATATATATATATATATATATTATTGGATAAGTGTTTTGTGTACATAATGCTATGAGAATTATAGAGAAATTCAGTGAGATTTACGTAATATAATTCAAATTACAAGTAAACCATCTGCTCCTGTCTGGCAATATGGAGAAAATACCTACTTCAATGTCAAATGTACTATTTAAAAGAATGTGATTGTTAACCGGACATTTATTTATATTATATTATGAAAATAAAAACTCGAGTTTTTTAACTAGGGAAAGATATAGGTATAGGTATAGATAAAGGTATTTTTAGAAAAACTGATAGATTACTCCTATTCCTTTAGTTTATTTGAAAATGAATAATAGCAAAATTATATAAAAGTATGGACCTTTGCCATAAAAACTGTGCTACCAAGCATTTTCAAATAAACTATAATGATAATTTGATTTAATAGAGCGAGTATAAGATCTCACCTGTTAGAGAAATTGGGGCATAGGGAAGAGATTATGAAGCAGGTAAGCAAAATCGTTGCAAAAGATAAATATATAGAAGTTATTTTAAAAATTTGATAAAAAACTAGTGGAACAACAAATGGAGTTGTCGCTTTTGGAGATACAATCAGCAGAAAGTAAAAAAACTTTGGGAATGTTGGAAAAGGGCACAGCAATAGACCCAAAACAATTCCTTGGTTTTTTAATAAATATAATCTTGTGAGATGCAAAAAATACTGCTAGAGTGGAGAAGCAGTATTGTTCTAATGTAAAAAACCCAGGGACATACAGCAGTGCACTAACCATAGGCGAATAGTCACTAAATTATACAAGGTCCCATCTCGATTTTATTTTTAAATATTTTTGAGAATACTTATTATTATTTGTTACATTGAGTTTAATAAAACCACAGATTTCGAATGTATTGAAAGTTATTTAAAAAGTACCTCTATAAATATATAGAAAATGTGTATATGACTAACTGGTTTTATTAATCTTTTTTGGGGTAGGTAAATATATTTTGAAAAATTTACAAACTTCTTTTGAATAAAAGACAAAATATTTCTGTTTTTATTAACTGAACAATATTTTATACAAACATAATATATACCTATTTAAAAGAAAATATTACAGTTTACAAGTATCGCATATTTATATGAAATAACTTACTCAATAAGAAAGAATTAAATGTAACAAATTAATAAACAATGGATATTAAAATTGCTTTAACAATTTAATCCTTAGATAAACTTATTCTTACATATTGCTTTAATCAATTTATTTACTATAAAAATATATTTTCTATCATTTATTACATGTAATAAAATAAAGCATAAAACATAAAAACTATAATATGTACCTACTTAGAACGGAACTAATATTAATATAAAAACCTGACCAAAAGATGTAGAATAAATTGTCGCAACGATTTTTATATCATTTCTTTGACAGTATATGTCCAAAAGTGTACTAAATTTCTAAAATAATGCATTCAGATATTTCTCTAAATGAATAAATAACACTTCACCAAGAAAGGTTAAAAAATTCTAGTAATTTGATTGTGTTTACACTCATGTTGTTTAATAGCAATTAATAAATGGAGTGGTAATATTAATAATAATTTTGTTGCTAACAATTTTTCTTTCATAAATTCAAATAATAATTAGATATGTGACATTCATAACTAGTATTCATTAACTCGAGAGATAAAAAAACCCATTTTGTTTAATAACATTAGATGATGGGGTAATAATATTTATAACTTTATTGCCAACAATTTTCTTTCTACATAGCAATTCACAAATTACATTATGCGTCAGGTACCTAAATAAGTAAATGTAATATAAAATAATAACCCCACTAGAGAAACCTAAATTAAACAATTGTGAGACAATGTTTCTAGGATCAACCTTATCCAAAGCTTTAGAACTCTTTATAAATAGATGTAGGATCCAAAACATGAACAGAAATATATTCAATTAAGCATAAGTTAATAACCATTTAATGATTATTAATAAAACTTTGAAGATCTTGTGAAATATTATCCAGGAAATAGTAAATAAATGCAATTGCAAAGAGAAATAATAAAAAGTACACAATAATATTGGTCTATAAATTGCAGTTTGATTTCGTCATACTTCTAAATATTATATTGTACATATTATTGTTTCTTTACACAATTCACTATATTTTCAAGTTTTTTTGTTAATGCAAAAAGAAAAATTTGTTTCATAAGTTATTTCACTGAATAAGTTCTAGTTTAACAATATACATTCAAAGACTTAAATTAATGTTACCAGTGTGTTACATAGAAAGAGTTTGTTGGTGATTATCTTTCTTCAGCAAATATTTCATCGTGGCTGAAGTAACAATGAACTTGTAATATAACTAGTAAATGATGCAATACACATTGCTCAACTTTTATAGGCTATATAAATCTAATGAGTTTATTACAAAGAATAATAGACCATAAAGATGGGATATAACAGAAAAGTTTTATTGTAAAATTACTTACTTGGTTATAATTAAATTACAATGGCATAAATTAAGTTGTACATAAATAATTTAAATAAACACAAGTAAGCTATAAATGGTTGTACATGGGCAAACAAAATAAGACAAAACCATATTCTGAAAAAATTATCATCAGAAGAAAAAGTTGTATCAAGGTAGTAATAGTGGACATTTTTTGAATAAAAAAAAGTAAAAAAGAAGTAACGGTCGACACGTTTTTCTGACTATTGGTCTTCATCAGTACGGTGCAGCCAAGTTCAAAGGATCATGTAACTTGTGTTGGAAAAATTGTACAATAGCATAGGTCACTATGTCACTTACAAGGAGCCAATAACACATTTGCCGTTTCAGCTAGTATCCCCAAATTTTCTGGGCTTATACTAAAGTCACAAAATGATTCAATGGTCTTCCTATGGCTATCAGTTATTCTTTCCTAAAAATTTTTGGTATGCTACAACAAAACATACAAATTATTTGATTTTGTATATACACAAATATTTGTGAAAAATAATATAGAAATATTAAAAAAATTGCAGTTTTTTTATTCCTCTTTAAAAAACAAATTGCTGTCACCTATGGCCCCAGGATACCAGTTAAGTTTCAAATTGCGTGCGTACCAGTTAAGGGTTAAATTAGTTTGTGCAGTATTCTTAGTTGAATTTTAACTGTTTTAAATATATTTTCAGCTTGTTTTTTTAATACTAACGCTACCACTGCACTGGTCGCAAAACGTACAAAAACCTTTAATTATTAAAAAAAAAAATTAAATACTTTGAAGGTCTTGATTTAGGTACAGAGAAGTTTATTCCGGTACGCGAAAAAAACGTTTACGACTGCGGGAATGGCAATGATAATTTTTTTAAAACCGGTAATCTTGAAAAAACTTTCATGAATTTAATAGTAAAAACAAAAAGCAGTGAGAAAGAAATACCGCAAAACCAACGAAGTAGAGTAAATCCGCGTACTCCGGGAGCTTTGTGAAGACATTCCATTAGTCTCATCCGAATCGCAAAAATGGCACTTTCTACATTTTTTACTTGAAGTTGCCAGGACCGCATTTGAATTTTTTTTTCTATTTATATACCAAGACCGGTAAGTGTAGTTTACAGATCGAAAATACAGTTTTGTATATGTTATGAAAATGAAAATGTTATAAAAATGTTATAAAAATGTTATGAAAATGTTAGGAAAATGTTATGAAAATATTATGAAAATGTTATGAAAATGTTATGAAAATGTTATGAAAATGTTATGAAAATGTTATGTTATGAAAATGTTATGAAAATGTTATGAAAATGTTATGAAAATGTTATGAAAATGTTATGAAAATGTTATGAAAATGTTATGAAAATGTTATGAAAATGTTATGAAAATGTTATGAAAATGTTATGAAAATGTTTATTTTTTATTTATTTATTTATTAAATACACTGCTCTACAGGCTAAATGCCTAGTTATAGAGCAGGAAAAAAATTGTAATTACAAAAGTAAATATAAATATAACATATTGCACAATAAGACATAATTTGGATATAAGATAAATTACACAACATAACAAAACTTACACAATATAACAAAAATTACATAATATGACAAAAAATTAAATAAATTAATGACTATACACAAGCAAATAGTACCGAAACAGCTTTACAATTTTTTGAGCTGCGAAAGCTTACAAGAAAATAAATCAATTCTACCTTGCAGGTTGTTGCAGTTTTCACACATAAAATACAACGGCGAGTTTTTTAATAAATTTGTCCGAGATAGCGGGAGATAAAACATTAAGTTGTTTCGAGATTCAGTTCTTGGCACTTTAAATACAAGTTGTTCTAATAACTCGGAACAATCAATTTGGTAGTTAATAAGTTTATAGAGGAATATTAACGAATGATTTTTTCGTCTACATTCTAAGCTTTGCATTTGAAATCTATTTAGAAGTAACGTGTGATTTATCCCAATTGGTGGATATGTTCCGTCTATCTTAAATGTCAAGAATTTTAGATATCGTCTTTGAACGTTTTCAAGAGCGCGTGAATATCATAAAATGGTTTCCATATTATTGAAGCATATTCTAATTTTGATTTGACAAACGCATTGTACAACATATTCATGGTTTCGATAGAATTGAGGTCAACTGCATGCCTAATGATAAATCCCAAATTTCTGAATGATGCTTTTACCACGTCATTTAGATGTTCATTAAAAGTAAGTTTTCTATCGAACTTTACCCCAAGATCTATAACAAAATCAGGCCTATTTAATATAACACCATCCAAACAGTAGTTATAGAGAATTGGAAAATCTTTTTTGGTATATGACACTATATTACATTTTTTTGAATTTAATGGAAGATTATTTTTTAAACACCAATTATTTATTTTATTAATATTACTTTGTAATTTAAGACAATCATTTAAGATATCTACCTGATAAAAAAATTTGACATCGTCTGCATAAATTAAATATTTTACGTTAACGTCATTAATAATGCCATTTACGAATAGTATAAATAAAAGCGGTCCCAGAATCGAGCCTTGAGGTACGCCAGAGGTTACTAAGATATCGACAGACTCAAATCCACGCACTTCAACAAAATGGGTTCTGTTTGTCAAGTATGATTGAAAAAAATTTATGACAGGCTTGGACAATCCAAACTTGCTAAGCTTTTGAAGTAATATTCTATGATCGAGTTTGTCGAAAGCCTTAGAAAAATCTGTATATATTACGTCTAGTTGACCGCCGCCATCAACTATTGCAGAACTGTATTGTGTAAATGAGAATAGATTTGTTATTGTTGACCTGTTCTTACAAAAACCATGTTGTTCGTCCACTATCTGATGTTTGACGTGTGGTATAATATTATCGTATAGTAAAATTTCAAAAACTTTGGCAAAATTACATATAATAGTGATGGGTCGATAGTTCTCAATACAATTTTTTTTACCTTTTTTAAAAACAGGACAGATTCTTGACCTCTTCCATGCATTAGGAAATGTACCAGTACGCAATGACAAATTAAATATTTTATTTAAAGGAATAGCTAACGCATGGGAACAATCGCGAACCATGAAGGATGGTATATTATCAGGTCCCTTAGTAAATTTAGATTTTAACTTTAATATTGCCTTCGACACATCAGATTCTTTAAATTCAGCTATATGTACATGTAAGTTATTTGATAAATCACTCTCAAAGTCAACATCAAAATTTGATGAATTACTGTAGGAATTTTTAAAGTAAGTAGCAAATCCATTTACAATATCCTGCATGTTTAAAAGATTTAAATCATCATAAGTCATAAATTCAGGTATTCCACCATCTTTCCGTTTAGAATTTACGTATGACCAAAAGTTCCCACTATTTCTTTTTATATTCTCTTGTAATGTTTTAACGTAGTCTTTATGTGCTTTCTCTACGTCCTTTTTAATTTTGGATCTTAGCCGTTTAAATTCTTCGAAGGCATTTAAATCATTATTGCGCTTAAACTTTTTTCGTGCTTTCTCTTTTTTTTTAATATCTCTAATAATAGGTCCTTTGAACCATGTGGGGTATTTTCTTGCAGTTGGAACATATTTGGGAATGCATATATCCATCATACCATGTAGTTGTTTATAAAATAACTTACATGCAGTTTCAATATTATTCACATTATTGAGAAAAGACCAGTCACATGAAGCTATTAGTTGATATAACATCATATAATTAGCTCTACGAAAGTTATACTGTAAATTTTTATTTACTGGATTAGGTTTACTACGAGGATTAGATATTTGAAAATTAATATTCAAAGCAGGATGCGAGACATCTTCAGGAACCATCAAATCATATACCCTTTCAACAGTGCATGATTCATTACAGAAAACTAAGTCCAATAATCGATTGTTTATGTTAAATATATTATTATATTGTTTGAAATCGTGGAGATTTACGGAAGCATTTAATTCAACTAGCTGACCAGTGAGAGGTGCCATATTAGCATACTGGGGAACATTAAAGTCTCCTAAAACAAATACTTTCTCGTAATCAACAAAATTTAAGGTGGAGAGACAATCAAATAAGGCTTCATAATCAACAACTTTAAGACTTGGAGGAATGTAAACAAGTAGTATTAATATTTTGTAATAATTTAATGTAATGTTATGAAAATGTTATGAAAATGTTATGAAAATGTTATGAAAATGCTATGAAAATGTTATGAAAATGTTATGAAAATGTTATGAAAATGTTATGAAAATGTTATGAAAATGTTATGAAAATGTTATGAAAATGTTATGAAAATGTTATGAAAATGTTATGAAAATGTTATGAAAATGTTATGAAAATGTTATGAAAATGTTATGAAAATGTTATGAAAATGTTATGAAAATGTTATGAAAATGTTATGAAAATGTTATGAAAATGTTATGAAAATGTTATGAAAATGTTATGAAAATGTTATGAAAATGTTATGAAAATGTTATGAAAATGTTATGAAAATGTTATGAAAATGTTATGAAAATGTTATGAAAATGTTATGAAAATGTTATGAAAATGTTATGAAAATGTTATGAAAATGTTATGAAAATGTTATGAAAATGTTATGAAAATGTTATGAAAATGTTATGAAAATGTTATGAAAATGTTATGAAATGTTATGAAAATGTTATGAAAATGTTATGAAAATGTTATGAAAATGTTATGAAAATGTTATGAAAATGTTATGAAAATGTTATGAAAATGTTATGAAAATGTTATGAAAATGTTATGAAAATGTTATGAAAATGTTATGAAAATGTTATGAAAATGTTATGAAAATGTTATGAAAATGTTATGAAAATGTTATGAAAATGTTATGAAAATGTTATGAAAATGTTATGAAAATGTTATGAAAATGTTATGAAAATGTTATGAAAATGTTATGAAAATGTTATGAAAATGTTATGAAAATGTTATGAAAATGTTATGAAAATGTTATGAAAATGTTATGAAAATGTTATGAAAATGTTATGAAAATGTTATGAAAATGTTATGTTATGTTTGGTATGAGTTATTAATACACTGCGGCCTAAAAGATCCATTCTACCACTAATGCAGCAAGGAACTAGTCTCGATGCCTATAACGACCCATTTAATTCTCAAGGAAGTGTAGAATTTTGGAGAAGCTTGAAGACAGATAGATTGCCCTCTTCTATTTGGTATGTTCATAAATATAGGTCATTTGGATTCTAGAGTGCTACACATTTAGTCAGAATGTAAATGGAGGTTTCGTCCTCCTACACACATAATTTTCACGCACTATCTTCCAATACTATCAGTTTACTAAGGTGTTTCTTGAATCGACAATGATCGGTAAGGATCGCTGTTACAATTGTTGAGCCTATTCTTGCTTAGTCGTATATAGGATTATATTCACCCAGAAGTATCTTAGCCGGTCTTCTAATTATCAATTCTTCTACTGCCCAATTCTTTTTTAATTTCTCCTAACATTGTGTTACCGCTAATACCGCAGAACGAGTTAGGTCTCACTAAGGGTGTTAAATGAAAATGTTATAAAATATGAATTGAAATAAATTGAAATCTATTAACGTAAACTTCATTAATATACAATAGCAGAAATTTTCTCTCTTTAAATATCAACTTGGCATGACCCTTGATGCCAAGTTAAGATGGAATATACATGTTAAAAAGAAAATAACTGAATTAGGATTAAAATATAAATAGCACTACTGGCTCTTAGGTAGAAACTCAAAACTGTCAAATAAAAATTAAAATCCTTGCCTTAGAATTATTATTTCCTAATAACGTTTTAAATTCTTTATGTAAAGTTGTAATAATTTTTATTAGTACATAATACAATATTAATCTACAACCAGGGAATAAGACCGGTGTAGCTTCAACCAATTCAATTAAGGGGATGTGCCAGAAATAGCAGCATTAGGTCTATCTTAACCATTTAGAACGAAGTACTGCGCAACATAGTGAACGTTCCTTGATATGTGTGTAATGCAGATCTTCATAGACACCTTGGAATTCTTAGTTTAAGATTGTTTCCGAAAAAATTAACGGTTAGTCCACGAAACTAGTATTAACGGCAAGCACTATAAGGTGTCAGATTAAACAAGAAAATATGTTAGCTGGAGATAAACGTCTAGGATACCCGGTATATAATTAATTTCTCCATAAGGAAAGCGCGTGATTCTTCATGAAAAATTAAACTAAAATTGAACAGTAATTAGGAGAATAAAATGTTTTTGGAAGGTAAACATTTCAATATTAGATGATTTGACTGGCATTAGTCGAAAATTTAATTTAATGTAGAAATAATCTTAAATTTTGTTTAATTTTGTATTATAAAGCCAAAATGCACAACAGATATGATGAAAATTTGAGAGTCCATTAAACCATACATGCACCTATCATTTAATTCGGCAGGCGTTGAGTTATGCTATAGACCAGTGGTCGCCAACCTGTCGATCGCGAGCTACCGGTAGCTCGCGGAGGCAATTCTGGTAGCTCTCACAACGATTTTAATTTAAAAAATACAAACTGAAAAAATCAGAGAAGCTTCCGAAAATTCCACAAAAAAATCTAATTGTCATAATATTAAACATAAACAGCGGCAACGTTGCGGTGAGCGATCTGCCGCTGACGCCATCAAGCTAGAATCGGCTGGAACTGACCAGCCGGACCAGCGCGTTAGTGTTCGAGAACGATCAGGATTGCTTTAAACGGGATAAATACGCACGGCGCGGCGACATTGCGCTTAGTTTAAAACTGAACGCGTAACCAACGTCCAGCGGTTGGGTTAGTAGAGAACAACAAAAAATAATATTATGGCAAGCAGTTGTAAGAAGGTAAAGACATACCACTTTCATTCGGAATGGGAAAAACAATACTTTTTTACAGAAGTTAAAGATAAAAAGGTGTGTTTGTTATGTAATACTTCGGTCTCCGTTGCTAAAAAAGGAAATATTGAGAGACATCATTAAACTGTACATTCCAATTTTGAAAATTCATTCCCACTACATTCTGCCGCCAGAAAGGAGAAACTGAAACAGTTAAAACAGCAGTTAATTGGACAACAATCAATATTTTTAAGAACGGTCGACAAAAATAAGGCTGTAATTGAAGCATCGTACCGTGTGTCCCAGATAATTGCACAAAAAAAAGAAACCTTATGAAGACGGGGAAATGATAAAACAGGCGTTTTTAGAAGCTGCTGATTCGTTATTTGCGAACTTTAGAAATAAAGACGAGATAGTTTCAACTATAAAATCTATGCAACTTTCTGCTAATACAGTGATGAGACGTATAGAAGTAATGAGCAATGATATATTTTTACAGTTAAGAACTGACTTAGATAACTGTGTTTATTTTTCACTTCAACTGGATGAATCAACAGATGTCGTTGACACTGCCCAGATGGCCGTATTCGCCAGGATGGTTTTTAGTTATTTTACGATTAAAGAAGATCTTTTGAAGTTTATTCCACTGAAAGGACACACTACTGGACAGGAGTTGTTTTCCCATTTAAAAAATATTATTTCTTCCTAGAAAATTCCAATATCGAAAATGGTAGGCTTGACAACCGATGGCGCTCCAACTATGATGGGTTGTGATAAGGGTCTGGTGGCGTTATGTTGTAAAGATAAAACTTTTCCGCAATTTCTCTGTTACCACTGCATTATCCATCAGCAAGCATTATGTGGAAATTTCCTGAAACTAAACAACGTTATGAATGGTAAAAATTGTGAACAAGATTAGAGCTCAAGCGTTACAAAGATTATTTAAAACCTTGGCCGATGAAGTTGACTGTCACTCCTTCACCCTGAAGTCCGATGGTTAAGTAGAGGACGGGTGCTGAAACGTTTTAATGATGTCCTATCTGGCATAGTTCAATTTTTCAAACAACGCGATGAACCGACTTCGGAACTAAAAAATTCAATCTGGCATAGAGATTTTGGTTTTCTCGTGGAAATTACAGAGAAATTAAACGAACTTAATTTGCAGCTTTAGGGGAGAGACAAAGAACTAGCGAAAATGCTTTTTGATATAAAAGCATTTATCAAAAAGCTGGAGTTTTGGGAACAAAACCTAATTAACAGCGATGCCAAGCATTTTCCTATTCTTTCAGAAAAAATATCTTAAAATCCATTAGAACCCTATGACAGTAAATATCATGTAGAAATAGTTTCTACCTTGAAGAATAACTTCAAAAATCGTTTTAAGGATTTCAACGAAATGGCTTTAGTATCGCAGTTTGTTGTTTCACCCTTTATGGAAATTGATATCCAACAGTTTGCAACTTGTGTTATGCAGAACTTTGGCGAAGACATCGCTGCAACAGAAATAAAAGTAATTGAGTTTCAAAATGATTTAGCCTTAAAATCGTTAGTCTCAAGTACCAAATGTATCTGGCCTATTGTAAGTAAAGACAAATATTCAGTTCTATGCCGTGTTGCCTTGAAAGTGAAAGCATTATTCAGTTCAACCTATTTGTGTGAATCTTTTTTCAATATGAAGTTTAACAAGAACAAATATCGCAATCGACTTACAGATGAACATTTGGATAATTGTATTCGAATGGCTGTATCAAATTATACTGCATATATTAAAAAAAATATCGATGAGTCTGAGTGTGAGCCTTCTCATTGAACGTGCTTTTTTATTTTTTAATGTTTATGTTCATAATAGTGCGTTACTTTTTTGTTATTATTAACTATTTTTAAATCTTACGTGACATGCCGTTGTGGCTGGATAAAAGTTTGTGTTTATTTTTCAAACACCTTCGTTTGGTAGGTAGGAATGTAGCCATGAACAAGTACGTACTAGTAATATTAGTTATTTTGTTATTAGTTTATTATTAGTACCTATGTATTATGTATTACCAGTTAAATTGTAAAATAAATACATATAATGATAAATTAACTGTGGATTATTTCATTTACGTTTCGTTACGTGGCTTCCGTGTGGGTAGCTCGCTGTTTATTCCAAAATTAACAAAGTAGCTCAACACATTGAGAGGTTGGCGACCACTGCTATAGACATTACCCTCTAATCCAAAATTTAAGTCATTAATAAATTCCCGATTTATTGCTCTTAATTACTTTGCAAAATGATCAGGGGAATTTACGGGCGATATATTATAGGAGAGCATAAATAAGTAATACCGGATTTAAAATAATACAAAAGGTGTCTGTTAACGAGCCGAATATTCATTAGAATGTTTAATTTAATTGGAATGAGGATTAAATCGCTTAGGTCTGCTATTTATTTTATCGCATTATAGAGCGTCACAAAATAACTTTAATTACCGCAAACTTTAGGGAAAAAATACTGTTGATAATTATGTAAATATTGTCTGAGACTAGTGAGGTGCAGTCGGCGTCGTACACAACGTATAAATTACCCAATCCAACAGAAAAGAACGTATCCACAGAAACCAGTCAGAAGAAAAGAAGATCTAAAATACATTATAGTCCAAAGACAAAAAGTCAAAACAAGTTTTCAAATAAAAAAAAATAGACAAATAATTTAATTTAAAACAAGTAGGTTCTTTTGTAAACTTACTCTATTATATTTTTGCTTACTTTATTTATAACCTTGGTGGAATTATTTATTGGGTGTTTAGTATTCTTCCGTTTAGGTTTGATAAACATGGAATTTAAAAATTTGTGCATTGGTCATTGGAATTCTCGATCATTATTGTTAAAAAAAAATTTATTAGAGGCGAACTTGGAAATAAAAAAATACGACTTATTTGGCCTATCTGAATCCTGGATGAAAAAGAACACATTTGAAGATTCGATTAAAATTGATGGTTATAAATAATGTTATAGGAATGATCAAAATGATAAAATTGGAGGAGGTGTTTTTATTTATGCTAAGGAATTTTTAAAAATTAAAATAATAGACGATTTCAGCAGTAATGAATGTTACGGAAAGCTATGGGTAATGATCGAATTAAATTACGGGTTTTGAGGTTACATTAAATTGTAATTAGATGAAACAAAATGGATTCTATGTATTTTGAGGTGATCTTTTCGAAAAAAAGCCAAAACAAAATGTAGCTGTTTTTCGAAAGTGCCGAAATTTTGGATTTTGTCAATTTTTCAATTTTGCGCAGGCGCATGTCGGAAATAAATCAATATTTTCAAAACGCAGTTTACGACATTTGAAAACTTAAAAAAAATGCTAATTTTCATGTCTCTTGAGAAATTTTGATACAATGCACCGTTCTCGCGGTATGGACGAAATTTGTTTAGTATTTTGAGGCGGCGAAAGTCGAAAAATTGAATTTGTTAAATGTTCAAACACTAAATTCTACATAACTTTGGTCAAAATTAAGATATTTGAAAAAACAAAAATGCGTTTTAAAATTTAAATTTTTTTAATGCCACTTACAGAGCTTACTCTTGAATGTAAAATCTTATGTGTGTGTGAATTTCAACGAAATTGGACTATACAGTTCATCAAACTTCTAGAGGTGTTCGACGCCCAGACAGAGAACGCGCTACGTGTGACTAAGATAGCTATTGTACAGTCTACTAAACAAGTTATTTTAAATAGTTTTTAATATTTTTAGGTAATTAAATTTTAAAAGTGTGGAATAGTTTAGGGATTAAATTGGTCTGATTGGACTTTCTTAGAACGTTTTTAAAAGCAGCTAAAGATAGTATGTAGAATTGAAAATAATTATTATGCCATAAAAGGTGTTTTGGAATTCCTTTAACCTTTTGAAATTGAGTCAGAAAATATAAATTTTATAGGATAGCGGAAAATACTTATAATTTTTTTGTAGGCCTTTGTAAATCGTGGAAATAGTTTATATTTTATTTATACCTTATTAAGGAAAATGGTACCTATTATTAATAACGGTTGTTTCTAAAACATAACTAAAATTTTCGAAATTTTGTATTTCTACAAAATAATAAACTATACTATTCAGAAAAAAAATTATTTCTCTTATAATTTTATAAAAAATAACAGGGGAATATTTACATTTCTTGATCTATTAAACAAAACGATAAATTATCTCGACGAATGACACCATGTTCTAGTACGGAAGCTAGCTTTACATTTTTGTTGGTGGTTTCATGGGTTTCATATCAATTTTTTGTAATTGTAGTTTACACGTACATATACCTCTTAACACTTGTTTGCTTTATTAAAAAAGTGTTGTTGTGATTTACGTCGAAATAAGTCAAAAACAACTTGAAACCCCATATAAAATCAAAAAGGAGAAACGGAAAAAAATTGAGCCTGTAAATGAACACAACTCAGAAACAAAAATTGCTATCTAATATTAAAAAAATAAAATTTGATTCTTGTGCATCTTCGTTGTAAAAATAGATAATACTTTTTTGATCTTAGGTACAGATATAATTTTAATGGTCTTCCGAATAACTTTCTTCAGTTTCCATATCAGATTCAAAATCAGTCTCACTGTCACTGTTTAAGTTAATTATAAATCTATCAGTTGCCTCATCCAAAGTAACTTCTCTGTCATAAAATTTAGATTCCCACATTTTAGCATTATTACAACGAGATTGCCACTCCTCTTTAGAAAACGTATCAAAAAAGTCTTCACACAACAATTGTACGTCTTGCCTCTTAAATGTAGTGTTGTTACTAGCTACATATTGTTTCAATGATGCCCACACTAATTCGATCGGATTAAGATCGGGATGATACGGTGGCAAACGCAAACAACTAAAACCATGTTCATTTATTATTTCTTCAATTGCATACCTCTTAAATCGTGACTTATGCAATAGCACTAAACTGTATAATTGCGTTTTGAGCATATCCTCTTCGTAAGCAATATTATGATTCCTTAACCAATCCTGCATGTCAGCTTTTTTAGAAGTTGACGTTGGTGCTTTATTTACCTGGACATTATGGTAAGGAGCATTATCAACAATAATGATGCTTCTTGGAGGGAGGTTCGGAAACAGCTTTTCTTTCAACCATTTAGAAAAATTATTAAAATTCATTTCATCGTGGTAGTCTACTTTTGGTTCCAGATTTGAAAATTAACCGGGCATTCGGAATAAAGCCCATTTCACCATCTGCATGGACAATAATTAGTCTATCACCTTTATTAATTGGTTTCTTTAATCCCTCATTTGAATTATCACTCCAAGCTTTCTGGTGTGTGTGGGAGGCATGAATGTATGTTTCATCTAAGTAGACAATTGGACGGCCCTCTGCTCGATAACTTTTTAAACGAATCAGATAGTCTAAACGTAGCTTTTGAATATCAAACCTTTCCATTAATATTTTTCTGTTTGTTTTTGTTTTCTGCCAACGAAATCCTAGCGATTTTATTATTTTTCTTAAACTTTCATAGCTTTCTTTGTACCCTGTAGCTTCTCTAAATTTAGTCAGAATTGTTTTTAATGTGGGAAAAATATTTTCCGAGATTAACATGAACAGAATAATTCTTTTTAAAATACCTTTGTCAGCTTCATCTATATCATTAACTGTTTTTGGTTTTTTAATGGTTTTTCTTGGTGTTGAAAATTCCGATATCTCACGGTTATCGATTCTTTTTTTCTCTCCAGAAATGCGGACGACAGTGTTTTTAGATACTCCTGTGGCTGCAGCAACACGATCATTTACATTTTTAAATGGTATTGAAGGTGAATTAAAGTTTCCTTCTCTTCTCATAAACTCTATAACATTGGCTATTATTTCGCGAGATTGACTGTTAATCACGCGGCCTCTTAATTTGCTATTAAACTCTATACTTAGGTTCTATTAAACTGTAATGAGCAAAAAACACAAACGAAAATAAAAGAAATGTTTTAGCGAAATTTACATCTGACATTTACGTTGCTTTCTCTGTCTAGCCGTCGAAAGCCTCTAGAAATTTGATGAACTGTAATTGGCCAAGATATCAAACAATTAAACAAATTTTTTTTCCCTAAAAAAAAACTAAATTTTTTTTCGAAAGTTTGAAGTGGCACAAAAATGCCAAAAAAGCACCCAATTGCTCAACATTTTTTTTTGAGTACTTTATTGTGTCTAGAATACGATTACATTACGGAAAATTCTGAAAAAATATTTTATCTATTTTTTGACCACTGTTCATTGAGTGACGACCAAAAAACACGGTTTTTGAGAAAAGTTGCCTAAAATTGACGATTTTTAGTTTTTTGGTCTAAAAATTAAGCAAACCCAAATTTCATGTCTTCTGAATGTGTATACAAAGTTTAAAGTGTGTATGATTCTTCTAAGTTGTAGAATTCTCCCGACAAAAGTCCCATTACACGCGCTCCGCGGGATCAAAACTCCTGTATACACTGCATTTGTGTAATTTGATTTTTTGCGATTTAAAGTTTTAAATTTCTTACATACCTAAATTTATTAGGCTTAAAATTTATTAAATTGTATTTTACTGACTTGTTATAAGACGTTTCTTGAGTTTTTTTGCAAAATATAGAATTACCGCAAAATTAGCCGCACGTCGCATCAAGGATAGCCATGGTCTCGGCGTTCGCTATCCGACAAGTTTAAACTTCAAACGGTCATATTATTACAAATTGAATCGCTTGATAGTGTTCATCGGCATAGATTTTTAATAACCGTATTCAGCAAGCTCTGTGTACACGTGGTTTTTCGGACTTCTTCAGCAATTTATTGAGTAAGTACGTTCCTAAATTAAGAAAATCACTGTGTTCTTTTAAATGGTGAGAAATTTAGTTGAGTTGAACAACGACTTGTCGATTCATTTAAAGAAAGATAAAAAATTGGGAAAACATTTCAAAAAAAAATTTGGCCACGTTTTTGAGAACTATTGCAGATTTGCAATGCGACCTATGACATTCGAAATATAACCGAAAACTACGCATTTTTTGTGCTTAGAAAATTGCTCGTAAAAGAGTGGTTTTCTCTTAAATCCAACATTTTTCCCTTTTTTTTTTTTTTTTCGAGAAAAAACAAGCACACTGTCGATTTTTTCCGTAATTTGGACACTTTATAGACTGAAAATATATAAGAATCAGTAAGTTTACTGAGAAACAAGTTTACTTTCTCTCCCAATTGCCAGAAAACGCCCCTTTTCTCGAGAAAATTCGAGTAGCTTCAATTCTCACGAGAATTACCGATCTTTGCACACGTGCGCTCAGAAAACAGTGGATGCTAGAAAAAATGTATATGCCACAGTTTTTCGTGTCTTTTTTTTCTCTTTCATCTGATGGAAACAGTTTTCTATTCAGATAATTAATTTTCGAGTTATTTAAGAAAAAAATACGAGAAATCAAGAAAAAATTGTTTTGCAAATTATTTTAAAAAGTATTGCAGATTTCGCCACCCAACCCGTCTCATTCGGAACGTAACTAGAAAATACGTATTTTTGTCATGCATATATATCTTCTCCCATTTCAAGTTTTCTTGTAAATAACTAAAAACCAGATGTAAGAGAACAAAAAACAAGCTTATCACCAAGTTCGAACTTACACTTAGGCTTAGGATTAATTTCCTAACATTTTTAAAGTATACCTTTTTGTGTATTTTTTTTGTGCTCTTTCCGATGCCGAAGTTAGTTTTTTCAAATATTTTTTTTGTTAGATGTTTTCGGAAAACCCGGAGAAAATAATATGGGAAAAAAACTAAAAAAAAACTACGCCTTCCGATTTCCTGCGAATTCCCGAAAAATTATGGCAGATTTCGCCGCGGACTTATTTTATTTGAGAGCCAACAAAAAAATACGCAACTTCTTTAATGGGCACATATGTCTAACATTTATAATTTCGCCACAAATTTCATGTCCATGGTTCTGATCAAAGAAACGAAAAAACAACTTTTTGGTAAAAGCACTTCTGGCGGCGAGAAATTAGCCATTAAAACTACCTGTACAATGAATTTCCGAACTATTTTTGCCTCCTCTTTCGATTGGTGCATTTATTTTTACTATCGAAATGACACTTGCCCAGATAATTTGCATTTTTACCATGGAAAATTCCGGAAAACCCGGTTTTTCCTAATTAAAAAAAAATTGAACAACAGCTACATCTTTTTTGCTTTTCTTCGGAAAGATCAAATCAAAATACATAAGTTCCACTTTGTTTCATCCAATTATAAATTAATGTAAGCTTGAAGGGACTTTTTTCGTTATTTAATTGGACTATAAGGCTTTCTTTTACAATTCATGGGCAACTCTTATTAGTTTTTAATATTTTAGTTGATTGTTGCTTCTTGAGCCAATAGGTTGATTTGAAGTTATGAGTGAATTTTTACTACAAGTGTTTGTACAATATGAGTAAAGTTACAATATCTGATTTAACAACTAGTGGTCGAAGATAAGTAAAACCAAAGAGAAGAAAACAATCATTTAATCCAAAAACTGCTGGGATAGATGACGAATATTTCACCAGCACGTCGGCGAATAAACTCAACAGCCAAGATGAAAAACACGTGCAAGATGACGGTATTCTGCAGTATGCAATCATCGATTTTTTTTTTGTTTTTTCAACACTATCTACTTTTGTGAAGTGTCCTAATGTAATAAATGAGAATGAAGAGGACAAAATATGTAATGGTAAAGTGGATTTTAAACAGTGCGTGAAATTTGGCCTTGGTTTCAAAAATTCTCGTAGAGTGTGAAAAATGTCAGCCTAGATACATTTTGTCGTGTCAAAAAATTTGTAAATCATATGAAATAAATCGTAGGTTTATATTTGTGATGCGAATATTAGGCTTAGGACTTGCCAGATGTAAAAAATTCTGTGGCTTGATGGAAGTTGTTATTTTTTGAATAAGTCAACATATGATATTTAAGTTCAGAAAATTCATGGATGTGTTCAGATGGTTGCTGAATCACTTTTTTCATCGGCTGCAAAAGAAGAAAAACAATTAACGTGTGATGAAAGTGGTATTGACAATACGATAGATGTAACTGTATCAGGTGATGATACTTGGAAAAAGTGCGGTTTTTCATCATTAAACGTGTGTCTACGTTAATTGGGTATTATAGCGGAAAAGTTTTGAATATTTTTGTAAAATGTTCATATTGTAAATTAAATGAAGTTTGGAAAAAGAAACTGAACATAACAGAATTTGAACAGTGACAGGAATATCATTTTGGAAAAAAAAAAGAATATAGTGCCATTCACCAATGACCAGCTGGTAATATGGAAGTTTCATCAATCGTTGCAATGTTTCAACGCTCTTTTAAAAAATAAGGCCTCAGATACTAAAATTATATTGGCGACTGGGACTCCAAAACATATTCCGGAGTTCTTAATGTCAAACCTTATGGTGACGATTTTATTATAAATAAAAAAGAATGTGTAGGACATGTGCAGAAGAGGATGGGCCAGCGCTTACGTGATTTGGTCAATAAAAGTTTTGAAGAAAAAAAAAAAGCAAGACCGGTAAAACAATTAGAAAAAAAAACTGGCAAAGGCAAACTTACTGGAAAATAATTGATAAGTTAACAGTTTATTATGGCCTAGCTATAAGAAGAAACAGCTTTTCGGTGCAAAATATGAGAGACGCTAAATGGGAAACTTATTTTCATTATATCTCCACAGACAAAAATCCACAGCACGATAAATGTCCAAAGGGCCCTGACTCATGGTTCACTTGGCAGCGTCCTTCAGCAATGAATACTTTCATCATACACACACGACTACCAAGTGAGGTTTCATCAGCTATCAAGCCTATTTATAAAGAACTCAGCAAAGAAGAGCTCTTGGAGAGGTGTGTTGGTGGCTTCACGCAAAACAATAATGAAAGTTTGAACCAGTTAATTTGGAAAATTACTGCTGGTTCAAAAATAGTGGAGATTGCTGCTTTTGTCGCTGCTGGCACTTTCAACGAAGGAGTCTTAGCTTTGTTGTTCTTTATGCATGGCATGGACTTGAAACTTGGCCGAAACAGTCACGAGTATGCCCGAAAAGAAAATGAGAACTGCATACTCATTGCCGAAAAGAAAGCAAGAATTCGTCACAGGCAATAGCAAAAGGATGCCCTGGATATTGCCGCAGCAGCAAATACTTTGCTTTATGGTTCCGGAATCGATGATTCTATGTAAGTTAAAAAAAAAAAACATTTTTTTGTGTGTTATTTCAATTTAAAACTTTAAACGCGTTTATCTCAAAACTCAATTTTTTAAGTCGGTGGACACGGTTTCTCAAAAAGTTATGTAACGATGTTGTTCACATTTTGCACACATCTTTGAAATAACATTATCTAGTCATTAAACGAAGGATTTTTTTTTATTACAACTAATTTTTTCGAGCCAATACATGGCGAAAATTTGACCAAAAAATGTGTTTTTTTTGTTCAAAGTCTGTCAAAAATTCAAATAATTTTTTTTCTTTGTCCAATAACGAGATTTATCCATGTACTAACGAAATATTTTTGGTTTTTTGATTTTAGATGAACCCATAATGAGTTATGCTGTCCACGGCAAGAGCATTTTTTTTGAGATGTCATGGGAATGAGGTACCAACGGCTGAGTTATTGGAATTTTTAAATAAAAATCTCAAAAAATGTATATGGGACCACCCCTGAGGTACCCCCTTACTAACAAAAAAAAAACATATAAATCGGACAAGGTGGTAAAGCACTATCGCTAAATATACATTAAAACTAAAGAGTTTGAGGATTTTATCATGGACCCAATTATTCGATTTTGACCAAATTTATATGGAACCACCCCTAAAGTACCCCTTTTCTAACAAAAAAAGAATCATTGAAATTGGGCACCGTGATAAAGAATTATCGCTGAACAAACATACAAAAAAAAAAAACAAAAAATATTGCGACGAATTGAGAACCTCCTCCTTTTTTGAAGTCTGTTAAAAATACCCTTTTTCTTGAACCTCTAAAACCCACCAAACCCGTTGGTGATTTTAACATTGACTTGACATATTAACCGAAAGTAGCTCAAAAACATATTACCAGATTACGAACCCTACTTGCACGTTGACGGAAAAACTATTGAAAGCGTTGATGAAATAAAATTTTTAGAAATAATAGTAGATCCCAAATTAAATTGGGAAGCTCAAATAAAAATGGTACCTTCAAAATTAAGTACTTGTTGCTATATCATCAAAAATTTAAGGGAGACACTATCTTTTGATACTTTAAAACTATGCCATTTTGGTTTGGTTCATTCAACTCTACAATATGGGTTAATATTTTGGGGTTCTTCACCATACTTTGAAAGAGCTTTTGTATCTCAAAAGAAGGTTCTGAGAGCCATGTTTAAGGTAACACCAACAACATCATGAAAAGAACTTTTCAAGAAAACGCAAATTTTAACATTACCTAATTACTAATTTTATACATAAAAGATAATGAGCACATATTTAAGAAAAATAAAGACCTGCACTCATATGATACTAGATTAAAATTCATCCACCTTTTTACTTTCCTATCTGTATACAGATATAAGGAAAGTATAGGAATCATGATTTTTTTCGACCTCGAGTTTTCGACGGATTTTTACGTTTTGAGGTCCCCTGAATCCGTTTTGACTATTTTCGCGATGATGTCTGTGTGTGTGTGTGTGTGTGTGTGTGTGTGTGTGTGTGTCTGTGTGTGTGTGTGTGTGTGTGTGTGTGTGTGTGTGTGTCTGTATAACGCATAACTCATGAACCGATACACAGAAAAACACCAAATTTTAAACTTAAGCTTTGTTTCAGCGTCCAATGAGCTGATTAGATTTTGGGCAGAGTCGGAACATCTGGGGGGGTACTTTATAGGTGGTCATTTTTATATTTTATGGAATATATCTGTTATTTACGTTTGGAGAAGAAAATTCTTCAAATAAAAGTTACTTCTAATATAATTATCTATAATTTTTGTTTCATGCAAAATTTTCTTAAAATGGTCCGTATTCGAGAAATTTGACAAAATGTAAAAAAAAATATTTTTTTTTAAAAATTGTTTAAATAAAAGTTGTTTGTAATATAATTCTCTATAATTTTTGTCCTATACATAATTTCTCTAAAATGGACCGTATTCGAGATATTTGAAAAAATGTGTAAATTTCGAAATTTGAAGAAAACTCAAAAACGGATAAAGGAAAAAACATTAAATTTTAAACTTAAGGTTTATTTCGGCCTGACGTGAAATGATTAGATTTTGGACAAAGTCGGAACATCTGGGGGGGTACTTTATGGGAGGCCGTTTTTATATTTTATGGAATATATCTGTTATTTATGTTTGGAAAAGAAAATTGTTCAAATAAAAGTTACTTCTAATATTTTTATCTATAATTTTTGCTTTATGTCAAAATTTTTTGAAATGGTCCGTATTCGAGAAATTTGACAAAATGTGCAAAATTCTGATTTTTATGAAAATTGTTGAACTAAAAGTTGTTTGCGATATCGATTTCTATAATTTTTGTTTATACATGATTTTTCTAAAATGGACCGTAATGGAAAAGTGCTAAATTTAAATTTTTCTGTATTTTCGTTTTCAATGAATATCTATAAAAAAATGTTTCGAGGTAGATGTATGTGTAAAATGTATATATTTAGTTTATCCTCTAAACATTTATAGAGATGCTGCAATAGGTTGTACAAAATAACCGGAAAATGCCTATAATAACTAGATAGGAAAGTCATGTGTTGGACACATCAGATTTTTTACGACTACAAATAAGCCAGCATTCACCAAAATATATTGGGATTAAGTGTTACAATAAGTTCAGTAACATATTAGAAGATACTACAGGTTATCATCAAATTAGTCGTAATGATTTAAGAAAACATCTTAATGATTTTCTTGTAAATAATGTATTTTATAGTATAGAAGATTTTTTGAACTTTTAAACTAATCTTAACATGAATTGTCTATTACATATAATTTATTTTATTTTTTAATGTATTTTTTGTATAGTGTATAATTCTCAAAGATGAATAAATTCTATTTCTATTTCGATTAATCTTAACTCACTATTCGAGGGTACTGATCTGATATAAATAGTAAATGAGCCAACACGTAATAGTTCAAGCAAGCAATGCTCAAAAAAAGGTATAGAGAGAAATGCATGGAACACAATTTTTGGCTTCGTAACTTTGTTTGGACTAGTTAGGAGGTAAACATATCAAAAATCCCAGCCCGTAGCCTTTGAGCCAGCGGGGAAAGAAGGTCCCAATTTTCGGTCTTTCGCTTGTATCTCTAAAACTGTGCATTCTAGCGATAGGACCATTCACTATAAAATGAAAGCTTATTAAATTTGCTTTTATACAATTTTTTGATGTCTTGATATCTTGAAAGTCTGTAATTTTGAAAAAAAAACATTTTTGTTTCACGTATTTTGCTCTTTTTGAAAGGATAACTCCTCAACGATGCACCCAAAAAATAAATATTGACCATAGGGTTTTTAGTGCTCCCGTTGGTTGGTCCCACTAAATTAAAAACAAAAAAAAGTATATAAAAAAAAAGCATGACACTTTCGAAATATATACAAAAAATGAAACCGATCGATGATGTGTTATTTAATGATCTCTCTGCAGCATAGCAACGGCGGTCCTTTTATACTGCGTTCAAATGATCCGCCTACTTGTGTCTTCATCCAGAAAATCCTGTAAAGGTTTACAAAAGAAAAAACATAGCTTAATCAATAACGGTGACGTTATTAAAAAAGAAGAGACCAGATGGTTGTCACCTCGGAGGTTGTCACTCCAAAACATTGCATATAACCAAAAAATAAAAATAATGACATAAAACGTCAAACATGAAAAAGCAACTGAAATGTCATAAACAAATCTGTTAGAAGTTCTTTGTGGGCTCGTCAAACAGGACGCGAGCACCACAGGGTTATAAAAAATTAAATTCCTTTAAATAATATATATTAGCTTACTATTTTATCTATTTAACTTCAATTTCAAAATTAAGCGTGAAATCTAATGTGTTGCTACAACTGTCCATTGATGAATCTTTCAATTTCTCATCATTCCCAGTCAACGTATTGGCAGGAATATGCACCATTATGTACTAGTGAGTAGTGGACGTCTAAATAGCACATTTACACATTTTAGAATACATAGTTGTGGGTCATCTGACCATGTTCCTCACACTTAATTAAGGAATACCTAGACCATTTTAATGGGTAAATTTGTTGCTATAACCATCTTTCTGCATGTATGAGTATCTTTAAGACAGTAATATAGTTTTATAAATTACAACTATTAACTGGAAACGACGTTTATTGATATAAAAAAGTGAATTAACATAAAACATTACAACAGTATGTAACATTGAGTCAATTTCTTGCTCTCTTAAGATGGGAAGGACCTTCATCCTCGTCTTCGTTTCATTTTCTTTTCTCCAATATCTTCTCCATCAGACCCCTGTTGGGAAACGGTCACAGAATCCTCCTGTCTTCTTCATCTTCGGAGTCAACCTTGAGGGACCGTATTCAGACAGTTCCCCTGGAAATTTTGGCATGCTGTGGAATATTTGAGGTTTGCTTTTTTGCAACCGCACATCGCGCTGACACAGTCTTTCGTGCATCAGCAGAAAATCATTTTCACAATGTCCTTCAATGCAGCTGCTAACTCACTGTGCACTGGAACCAGGCAGTTGTTCTCAATCTTCCACCCATACATCTGAGGAGGCACGTCATTTCCCAGCCACAGTTGAACTTGGTAGAATGTTAGCAGGGAATGCTGTTTTACTGCTTTCTCGGTGGGAGGAAGACAAGAAGATGAAAACGAAGACGAAAATATCCAAAATCCAAAGATAGCAAGAAATTGACATAATGTTACATACAGTTCATCAAATTTCTAGAGGTGTTCGACGCCCAGACAGAGAACGCGCTACGTGTGACTAAAATAGCTATTGTACAGTCTGCTAAACAAGTTATTTTAAATAGTTTTTAATATTTTTAGGTAATTAAATTTTAAAAGTGTGGAATAGTTTAGGGATTAAATTGGTCTGATTGGACTTTCTTAGAACGTTTTTAAAGGCAGCTAAAGATAGTATGTAGAATTAAAAATAATTATTATGCCATAAAAGGTGTTTTGGAATTCCTTCAACCTTTTGAAATTGAGTCAGAAAATATAAATTTTATAGGATAGCGGAAAATACCTATAATTTTTTTTGTAGGCCTTTGTAAATCGTGGAAATAGTTTATATTTTATTTCTACCTTATTAAGGAAAATGGTACCTATTATTAATAACGGTTGTTTCTGAAACATTACTAAAATTTTCGAAATTTTGTTTTTCTACAAAATAATAAACTATACTATTTAGAAAAAAATTTATTTCTCTTATAATTTTATAAAAAATAACAGGGGAATATTTACATTTCTTGATCTATTAAACAAAACGATAAATTATCTCGACGAATGACACCATGTTCTAGTACGGAAGCTAGCTTTACATTTTTGTTGGTGGTTTCATGGGTTTCATATCAATTTTTTGTAATTGTAGTTTACACGTACATATACCTCTTAACACTTGTTTGCTTTATTAAAAAAGTGTGTTGTTGTGATTTACGTCGAAATAAGTCAAAAACAACTTGAAACCCCATATAAAATCAAAAAGGAGAAACGGAAAAAAATTGAGCCTGTAAATGAACACAACTCAGAAACAAAAATAGCTATCTAATAATAAAAAAATAAAATTTGATTCTTGTGCAGCTTCATCTATATCATTAACTGTTTTTGGTTTTTTAATGGTTTTTCTTGGTGATGAAAATTCCGATATCTCACGGTTATCGATTCTTTTTTTCTCTCCAGAAATGCGGACGAGAGTGTTTTTAGATACTCCTGTGGCTGCAGCAACACGATCATTTACATTTTTAAATGGTATTGAAGGTGAATTAAAGTTTCCTTCTCTTCTCATAAACTCTATAACATTGGCTATTATTTCGCGAGATTGACTGTTAATCACGCGGCCTCTTAATTTGCTATTAAACTCCATACTTAGGTTCTATTAAACTGTAATGAGCAAAAAACACAAACGAAAATAAAAGAAATGTTTTAGCGAAATTTACATCTGACATTTACGTCTGAATGAAATAGTGAAATACTTGATGCGCAGAGTGTACTTTCATTGCGTAAATCCGTCGGGATGCCTGTCAGTAGTGCTTTCTCTGTCTAGCCGTCGAAAGCCTCTAGAAATTTGATGAACTGTACTGTTGTAATGTTTTATGTTAATTTAGTGAGTATCTGTACTATTGAGACGTCCAGTACTCACTATAAGTACATAATGGTGCATATTTCGGCCAATACGTTGACTGGGAATGGTGAGAAATTAAAAGACAGTTGTCGCAAAATTTCACGCTCAATTTTGAAATTGCTTTAACATTTAAAAGAAAATATTGAAGGGAATTTAATTCTCTACAACCCTATGATCGGCATTTATTTTTTGGGTGCACCGTTGAAGAGTTATCCAATCAAAAAGAGCAAAATATGTGAGGCAAAAATGTATTTTTCCAAAATTACAGACTTTCAAGAGCTGATATATCGAAAACTATATAAAATATCGAAAAATTTGATTAAATAAAACTTGTAGCAAATTTAATATTATTTCATTTTATATTAAGTGGTCATGTTTCCGAGATATAAGCGAAAGACCGAAAAATTAGACCTTCAGACCACCTCTCTCCCCCTGGCTTAAAGGCTACGGGCGGGGGACCTTCGATATTTTCACCTCCCAACTAGTCCAAACAAAGTTACGAAGTCAAAAATTGTGTTCCAAACATTTCCATCTATCCCTTTTCGTTGCCTGGATTATAAAGATAGTCTATCAGACTGTATAACTATTAGTTATTATTTAGAATTTTCTAAATTAAATGTCACAGATCTTAGGCCTCACTAGGCTCATTGTGCTAAAAAAAGTCATAGATGTAAATTTATCTAATCACTCTTTCACAGAATGTACATTAAATATTAAAATTACAAAAAACAATCATCAAACAAAAACGTACAGATACTTTTCTAAAATAAATTTAGAAAATTTTAATGTTGATCTTAACTCAAAGGTAAGTTTATGAAAATGACACTATTAATGATAAAATCAAATAATTCAATGAACTTATTACCCAATTATTCGATGTACATGCTCCGCTTAAAACCGTGACCTTTAAAAATAATCCTAAGCCATGGATCACTGCCAATATAAAATTTATTGTAATGCGAGCCATTTCATTATTCAGCCATGCTCTAATCCTCCTCTGTCTTATTTGGCCGTTGAGGTTTAATTTGTCCAATTATCATACATAATTAAACCCCTTAAGACCAAACATATGTGACGACTATGGCGAAGGCGCTTTTGATTACCTTCCAGAATGAACGTGATGTTTTTTTTTTTTTGGCGGGAGCATCTATTTTCACCAGAATTTTCAATGTTTAAATAAATATTGGTGGAAGAACATGGACTAGTCAGTCAATCGTATACAAAAGAGTTGTAATAAATAAATTAGAATTGTGTCTAAATATTGTATAAATTAATTAGTACGTTATAAACAAATTGTAAATAGTGTTTTAAATAAACTATAAATAAATTAAAATATCGTTACATTACGATTTATTTGCAAAATAAGGCGTTTACTACATACAATAAAACAAAACAAAAATCTCACTGGGATTATTATAAGAATTTAAGAAATTATATTACACAAGCCATACATGTAGAAGAAAACATTTATTTCAATGAAAAATTTTCCAAGCCAATAATAAACAAAAGTGGAAAATAATAAATAAATTTACCGGATATAAGAATAGTAATTAGTTTCAACTTTCATCGAATTTCGATGCGACTGCATCAATAAAAACTTCTTAAAAATTAATGGTTCTGTCATTAATCCCCACCCGGAAACTCAACATTTTTCCCAAAACAACTTTTTATAGAACTAGATGAATATAATATAATTAAAATTATTCTTAAAATTGAAACCGAAGCTTGTGAAACCGATGTCCCTACTTAATTCCCCATAACATTATAAATGTTTGTCTAAAATTTTCTGTTTTCCCAAATATATGAAAAGAGGGACTAGTTCTTCCTATTTCAAAAGTTACTTCCCCTGAAAACTTAAATGATCTCCGTTCTATTATAACTATTCTGTCTACACTTTCAAAGGTTATGGAGAGATTTGTAGATAACAACTTTGAGATTATATTGATAAATATTAAATTCTACCACCTACACAATCGGGATTTAGATCGGGATATAGCTGTAGTACGACTCTATTAAACATAACAGATGACTTTCTGAAGGAGTCCGACTCCAGAAATGTTGGTTTATTAATTCTGCTTAAATAATAAAGCATTCGACATGATTAATCACAAATTGTTTTCATTCATTTTATATTTTATTGGCATAGGAGCATCGCAATAACAATTCTCAGAAACTATATATCAGGAAGAAGACAGAAAGTATTATATAATGGTGTATCGTCTAACACAGAGCAAGTTGGACGAGAAGTAGCCCAAGGTTCAACCCTAGACCTTCTTTTTTATACAATATATACAAGCAATTTGTGTTCGGTTTTACAAAATTGCAAAGCTCATATGTATGCTGACGATACGCAGTTATATATGTTTTTTAACAAAAACGATGAATCAGAATGCATTCAAAAATAAATATTAATCTAAATGCCTTGTTGAAAGTATCTACCCTGCCTGTTTCTCGCTGTCACTCTCATAGGAAATAAATTTTCTTTTTAAGATCTTTCTTCTAGGTCTGATATCAGCATGATCCTCAAGATCTGTTTGCAAGTCAGATGTAATTTCAGCTCTTTTTATTTTTTGTAGCCTTTTGAAAATCATATAAAAATGTACAGCAAAAATTTATAACGGCTTAGTATGGTATAAAATTAACTTATTTTAGTGTTATTTAAACTCATACTACTACAAGCAAGAACAACTAATACATGAGAATTCAATTTTTGTCTTACCCAAAACTAGAAATAAGTGAAATCCAATATAATTCAATAATGAAGGATCCAATGGAGGAAAAAAAGCCAAACACGTTAAACAACCACTAGCTGAAACAAATGAAACCAGCCAACGCCAACGACATCATAATGACACACAACCACAAGTAGAATGAGGAAGGAGGCCATTTTGCTTGACAAATGATGTCAAATGTTAATTGCCAATCAAGTTTCGCGCGAAATTTGAATTTATTTAATGATAGTTTTTTGAAGATCTATTAGTAATATCAATAGCTTTAATTATTTACAAATTGTACGGGATATTTATTAACAAATATATTTTTATCATTGTTATAGGTACAATAAACAATTATTTAGATATTATACTATTATTAAATTTACAGGTAAAAAATCAAAATAGTGCTGTTTTGCTTTGTATCAAACTAAACTTCGAATTGACGATATTGATACATATATTTATGTATTGTAAACACTTTGGACTAACCCAATAAAATAAAATTTGACAGAAGTTACTAAACGTTGCTTACACGTTATATTTGTGTTCATTTTAACTACGTTAAAAAGTAACTCAATATCCACGTGTACTTTGAATATAAAGCACGTGTATTACTCATTACCTAACGTGGCCTAGTAAAATTTGATTGAAGGTACTAACGTTGCTTACATGTTGTATTTGGGTTAATTTTAACTATGTTAAAAAGTAACTTAATATCCACGTTATTACACATTAGGTAACGGTCCTGGTAGACTGGGAAGTAATGCAAATAATTTTAATTTTGTATATGGGCCTTAGTAGATCAGCAACGTATGTTCTGCCCCACATAGGGAATTCAACGTGTAAGAGTGAGAGGTATATATTCAATGGCTAAGAGTGAGACAGACGGTCTGAGAGGAAAACGGGGTAGTGGGGGGAGTGGGTGGATTAAATTTCGTTTAACGTCGAAAAGAAAAAATCATGCGCAGTGACAGGACAAAAGGGCCTTGGCGTATATCTTCACTGCTATTGGTCCGATTTAAACTGGGAAAACGGCATTATGAAGAGAGCGTGATATAGATTAACATACAAGAGAAAAATCATGCGCAGTGACAGGACAAAAGGACCTTAGCGTGTATCTCAGCTATCGTTGGTCCGATTTAAACGGGAAAAAGGGGTTATGTAGAGAGCGTGATATAGATTAACATACAAGAGAAAAATCATGCGCAGTGACAGGACAAAAGGACCTTAGCGTGTATCTCAGCTATCGTTGGTCCGATTTAAATGGGGAAAACAGGGTTATGTGCACCGAAAAGTTTGACGTTTGACGACTGACGTTTGAACAAATAATTCATTACCCCCACCACCAAGATTTTTGCGCACGCGCAGTAGTACAAACGAACGTGATGTAAGCGTCGTTGCGACATGCGTTCACGTGAACGAAGGTTAGGTTAGGAGGGCATACGAGAAGTTCTAAAGCAATTTACCGAGAAAAGATGAAAAATAAGAAAACGATGAAACATGGAGAACTTCTCGTATGCCCTCCTAACCTAACCTTCGGTCACGTGAACGCATGTCGCAACGACGTTTACATCACGTTCGTTTGTACTACTGCGCGTGCGCAAAAATCTTGGTGGTGGGGGTAATGAATTATTTTTTTAAGGTATTGAGACATTAAAGACTTTTCCAGTCTATTGAGACATTTTCTACGAGTAGTTTCTCTAAAAATAACAAAAAAATGTCTTCACTGTCAAAAACTGATTATTTGACTCTCTTGAATCTAAATGAAATTAACGCTTTGTCGCCACAGGAAATGGCACAAGATTACGAAGAATTGTCCAAAGAATGGTATCATTTAATATTAAATGAAAAGGACTTTAATTTACTTGCTTGTGCTCCAAATATTAAATGGTATTCTATTTGTCGATGTCATCTAATAGCACACGATGGTAGTACAGCACATGAACATCTTCACGCTTTAATACATTTTACTAATGGATTTACAATGTTGGCCTACAAGAAAAAACTACATCGCACTGGTACACGACTCCATTCAAAAACAACTTTTAGGAAAATAATTTGCTTGGACCATGCTGTTGGTGTCCTCAGATACATCACCTGTGCTGATGGACAAAAGCCACTTAGAAGGGATGAAGATGGTCTTAGGGGTACACCTCATTCTCATTACGATAGAAGAGTATTTAAACAAGATTGGTTACATTCTCGAGGAAAACAGTGTGGTTTAGTACGTACAGAAATTTCAGAATTAGCATCTGAAGGTGTAAAAGACTTAGAAAACTACACATCCGAACACGAACTTCATGATAAATCCACATGTAGATGTGATAGAGGTGCCGAAGGAATAAGGCGGAGGGAAGAAGCTAACGAGAAACGGAGACAATTTTACAAAACAGAACGGGGTATTGAAATTAGGAATAATTACAAAGAAAAACAAATTAAGAAGAAGAAACTTATTACAAGTTTACTAAAAATGGGGCTAAATAAAAAAGCTGAGCTTCAAAGAGAGACAATTTTAAAACTCATTGAGTTACTGTAAATACTTAATACTGTTTCTTTAAAAATATAATTTTAAAACAAAATATATTTTATTTTATTTTCATTGTCCAATGTTGACTTTACCCTATTACAAATAACTTTCCCCCATTTAAATTATTAGCAATATTTGTCCAGTCTTTACTTAAATGTCCACACCTGCACTCTACTGTCCAGAGTAAACTACACGTTTTCCATTTAAAAAAATATTGCTGGGTGTAGGATACGCCTCCTCTCGGAGATCTGGGTTGTTAACCTTGACGCTTGATACTAGCAGAAACTAACAGTCAAACGTCAAACGTGAAACGTCAAACGTCAAACGTCAAACGTCAAACGTCAACCATCAACCATCAACCATTAAACGTCAAACGTCAAACGTCAAACGTCAAACGTCAAACGTCAAACGTCAAACGTCAAACGTCAAACGTCAAACGTCAAACGTCAAACGTCAAACGTCAAACGTCAAACGTCAAACGTCAAACGTCAAACGTCAAACATCAAACATCAAACGTCAATCTTCAAACGTCAAACGTCAGTCGTCAAACGTCAAACTATTCGACGAAATTTAATCCCCCACTCCCCCACTACCCCGTTTTTCCCTCAGACCGTCTGTCTCACTCTTAGCCATTGAATATGTACCTCTCACTCTTACACGTTGAATTCCCTATGTGGGGCAGAACATACGTTGCTGATCTACTGGCCTTGTCTTTTAGTATCAGATTCAAATAAATTACAAAAACGACAAAATGCCTGCCTTCGACTTATATATGGAATTAAAAAATTTGATAGAATTTCCCATTGTTTGCACCTTTTGGAGCATCAGAATGATTCCTTTAAGGGGTTTATGCCTTTGGTCAATGATTAATTTTCATTGCAAATGCGTTACTCTTCATACGAACTGAAACTAGAAAACGAACTATGACTTCATCAAAGAAATGCTTGGAACAAAGCATGCTATACGCCTCTGCTCAGAAATAAGTTAGCCGGACCTTTGAGAAACCTGCAAATGCTCATTATGTACAAAATTTTAGAAATAGGAGCTATTTATGGCAAGATGTATTAAAAACGTTTTCTTTGGCCAGTTATTCAATCCAATATGTTTTAGATTTATTTCATGATTTCTTAAAGCAAAATATTTTTTACAGATACTGAAGATACAAACATGAAATATTTAAGTTTTTATTTTGGACGCATATAATTTTTTAATAATAATAAAAATCGAGGGTATTTATATTTTTATCTTACCGTATTCCCTTACCACTTACCGACTAAAGTGCATATGAAAACTCGAGCACGTCCCTCGTAGAAAAAGTTTTGGCTACTAGGGAAACCCTAGAATAAAATCTAGGAACCATTAATTTCCAGTATAATCTAATTAAAGCTCATCGTACACTGCACTCATGTTTACTCCATCTACTCGACATTAAGCGAGCCCTTCTTTTTTATTTATTCAAGGAATTTTCCGAGTAGGTACGGGTACGCGAATGGCCGGAACTGGAAAAGTAATCAGACGGCGAGTGGCGGACGCCCCCCTTCTCTCTTCTCGCTAGCAATAAACCCGCTTTCTATTAAGAAACTTTGATATTACGTGAAGGAGGTGTAATGCATTGGTAAAGTTTGGCAGAGTGACGGATGATGGAAGGGAGAGCATGTGTGCCACTCCGAAACTAGAAAGTGGATTTCTTTTATATGAGTCGTGGCTTATTTATAACATACATTAATTTTTTGATGGTTTTTATAACAAAAAGCCAAAAATTAGAACAGAAACTTAAGAATCATTACAGATGCATAAAACACGTAAATCATTTAAAAAACTGGTATAGTATGAAGATGTGGGAAAACATGGAAATAATAATGATATAAGAAATTTCGGGAGGAACAAATAACGTAAGCAATAAGACCAGATCTTCAGAAAAAAAATGGGAATAAATAGCTCTAAACGTGAGAAGATTAACGTTCTCAAAGAGGTGTGTATAGATATATGCCAGTCACATTTATTTCAAAAGTGGGGAAAAATGATACCACGTATCCGAAATCTTTTCGACCAATCAACCTTATATCCTTTGTATTATATCAGAACAATAATCCTGGAGGGGGTTCCACGTCACTACAGCATGCCATTACCGAGAAGTAAAATCGACAGAAACTGATCTGTTATCTGACTGAAGAAATCCGGAATGCACTGAAAAACAAAAAACCGTTGTGTGTGCCTTCTGGGGTATAGAAGGAACGTTTGATAACACGCTACACAAAAATGTCAAAAGAGCACTAGCATACAGAGGAGTAAATAGCACCAGATCCAGATGGATGGCTTAGGTGCTATTTACAAGAACTAAAGAGTCACGGATTTGACAAGGTTTAACACAATGGCCTGATACATTCTTCAATCATGTGTAACGGAAAGAATGTTTAGAGTGAAGCAAGAGGAGGCATACTCCGAAATGAGTAAACTAAAGCAGTATGCAAGGCAGTATGCTAGGACGGGTTCTGTACTTATTATACACCAGCGATATCCCGCAACAACAATAAAATAACAACATTTGCAGATGACAGTGCAATATTGGCAGTTGACGAAACTAATACAGAGACCTAAGAAAAACTCCAGAAAACCTATAACAATATCAAACGATGGACAAAAAAGTGGAAAATAAAAATGAATCAAACTAAATTAGTGCATGTTGATTTTCTTCGACCAAATGAACAAAAACAAATAAAAACAAACAGTGATGTTATACCCATAGATATACAGTGTGTCTGAAAAAGTTGGCAACAAATGGGAAACTTTTTTATTATTAAGTTTAGGAAAAAACGTCATTCTTCATAAAAAGTTCTGTAAGGCCTAAAACCCAATATACGATAATCAGATATCGAAATTTTCCAATCGTATACGAGGTTTGTCAAAAAGTATGAATTTTGCTCAAGAGTAAAGTACCTTTATTTTCGACAATATCTAAAATTGTTATTAAGAAAAGTTGATTAGAATTGAAAACTACGTTTAAATAAAGGTACTTTACTCTTGAGCAAAATTCATACTTTTTGACAAACCTCGTATACGATTGGAAAATTTCGATATCTGATTATCGTATATTGGGTTTTAGGCCTTGCAGAACTTTTTATGAAGAATGACGTTTTTTCCTTAACTTAATAATAAAAAAGTTTCCCATTTGTTGCCAACTTTTTCAGACACACTGTATAACCAAGACAGATAGGATTATTTACAAAAATTTTGAAGAATGAACGCTGGTGTCCGCGGTAGAAACCCAATAATCTGATTGAACATTGATGCCAAGTTTACGTGCTTTTAACTATAGATATATATAACCAAGACAGATTACACAATTTCTGAAGTCAACGCGGATGATCCTCGACAGAAATGCAATATTTGGATAAAATTAAAATATTGATGCCAAGTTTGCGATGTTTTTAACTGTAGTAATGTTATTGCGTTTGCTTGAAATACTGTTGGGTCTTTAAATTGTCAACAAAAATAACGTCTGACAACAGCGGAACTAGAGTAGACCGTAATTGTATTAGGGTCGTATATTGTTTTATTCATAAAATTCCTTCGATACAGTACAAGTCCAGGAGCCAGTAAATTTTTTTCGTACTTGTTTTCCCGGTCCGTGTATATTTAAATAATCTATTCCCAGTGAACTGTATATTTAAATGGAATGCCAATCTATTAACAAAAGTAAGCCAGATTGAATTCTAACATTACGTCATATCGATACAGGTGAGATTGTGCACAAAGTGCCTTTGCAGGCCTATTTTGCCAATTTTATGTATTTGTTTTTAAATCATGTTAAATTACTATTTTTGAAACTCAACAAGAAGAAAATCCAATTAACTCTTCCGTTGTGTGTATATATATATATATATATATATATATATATATATATATATATATATATATATATATATATATATATATATATATATAAGATAAATTAACTGTAGTTTTATTAGTAAAGTATTAACTCTAAAATTTTCCATAAAAACGACCCCATCTCGAGCAACTTATTTTCATTAATTTAAGTTATCGAATCAGGTTTTATTTTTATTTTAATAAATTAAAAGTATTCTTTATCGTTAATAACAATTTAATAGATGAGAAATACATTTCTTACATTTTTAATGTAATTTACAGAAAATAGCTAGGTATGTATTTGTTTTTAAATAATTTGACAATTTATGAAAAAAGGGAGTAAAAGTGGAATGACCAGTGGCCAGTAGGTCAATACAATGTATCATATATTTCTATTATAACATAACTAAAATACCTACATCTTTTAATCATAAGGGCACAAGTTAAAAACCATTTTAATATATGCATTAGAATGAAGTAATAATAACTTAAAGAGACGAGGTCTTAAAGTAATAGCTGGTACAGCATGTTTTTTAAACGTTTCCTAGTTCCTGCTAGAATGAAATCACTTTCTATGAAATGTGCTCTAAAAACGGCATTTATAGCAGTCAGTGTTTCAGTCTTAGGTTCTCTTCCTAAAGCCCTCATCCAAGCTGCATACCTATTAAAAAATAATTAAAAAAAACATATTATATAACTATACGGTTTTCGGGTCTGGGTGCCCCAAAAGAGGACACTTAGCCGACAATTTGGCTCAGATAGCTAAAACCCAACAGTCACACCCCGAACCAGGACGTATTGCTATCCTTTTAAGTAAAAAATAACAAAATAAGTTACCTGAAAAATGAAGGCGTCTAACTTTACACCAAAAAAAACATACCGTGTTTCCCATTGTTGCAAGCACCCGATGACGATTAGGTAGATATCAACTAAAAGCATGTACTTAATGGTTATAAAGCTTATTTTAACACAAAAAGAATAAAGCACTAGTCGAAAAGCAGCAATCAAATATAAATAGACCACAATATTAAAATTCAAATTAAAAACTATAACTATAAAAGACAAATACTCTAAAAGCGCAAAAGATCAAAACCAAATAAAATGAATAACCATAATAATCTAAAAATCACACTAAAATTGCAAAAACTATTAATGTCAAATCATGAGATTACATCAATAATTCATATGCGTCGGAGTATTGCAAATGTCAAAAGTACAATGTTTCCATGATAATTTAGCTATGTTTTTAGCATTATTAAAGGACCATTTCTACCATGCGCATCCAACGATATTGGCGTTCCACAGTTCACTGTATTTTCCTCCAGTAATAAATGTTTCGTGAATTCTAAATAAAATAATTATATAAAAGTGTAAAAGAAAATATAATTTATTTCCATATTTTCTTCTGTAATTCTTCAATTAATATGTTTTATTTATATAAATAAACCAACTGGTTAGGTGAAACATTGTGATATATGATTTTATTTATGTGTCCTATGCGTACACTTTAATATACAAAACACCTGGAACATTCTTTAAATAATTGTGGTCGTAGAAATAATTGTGTACATAACTCGTTTGAAAGTGTATTTTATGCACTTGCCAAATATATTATCCATACTAACAGATTAATCAGACTATTTTTTTACTTAACTTCAGTATATCTCTTACTACTAAAACTATTTCTATCACTGAAAAAACGATCCGTCTTTTCGTATGTTCTGATGCATTTTCGGCTTCAACCCATCGGACACCCCCCCTCTAAATAAATATATATATATAAAGTTTGCTTAAAATTGCTAACCCTACAATTCTCTATCCGTATTTGTTGACTGGGAAAATAAATACCGAAAATCGTTACTGTCTCCTGGACTATACAATAGACGATGATGAGGACTTCACAACAAATACACTTTTATGAATGGCTAGTTGGGGATGTGGTTATACCGCACCACGATTCGGCCAAATACATAGGTATAAACCTAGATGTATAACTTTAATGAAATGAACACATAAAAAGAACGTAAAAAACTTGAAAATAAATTCAAATACATTTATTGGCTATTAGGAAGAAAATTCAGTTGTCAGTATACAAAAAACTGCTGATTTATAAACAAATTCTAAAAACGAATCTGGATTTATGCCATAAAGCCATGGGTATGTGTCAGCAAGAGTAATATCAACATGATACATGTTTTCCAAAATAAAGTCCTAAGATGCATCGTTGATGCTCCTTGGTTCTATCAAAACGATTATCTTCATAGCGACCTGAAGATGCCAACAGTCGAAGAAGAAATAAAGAGGTTTTCTGCGAAATATGAGGATCGGCTGCACTCCCACATCAACGAAGAAACGCTGCAATTTCTAGACAACTCTACACTCAACAGACGGCTCAACAGTAAGAAGGGACTAGGGACTTCTCCATCTCTTTTAGCTTTACTGATGCTATTCTTAACACAGTTATTCTAACACTATCAATACATTATATATTATATTTAGATCAGTTACATTTCATTAAAAACACATTATTTTAAAATAAATAACATACAATTATAGATTCAATTTTAATAATTTTATTGTTTTCATAGGTGTTAATCTCTATTTTTAGTACGCCACTGCGCTCTGGCTGATCGCGTCTTTTTGGATCACTTTTCTGAGTGAGCCCGAGGGAGTGAGATGCTTTTGCGAAAGCCTCTAGCTAAAAAGAGATGTCAACTTAAAATCACTAAAATCACCTTATTTTGCGCAACGCACATAGTGACATCACAAATTAGGACGGGGCATACGAATCTTTTAAATCATAGATATGAACATGCAATGACGGTACTAAAAGTGTCTGAACTTTTGCATTACCGTGTTACGACATATGTCAAACTCTAGCTATTCAGTTTTGGTGATAATAAATACCATTTTTTTAACCCTAGAGTACTAATATGATTTCATTATCCTGTAATAGTAATACGACTTTAAATTAAAACGCATTTTTAAAAATCAGAATATATTTTCCAACAAAAAATAGTTTATTATCAAATAATCAAATAAAATCGATAACGTAGGATATAGTTTGCAAAAAGTGTAGTATGTTCTAAGAAAATGGACATTCGGGGCAACAATTTCTGTTGTGTCGTCCGCAGATTGCTCGCTTACACTGTACATAAAAGTTTGTTGTCATTCTTTTAAGACGGCTAGGGCAGAAGAATCGTACTGTCCGTTTCTTTTTTATGGGGTAAACTGGTTCAGGAACAGGTTGTATTTATAGGATTTCGCTTATATCCTGTCGAATATTATGTTCATCTGCCAAAGATACTGACGTGAACAAGTTATTCATGGTAATGTTACGATTACTACCATGAACCAATTTTGTTGATTCTCTCACATAAAAATTTGCAAGAGGTAGTCCTCCAGTATCAGTGCTCTTGCCCAGGTATGGACTAGCATCAATAATATATTTAGATGATGAATCGCATACCATAACAATCTTTATACCATACTTTGACGGTTTGTTAGGAATATACATATGGAATGGGCACCTTCGTCTAAATCCTAAAAACTGTATCGATGGTAAGATAGATGATGGAATATAGGAACTTCTGCATTAGCATATTCCATATCTCACGAATAGGAGTGAATGAGTCGTTTTTCCTCCGTTCCTCCCTCGTAGTTTTATCGTCAAATCTGAGACAGTTTACTAAAAACGCAAAATGTTACCTACTCATACAGGTGCGATATAAAGTTCCCGATATGGCCCATTCAAACATGTGTTTAGTATTTAGATGACTTTTTGGTTGCAGAAAAAAATACTATTCCAAGAAAGGCTAATAACTCATCTTTGCAAAGTTTTGATATCAAAGCGGAATATGTATAAGAACAGTTACGAGATTCTCCATTGCAACCGGAAATAAAATGAACGATGTTCCTTGAGCTGACTTTCTTTGACATAACTCGTTGTTTAGATGACCACTTGTGACCATTCTTACCTTTCATGTTTATTTGTTTAGGAAAAACTATATTTGGATCGATTCGACATAGGTTGACTAAAGGTTCATCATCATGATCTGATGATTCTTAATCATATGACAAAAGAGCTTCTTCTGGATGTTTGTCTACTAGATCTTAACTATATCCTTGTTTGTATTATATTTTTCTGAACTGCTGTCAGAATGTACCGATTCCTCTGCTAAATGGTCTTACTCTTAGTCACTTCCACTGTCCTCGTACGGTTTATTATAGTCTTTTTTTCCATTTATATTTTTTTCCATTTCTTGCTGCAACTGCAACGTAGTAAATGGTCTATTTGCCATTTTTCAGTTTCTGAAATTAATAAAAAACACTCACAATACTCTTATGAAATGCTGAAAAGAATCAAAATAAGGTGAAAAAAAGTTTGCTATTTCTATTGGTTTTGTTATTTGCAGGACTAAAATTTTTTAAGTAAAATGCATGTTTTAGTCCCTGAGGTACAAAAACTATTTTATTTTTATTTGCAGCAAATTTTGTAGCCTTTCGATCAAATTTATGTACTCTAACTTGCATTCTATATGGCTTAAAACGAGCTAATTTATTCAACTAATCATAATTTAGTATAGTTAGGAATTTAAATTTTCGGCAAATATAATTTAGGAGCTGACTACTCCAGACACAACAAAAATATAGCAGAAATTTAATGATAAAACTTGGTTATTATGCAACCCTAGAGGAATAGTAATTCATACTATTTAAAAAACTTTTTCTCATAAAAAGTAGCTTTATAATTAAACCATGTAATTATTTTGATATGTATTTTATTTTATGCTTCGTAACAGTTTTAAACAGACAATTAAAAATTATGGTTTCAGTAAAGAAAGTTGTAAAAATATTCTGGAGTGAAATTGTGACTGAAAACAACCTTATTTTCTTTATAAAGAAGCATAATTACCTTTAGACCAGGGCTGAAGCCTTTGAAAATGGTAAAAAGTGAAAAAAAAAAATAATAATAGAATGAAACCCATTGGAAAAGGAAAAAATATAACAAAAATTAAAGGAAAAATAATTTAGGGGCGATCTGAGGTCGGGAAGTGGAAGGGGTGAGTTTTTAAGGGAAAAAACGATTTCCGGCAAAACTTTAAGTCCTATGGAAAAAAGTTAAATGGCAAAATTGTATTTACACTTTGTTCAAATAACCTCAAAATTAATGTCAAAAATATAAATGACCAAATTTTTGGTTTTTTATTTTTATCTTCTACAAAAAAATTTTTTTCACGAAATTTGGTGAAAACTTACTTTTTTATGTCCCAAACTCACTGTAATTTTTTTTTATTTAAAATATTTATTTTTTCACCTTATTTTGACTTAATATCGAAAAAGCTCATTTTCAATCGAAAATTCTCCTATCAAAATTACCGGTTTTTTAAAAAGTCTGTGAGCTTTTTGTCCGTTGAAATCTCTACTTTCTGATTTTGTAAAAAAATATATACATTAGTATGGTAAATGTTCTCAGAAAGTGCAAAGAAACGAAAAACACTCAATTCCGAATTTTTTTTTAATCATTATGTACAATTTTAAGCTATTTATTAAAATTTACACTTTAATTACTCGAAAAACGTAAGATTCCATGTTACATTGATAAACAAAAAAATTACAAATCCATAAAATATGAAGATTGCAAAAAACAAGCAAAAATAGTTGTTCTATATATTAAAGATAGGATTTAAAGGGAATTTCATCTAAAAAATGTTGATTTATTAAATTTTAATTACATTTATGTCATAGCAAAGAATACCTACCCAAGAAGCGAAACTGAATGAGTTTTCGTATGTACCAAAGCAAGGGAACTTAATACACTGGGAAACGTATGAAAATTAATAAATTTTTGTCGTTTGGTTCATTAAAATTAAACACATACTAAAGTAACAATAACAGATAACACATTATTAATATGTTCATAGTAGGTCTGTTCCAACACGTGCGAAAACTGTAATATTACCGTACAAATAATGCGCTCTATACAATTTTTGGGTAGAGCGCACGATTTGTACGATAATATTACGGTTTTCGCGCGTGTTGGAACAAACCTTATGTCAAATAGATTATTTTAATAACGAAATAATTCAGTGGGTACAATAAACAATACCGAAAGCAAATGACTTGGTCATTCTGCAAATAGGGAATTTTGAGAAAAATTATGGAACAGTGGAGCAAGGACCATTCACTGTTTATCAATCCCAAGAAGACAGAAATAATCCTTTTCACAAAGAAAAGGATAAAAATGAAATTAAAACCTACAGAGCACCAAAACACGAAACACAACTTTGTAACAGAGATGAAGTACCTAGGTAGCACCTTTGACAACAAGTTAACTCACACTTCAAAAGAGCATACATTACTTATAAACAATTCTACCGAACCGTAAGGCGCACCTGGGGTTTCTCCCCCAGAGTCGTCACATGAACTTACATGGCCATGACCTATGCTAATATACGATGCAGGTGTCTGGGTACCGAAAATATAAAAACTAATAGCTATCCGCAAAATAGAACAAATTCAAATAACAGCATGTCTCATCATAACAGAAGCCATGAAAACAACACCGACTAGAGCCATAAAAGTCATTCTTAGTCTCACTCCCTTGATATTTACATCAAGGAGGTTGCTCTGACGACAATGACACGCCTCCGCACGGTTGGAATAGAACCTGATGTAGGATTTGGTGAGGCGAGACGTGGCTTTTGGCAGGAGGCGCTCGATACGTTCCCACTGCTTCAAGCGAACATGAACTTCATCTCACCGAGATATATCTTCCATAAGCCATATGAAGTTATAACAAAACAAATAGAAGATCCGGAAGTGGCAGGTACGATTCATATCTACACCGACGGTTCTACAACAAAACAATGCTCAAGATGTGGAATATACTCCAATTCCTTAAACCTCAACATAAAATGGGCTGTGAGCAATAGTGTCAATGTAGTTCACGGAGATCACGGAGGTTCTCATAGCAGCAAAAGAAATAATTAGAAACAATATCACTGGTAGGAACATGCTCATTTATACAGAGAGCAGATAAACACTACTTACCCTGAACAGGCTACGAATTTACTCAGGGTTAGTACTAGAATGCCACGAAGCTTTGGCAAGAGTATCCATCCAACAATTTGGTCACCTTAAGATGGATGGATCAAAGGTTACGCCACATCGAAAGGTAGCCTTATTGCTGATTCATTATCCAAGAAGGCAGCCAACCAAATACTTTTTGGACCTAGCCCTTCTATTAAACTGACAACATCGGTAGTGACAGACCTAATTAAAGGAAAGATGGGATGAAATAAGAAACTGATAAGTTACCAGGGAGCTTCTAAGTTATCCTGACAACACTACGACAAACAAATACTTGACTACGACTAAACGCAATCTGCGTCTGATTACAGGCATTCTGACTGGTCATTGTCAAGTACGGAAGCATCTCGATATCATGGGGCTGTCAGAATCCGCACCCATCAGGGGGTATCTCCACCCATCAGGGGTTGCGAACAAAAAGATAAGACCATTGAACATATCCTCTACGATTGCCAGTCGCTCTCATTTATTAGAAGATTTGTTTTCGGCGTGTATTGGCTATCGCATCGGCCGATATAAGAGAAGCACCTCTTGGCGACGTTATCAACTACATTAAATATGTATGCTGGCTCACGAGCTAGGAGGTGCCTATTATTTTAGGTGAATACACAATGGACCTAGTGAGGCCTAAGTGCCGTGGAATAACCCACCCTCTACACGTTACATATCTAGAAGTATTGTAGATATCTGTAAATGCATTTCGATTGTATCCTGATAGCAGCGACTTGGTTCCTCGAAGTGAGGTTTTCATATATTTTAAATATTGTTTTGTATTATTGTTTATTTACTGTTTTAATTCGAATAGTTTGCAAAACAAAAAAATAACATTTAAATAAAAGGCTAAGAAATTAAACGATGAATAATACGTAAGTGTCAATTATCATTATAGATAATACTTATTTAGAAATTAGAAAAAAAACATTGACAGCCAGATGCATCAACGTTCAATAAAATTTACGAATAACGCAATGTATTTTTTTTTTCATGTAGTACAAATTTTTAATTACTAATTAGTTAAATACAACTACTTAACTATACTGCAATTTTCACAAAACGCTAATAATAATATACCAAACGTTGCTCTTCATAAATGACAGCTATATTTGACGTTAAACCACCTCTAAAACACTGAGAAAACTTCGCAGTTTTTTGTCCACAAATCGCCCATTTAGTTTCGCTTCTTGGGTAGGTATTCTTTGGTCATAGAAAATCTCATAATATATAAATATACATGTAAATCGTACTATTGAATTTAGATACTTTATGCCGATTACGTTATTCATTGTAATATTTATAAATACATTAATCTTGTTATTCATAAATACCTTATCTTAAATTCTAATCACTTGTCCATAAGTTTTTGTATCTTTAATGGCATTTCTTCATCATTAGATTCGACAAACCTTCCCGATTCTAGTAGATCTTCGAAATCTTCAAGACCATCACCGTCTTCGTCTCCAATATTATTTCCAGTCTGCACTGGTTCTTCATCCACAATTTCATCTGAATCATTATCTTTCTCGTAGGTTTTTCCGATCCAAGACAATTTGAGCATAAATTTGTGCATTCTAAACCTTTTTTTTTTTTAAATATTGTAGATGTCTTAATAAATATTAACTTCATTAACTTATTTAATTGTCAATTATAGAAGTATATTTCGATTTGCAATTTTTTTGTTTATCAATGCAACAGGGAATCTTACGTTTTTCGAGTAATTAAAGTGTAAATTTTAATAAATAGCTAAAAATTGTACATAAGGATTAAAAAAAAATTCGGATTCGAGTTTTTTTCGTTTCTTTGCATTTTCTGAGAACATTTACCATAGTAATGTATATGTTACGGGTAAAGTTAGATTTACTGTTAAACTTCCCAGTCAGCACCAGATATTCTTGGAACATTCCTACAGTGTCCCTAGAAGAATATATATATATTCCGAATATATTAAGAATATTCCTGGAATATATATGAGCTGGTGGATAAATCTATGAATATTAGTTTTAGATTATTCCTTGAACATGCTCAAATGATTATTACAGTAATAATCCTCTGGGAATATTCCAAAAGGTATATTCTAGGAATAATCTGAAATACATAATGTAAGAATGATCTTACAGGAATATACCTGGAATATACCAGGAATATTAAAATAGTAGTTTTACAATCATAATCTGCGGGCTTGGACTAACTTCTCATGTATTCAAAATGAAATACCTCAAGAGTTAGTTGCACAGTAGTTGTTCTGTGGGTAGTTGTAAAACACAGTTATATCTGTCTTGTAAAAATCAAAAAAAGAAGAAGAAAAAAAAGAAGAAGAATTGCGTTGTTTTGATTGCGTACAACGGTTGACAGACAATAATTGCTCTGAACTATTCCCGTCTCTCTTTAGTGCATACAATTAAAAAAAGGTAGAGTATGGAACTCACTCTATTTACCCGTAGTGTAAGTGTTCAGTGTAGTTTTAAAGTTCAGAAAAGAACGCATCGACGCTTCGTTTGGAGCAGGGAAAGGTAAACAAGCATTAATATTAATTTTGTTACACATTACTGTAATTTATCCACTTTTTAGAAATTACTTTGAAGAAAATTCCAGTTATATATCCTGTAACGTTGGAAGTTGGTAAGTGCTTTTTTTGGACTGTTACAATACGTAAGTAGATTTTTTCAAGTTAAAATGTATAAGAGGAAGAGAAGTAGCACCTGGTATCGACGAGTTAAGAGAGAAACCGAGCAATTCGTATTTGATTCTTCTTTTCCCTCATCAACACATACCTGCCATAATTTGGCTTCAGCATCTTTAATAATAAGTTTACAAAGATTTAAATATGAAATCTAACAGAGAAACCCACAGTCTTTATAATTTAATGGGTTTTCTGTGTGAAATATTTACATTTAAAAGTAAAAAACTTAATTGATATGAGGCTGTGTCCAATATTCCTGTAGATCACTAAAACTATATACAAGTGGATTTACTAAGACACTTTTATAAAACATTTTGTAGCATATAAAACCATTCGGTGAACAGCTATTTACCATGAGGATAGTGCAGTACTGCTTTCCAGTCAGTTACAGAACTGTAAGTGGTAGTACACAGTGCACTTACTGATATGCAGTACAAGCACTGATTAACAATGTTTATAAACATATTTATAAACATTGTTAATCAGTATGTTTCATTTTTAAATAAAACAGTAGTATTTAAATACTTAAAATTTGTAATAGACAAGTACAAGTACTTTAATGAAAACAACGGGAAATTTTTTTTTTCACCCTTTCAGGCATCCCGCTGCTCCCCCCTTGAGGGGTTTCAGCTTATCCCCCCAATCAGGCTTGGTTCCAGACCGGGGGCTCCCCCAAGCAAGATTGGGTTCCAATCTGCTTTTTCCCTCTTGGGGTTCGCATGGTGGCACTGAAGCCTCACGGGCTTATTGTACCACCATTTGGATGCCCTACTCCTTCCCATTCAATCTTCTCATTTATTCTCCCATTCATTCCACCGTTTGGATGGGCCCCGCACTCTACGAGTTCGGTCACCCATCCAAACCGTGACCGGAGAGATCACTGCTTAACTGCGAGAGCGTAAATGCCCATCACTACTCTCGCCGCTAGCCCCTCCGGTAACGGGAAATTAGGCACTAGTATAATTTTAAAATTACAAATTAAATAAAATATTTTCTGCTCTGATTTCTTCTCATTATTTTTTTTTTTTTAGAAATGGAAATGACCTGGAATGACATCATGACGTGGAATGACATCATGACGTTTATATTTTGTTTTTTTTTTTAAATTTTGTTTTATTTTTGGAAATTAGTTTTTTTAATTTGTGTTAATATATATATATATATATATATATATATATATATATATATATATATATATATATATATATATATATATAGGTATAAGTACATAGAATGTTTTACTACTCCTAATACAAATCCCATTTATAAAAATCAACAGGAACAACTTAACAAATTGTATTGAATGCTATCAATTAGGATTAAACTGTACATACTTTTTTTACTGATATCTGACAACTGATTTTTTCTTTTTATTAGATCTTACCACTGTTCATGTTTCGGTGCCATTAATTAGTACTAAATTTTCATAGAACATGAGATATCACTCATTTAGAATGAATAATATTTTATTTATGTGACAATAACCTTAACATGTTTGTTATTTTTGTACAGTTTAATACTGATATATTCAGTTGTAGAATTTGCCAGCAAGCTATTTCTCTGAAATACAAATAGAATATTCTTGGAATAATCCAGGATGTCAATCCCAGAATATTCTATTCTGAAAATGAGGATGTTCTAGATATGTCTGGAATATTCTAGGAATAATCCCAAAGAGTAGTTCTGACATAATCCACCAAGAATATCCCCTGTATAATATAAGAATATGCCAAATATTCCAGGAATAAACATAAGTAATATTGTAAGTATATTCTCTATAAATATTCTAAGATTTTTCCACGAATATCCTAGATATTCCTGGAATAATAGTAAAAAAGATCTAAGTATGTTCCACTAGGAATATTCTTCGATTATTCCAGGATTATTTCTAGCATGTTCCAGGAATATTTCTGAGGATTATTCTATGGATCATCCACATATTCCCATTCGCACATTCCAGGAATATTAATATCATATGTATATCTCTGGCGCATATCCCAGGAATATTCCATTATTCCTAAAAGATTATCCCAAGAATATTTCTAGATTATCTGGTGCTGACTGGGTTAGGTTTACCCGGGTTAACTGATACCCAGAAAACGTGGGTGAAGTACGAAATATAACTTACATTATACATATTTCGGGCTTTACCCGAAAACATATTTATTTGAAAAAACACATTTCATAAATAAAATTAAAAACTCTTAAGACTCTGTCCTGTCAAAGTAAAGATGCCGTGACATTTCGAGTTACAAAGATTTCCTATTGCTTTAAATTTACATTTGTTGGTCACGCATTTAGCTTTACAGTTGCAACGTTTATAACCTTGACCTCCTAAAAGTGACTGTTCATTTGCAATTTGTTGCAAACTTTTTTTTTTCCGGTGATACATTTTTCTCACTACATATAGAAAATTGATTCCTAAAAAACATTTCCTCGATAGTTCATGTCTTGTTAGCTAGTTTATAAAAATTGTCGTCGGTTTTTTCGATAAGTGTCATGAGAATGTTTCTAAAATCGCCCGTTCCTCGATCAACGTCTGGAACTTTCACTCTGACTGTATCTCCAACGGAACATGGAGGGAATTTTAAATTAGATAAGGCTTTCATCTTCTTTGCTTGATTTTCTAATTTTCTTTTTGCCTCCTGTCTATTTGACTGTATGTTTCTTTGGTACAAGCAAAGTTCACACATTATACTGGCCGATGTACATAGCTCATCTCATTCTGCACATTTGGTCTGATTTTCTAAAGTTTCTATATTACTGGCGTTTCCTCTATAATTATTATCCTCATTTTCTTCTATATTTTCACCTTCAATAATATCTTTGTGCAGGTTGTCACTTTCAGTAATATCTTCTTCTTGAGGGATATCTATTTCTGGGTCATTATCCATAGGCTGTCTTCATTTTGTTCATGTTGTTGAGGCTGTTCACCCACACCAAACTCCCTGACAACCCTCTCAAGCTCTTCTTCGGAGCGTATATTTTCAATAGTTTCTTTTGGAAAAGCTGAGGTTGATAGGCCGACTTTAATATCATTCCCAAACATAGCGACATAAGGAGCTCGCTTAATTACATCATGGTATGCCCTGTTTTTCATTAACTCGACAAATCTCAGACCTTCTGACCATCGTCTGCAGTTTTCATCGTCCATCCACGTCATGAGCATATTTTGTATATCTTGATTTGCTCTTTTCACGCTGCCTTGTGACTTGTGGCGCGGTTTGCCATGTACTATTTTAAGGCCACTCCACATGAAACATAACTCATAACTCTTCAATGACACGGTTTGCAAATTCCCGCCCGTTGTCCGATTGTAGTATAGATGGGGCGCCAAAAATGCAAAATATGTCTTTTACGTTCTTAGCAACTTCCTCTGCCTTTTTCGATTTTAATGCACGTATTTGAACAAATGTTGTAAAGTGGTCTTGATAGATCATGATAAATTTGTATTCTTCATCTGCATGGGATTGCATATCAATCAGGTCAACTTGACAACGACTGTTCATCTCCGAAAACACCATTGGTTTAACCACAAGTCCTTTCTTGGCAGATTTTAGTTTCTTTTGGCAACCTTCACACAAGAGGAGATATAATTTAATAACATCTTGAGTAATATTCTTGTACTTTTTTTTACATTCACTTTCCATGCGATGTTTGCCACCATGTCCAATGGCCAAATGTGCATCATGCAAAATATCACATAACATTTCGTCGTTTGTTACGTAATACCTTATGCTCGATTCACCTGATGATACACGAGCGATAAGCTTTTCAACACCTCTAACAAAACATATGTCAAATCGCTTTAAACGTCGATATTTTAAAGTAGTCATGGTTTTACATACTAACGGCTGTGTTTACAAATTCAAACTGTGTGTAATAATAATGTATTGTTGGTCACATACATACCTTATAAAATGTGTACTTCAGAGTTCCGTCAGACCAACAGCGTTATAGCGAGCATATCGTAATTTACTGAGAGGTTAAAAGTTTTGGGACCTTTAAGTCCCGTCAGGACACAAAGGGTTGATATATGTTGTCAACATAAATTAGTAAATAAGTAATTAATACATAAATTAGAGTTGGTAATTAAGGTAATAAATAAATAAGTGTAAATAAATTAAATAATTAAATGTTTAAAATAAATTAACGTTTTTTTATTATTTGATGTTTTGAATTTTTTATAGAATTAAGCAATATCAGATTAAATTTTGGAAAAATTTATTTTTACTTGATTAAAGTAAAAATTAACTGAATATTTCTTAGAGTTCGCCGTCATTATTTCTTTTTATTTGGTTAATTATCTTTTATAGGCCTCTGATGAACTTTTTAGTAATATGCACGATTTAGTGTCACAGTTTAAAGAGAGTTGAAACCACAGGCATTGTTGAAGACTGTAGATAATTCTAGATATTTATTTTCTAATAAAATTGTAACCCTCCAAAATCTATTCCTAAACATGCACCTATATCCTTTTATATAAAATCTAAAACCAACACATTTTAGATAGGGAAATGTTGACTTTAACGGAATTTCTAAAACGATACTAAACCGCACCGACATTATTTTATTGATGTCGTGTTCTTCCCAGAACCGAAAAATCCTTCATATAAAGATTAGGGTCGAACAAATAAAGAAACATTACTTCATCATATATTTTTATTAAATTGTTTGTTCAGCTTTGGACAGAAATCCTAAGATAAGTATAAAAAATGTAATAGAACTGTCAAGCGATAAAACACTAAAGAAAATAATGTAATGACATAACGTACGTCAAAAAATGTAGAAACATTTCGACTGGATTTATTTGAACGAATCAGAGGAAAATGTGCTTTGCTAATAGGACCATTTTTATTTCAATGGCATAATAGGTAGGTATTACAGGGAGGGCCGTAGCCAGAACCAACTTTAAGGTAGGGCATTTGAAATTTGAAATAGGGCACAATGTTAGGTGGGTCGAGGTTAATAGTCCAATCAAATAGACCTTTAAATCAAAATTTTGGAGAAAATACAGGAATTTTTGATATAAGTTACTTTAGAGTATTTGAAAACGATAGGTAAAAAAATTTTGTTTTTCAGGCACCGGCAAATGTCAAAAAACAAGAATATAAAGTGTTTTTGAAGTTATTTAAAAACGGTAGGTGCTATAAAAAAAATTTTTGAATGAAAATTGTAAAGCATAAAGTTTTTACGTAAAAATGATATTTGACATTTTTTGATATTATTAAAACTGACAGAGTTAGGGTGGTTAGAAATTAGGAAGAGATATATATGACTTGGAAAAATCATAGCGAGCTGAAAATTCAATGATTTTGTAGTTTCTTTTTATTATGTAATCAGAAAATTATAAATTTTTTTTGTTTTTTTTTTTGAGTTATAACAATTTTAATTTAGACATTTTCAATATATTATACGAATTTATATGGTAAAATAAATTTTGAAGTAAACTTTTAGCTTGACTGACATATAAAATATGAGGAGTGAACTAATAAAAACGTTATCCAGACAGTTTGGCCCCACTTAAAATTTCATTAAATAAATAAAAATAAAAACAAAAAAAGCTAAATAAAAATATTAAAAAAAATAAAAATAAATATAAAGAATTAATAAATAAAAATAGGTAAATTAAAAAAAATATAAAAATAAGTAAATAAAAATAAATATATAAATAAAATTAGGCAAAAATAAATAAAAACAAAAGTAAAAGAAAATAAACTAAAATAAATAAAAATTAAATAAATAAATATAACTAAAAATAAATAAATAATAATAAATAAAAATTAAAAATAAATAAAAATAATTGTAATTAAAAAAATAAATAAATAAAAACAAATAAAAATAAATGAAAAGAATTAAAAATAAAAAATATATAAAACAAATAAATATAAATAAAAATAAATAAACCTAAAAAACTAACAAAATAAATAAATAAAAATAAAAAACAAATAAAAATAAATTAAAATAATAAAAAAAAAATAATTATAAAAACAAACAAAATTTAAATAAATTAAAATAAATAAAAAAAAATAATTATAAAAACAAACAAAATTTAAATAAATAAAAATAATAACAAATAGTTTAAAAAATTAAATAAAAACAGGTAAATTAAAAAAAAAAATAAAAAAATAAATAAAATTAAACAAAAATAAATGAAAAGATAAGCATAAAAGAAAATAAATAAAAATAAATAAAAATAAATAAAAATAAATAAAAATAAATAAAAATAAATAAAAATAAAAAAAAATAAATAAAAATAAATAAAAATAAATAAAAATAAATAAAAATAAATAAAAATAAATAAAAATAAATAAAAATAAATAAAAATAAATAAAAATAAATAAAAATAAATAAAAATAAATAAAAATAAATAAAAATAAATAAAAATAAATAAAAATAAATAAAAATAAATAAAAATAAATAAAAATAAATAAAAATAAATAAAAATAAATAAAAATAAATAAAAATAAATAAAAATAAATAAAAATAGATAAAAATAAATAAAAATAAATAAAAATAAATAAAAATAAATAAAAATAAATAAAAATAAATAAAAATAAATAAAAATAAATAAAAATAAATAAAAATAAATAAAAATAAATAAAAATAAATAAAAATAAATAAAAATAAATAAAAATAAATAAAAATAATGAAAAATAAATAAAAATAAATAAAAATAAATAAAAATAAATAAAAATAAATAAAAATAAATAAAAATAAATAAAAATAAATAAAAATAAATAAAAATAAATAAAAATAAATAAAAATAAATAAAAATAAATAAAAATGAATAAAAATAAATAAAAATAAATAAAAATAAATAAAAATAAATAAAAATAAATAAAAATAAATAAAAATAAATAAAGATAAATAAAAATAAATAAAAATAAATAAAAATAAATAAATATAAATAAAAATAAATAAAAATAAATAAATAAAAATAAATAAAAATAAATAAAAATAAATAAAAATAAATAAAAATAAATAAAAATAAATAAAAATCAATAAAAATAAATAAAAATAAATAAAAATAAATAAAAATAAATAAAAATAAATAAAAATAAATAAAAATAAATAAAAATAAATAAAAATAAATAAAAAAAAATAAATAAAAATAAATAAAAATAAATAAAAATAAATAAAAATAAATAAAAATAAATAAAAATAAATAAAAATAAATAAAAATAAATAAAAACAAATAAAAATAAATAAAAATAAATAAAAATAAATAAAAATAAATAAAAATAAATAAAAATAAATAAAAATAAATAAAAATAAATAAAAATAAATAAAAATAAATAAAAATAAATAAAAATAAATAAAAATAAATAAAAATAAATAAAAATAAATAAAAATAATGAAAAATAAATAAAAATAATGAAAAATAAATAAAAATAAATAAAAATAAATAAAAATAAATAAAAATAAATAAAAATAAATAAAAATAAATAAAAATAAATAAAAATGAATAAAAATAAATAAAAATAAATAAAAATAAATAAAAATAAATAAAAATAAATAAAAATAAATAAAGATAAATAAAAATAAATAAAAATAAATAAAAATAAATAAAAATAAATAAAAATAAATAAATATAAATAAAAATAAATAAAAATAAATAAATAAAAATAAATAAAAATAAATAAAAATAAATAAAAATAAATAAAAATAAATAAAAATAAATAAAAATCAATAAAAATAAATAAAAATAAATAAAAATAAATAAAAATAAATAAAAATAAATAAAAATAAATAAAAATAAATAAAAATAAATAAAAATAAATAAAAATAAATAAAAATAAATAAAAATAAATAAAAATAAATAAAAATAAATAAAAATAAATAAAAATAAATAAAAATAAATAAAAATAAATAAAAATAAATAAAAATAAATAAAAATAAATAAAAATAAATAAAAATAAATAAAAATAAATAAAAATAAATAAAAATAAATAAAAATAAATAAAAATAAATAAAAATAAATAAAAATAAATAAAAATAAATAAAAATAAATAAAAATAAATAAAAATAAATAAAAATAAATAAAAATAAATAAAAATAAATAAAAATAAATAAAAATAAATAAAAATAAATAAAAATAAATAAAAATAAATAAAAATAAATAAAAATAAATAAAAATAAATAAAAATAAATAAAAATAAATAAAAATAATAAAAATAAATAAAAATAAATAAAAATAAATAAAAATAAATAAAAATAAATAAAAATAAATAAAAATAAATAAAAATAAATAAAAATAAATAAAAATAAATAAAAATAAATAAAAATAAATAAAAATAAATAAAAATAAATAAAAATAAATAAAAATAAATAAAAATAAATAAAAATAAATAAAAATAAATAAAAATAAATAAAAATAAATAAAAATAAATAAAAATAAATAAAAATAAATAAAAATAAATAAAAATAAATAAAAATAAATAAAAATAAATAAAAATAAATAAAGATAAATAAAAATAAATAAAAATAAATAAAAATAAATAAATATAAATAAAAATAAATAAAAATAAATAAATAAAAATAAATAAAAATAAATAAAAATAAATAAAAATAAATAAAAATAAATAAAAATCAATAAAAATAAATAAAAATAAATAAAAATAAATAAAAATAAATAAAAATAAATAAAAATAAATAAAAATAAATAAAAATAAATAAAAATAAATAAAAATAAATAAAAATAAATAAAAATAAATAAAAATAAATAAAAATAAATAAAAATAAATAAAAACAAATAAAAATAAATAAAAATAAATAAAAATAAATAAAAATAAATAAAAATAAATAAAAATAAATAAAAATAAATAAAAATAAATAAAAATAAATAAAAATAAATAAAAATAAATAAAAATAAATAAAAATAAATAAAAATAAATAAAAATAAATAAAAATAATGAAAAATAAATAAAAATAAATAAAAATAAATAAAAATAAATAAAAATAAATAAAAATAAATAAAAATAAATAAAAATAAATAAAAATAAATAAAAATAAATAAAAATGAAATAAAAATAAATAAAAATAAATAAAAATAAATAAAAATAAATAAAAATAAATAAAAATAAATAAAGATAAATAAAAATAAATAAAAATAAATAAAAATAAATAAAAATAAATAAAAATAAATAAAAATAAATAAATATAAATAAAAATAAATAAAAATAAATAAATAAAAATAAATAAAAATAAATAAAAATAAATAAAAATAAATAAAAATAAATAAAAATAAATAAAAATAAATAAAAATAAATAAAAATAAATAAAAATAAATAAAAATAAATAAAAATAAATAAAAATAAATAAAAATAAATAAAAATAAATAAAAATAAATAAAAATAAATAAAAATAAATAAAAATAAATAAAAATAAATAAAAATAAATAAAAATAAATAAAAATAAATAAAAATAAATAAAAATAAATAAAAATAAATAAAAATAAATAAAAATAAATAAAAATAAATAAAAATAAATAAAAATAAATAAAAATAAATAAAAATAAATAAAAATAAATAAAAATAAATAAAAATAAATAAAAATAAATAAAAATAAATAAAAATAAATAAAAATAAATAAAAATAAATAAAAATAAATAAAAATAAATAAAAATAAATAAAAATAAATAAAAATAAATAAAAATAAATAAAAATAAATAAAAATAAATAAAAATAAATAAAAATAAATAAAAATAAATAAAAATAAATAAAAATAAATAAAAATAAATAAAAATAAATAAAAATAAATAAAAATAAATAAAAATAAATAAAAATAAATAAAAATAAATAAAAATAAATAAAAATAAATAAAAATAAATAAAAATAAATAAAAATAAATAAAAATAAATAAAAATAAATAAAAATAAATAAAAATAAATAAAAATAAATAAAAATAAATAAAAATAAATAAAAATAAATAAAAATAAATAAAAATAAATAAAAATAAATAAAAATAAATAAAAATAAATAAAAATAAATAAAAATAAATAAAAATAAATAAAAATAAATAAAAATAAATAAAAATAAATAAAAATAAATAAAAATAAATAAAAATAAATAAAAATAAATAAAAATAAATAAAAATAAATAAAAATAAATAAAAATAAATAAAAATAAATAAAAATAAATAAAAATAAATAAAAATAATGAAAAATAAATAAAAATAAATAAAAATAAATAAAAATAAATAAAAATGAATAAAAATAAATAAAAATAAATAAAAATAAATAAAAATAAATAAAATAAATAAAAATAAATAAAAATAAATAAAAATAAATAAAAATAAATAAAAATAAATAAAAATAAATAAATATAAATAAAAATAAATAAAAAAAATAAATAAAAATAAATAAAAATAAATAAAAATAAATAAAAATAAATAAAAATAAATAAAAATAAATAAAAATAAATAAAAATAAATAAAAATAAATAAAAATAAATAAAAATAAATAAAAATAAATAAAAATAAATAAAAATAAATAAAAATAAATAAAAATAAATAAAAATAAATAAAAATAAATAAAAATAAATAAAAATAAATAAAAATAAATAAAAATAAATAAAAATAAATAAAAATAAATAAAAATAAATAAAAATAAATAAAAATAAATAAAAATAAATAAAAATAAATAAAAATAAATAAAAATAAATAAAAATAAATAAAAATAAATAAAAATAAATAAAAATAAATAAAAATAAATAAAAATAAATAAAAATAAATAAAAATAAATAAAAATAAATAAAAATAAATAAAAATAAATAAAAATAAATAAAAATAAATAAAAATAAATAAAAATAAATAAAAATAAATAAAAATAAATAAAAATAAATAAAAATAAATAAAAATAAATAAAAATAAATAAAAATAAATAAAAATAAATAAAAATAAATAAAAATAAATAAAAATAAATAAAAATAAATAAAAATAAATAAAAATAAATAAAAATAAATAAAAATAAATAAAAATAAATAAAAATAAATAAAAATAAATAAAAATAAATAAAAATAAATAAAAATAAATAAAAATAAATAAAAATAAATAAAAATAAATAAAAATAAATGTTTTTTTTTAATTTTTACTTTTTAAATTATTTTTATTTATTTAAATTTTTTGTTTATTTTTATTTATTTTTATATATTTTTATTTATTTTTATTTATTTTTATTTATTTTTATTTATTTTTATTTATTTTTATTTATTTTTATTTATTTTTATTTATTTTTATTTATTTTTATTTATTTTTATTTATTTTTATTTATTTTTAATTATTTTTATTTATTTTTATTTATTTTTATTTATTTTTATTTATTTTTATTTATTTTTATTTATTTTTATTTATTTTTATTTATTTTTATTTATTTTTATTTGTTTTCATTTATTTTTATTTATTTATTTTCTTTTAAATATTTCTTTTAATTATTTTGTTTTATTATTATTTATTTTTTATAAATAAATGAAAAAGAATATTTTTTATTTTTATTCATTTTTATTTATTTATTTTTATTTATTTTTATTTGTTTTTATTTATTTTTATTTACTTTTTTTACATTTATCTTTTTATTTTATTTTGTTTAATTTTTATTTTTAATGAATCCTATTTTTATATATTTTTGTTTAATTTTTAATTTTAATGAATCCTATTTTTATTTAATTTTTTGTTAACTATTTGTAACTATTTTTATAAATTTTTTTTATTTTTAATTATTTTCCCTTTTTTAAATTATTTTTAATTTTCTTTTACACATATGTTTTCATTTTTTTATTATGTTTTATTTTTAATAATTAACTTAATTTTATTTAATTTTTTTAACTATTTGTTATTATTTTTATTTATTTTCTTTTACATGTATCTTTTCATTTATTTTTATTTATTTTTTATTATTTGTTATTATTAATTTTTTTAACTATATTTTTTTTATTTAAATTTTTGTTTATTTTTTAATTTTTTATTTATTTTTACTTATTTTTATTTTTTTATTTGTTTTTATTTATTTTTTATTATTTGTTATTATTAATTTTTTTACCATTTATTATTTTTTTTGTTTAAATTTATGTTTATTTTTTTAATTATTTTTTTAATTATTTTTTTTTTATTTTTACTTATTTTCATTTATTTTTATTTGTTTTTATTTGTTTTTATTTATTTTTATTTAGTTTTATTTATTCTTATTTATTTTTATTTATTTTTGTTTAATTTTATTTATATATTTATTTTTATTATCATTATTTTTTTTAAATATTTTTATTTAGTTCTTTTTTATTTGTTTTTATTTTTATTTATTTAATGGAACTTCAAGTGGAGACAAACTGTTGCGATGTCGTTTTTATTGGTTCACTCCTCATATTTTTTACTTCAAAATTTACCATATAAATTCGAATAATTAATTGAAAATTTCTAAATTAAAATTGTCATAACTTAAAAAAACAAAAAAAAATAATTTTTCTTAAAAGATATTTACAATTTTCTGAGTAAATAATAAAAAGAAACTACAAAATCATTGAATTTTCAGCTCGCTATGATTTTTCCAAGTCATATAAATCTGCTCTTAATTTATAACTACCCTAACTCTGTCAGTTTTAATAATAGCAAAAAATGTCAAATATTATTTTTATGTAAAACTTTATGATTTACAATTTTTATTAAACACTTTTTTATAGCACCTACTGTTTTTAAATAACCTTAAAAAACACTTTATTTTCTTGTTTTTTGACATTTGCCGGTGCCTGAAAAACAAAATTTTTTTACATATCGTTTTCAAATACTCTAAAGTGACTTATATCAAAAACTCCTGTATTTCATCCAAAATTTTGATTAAAAGTTCTATTTAATTGGACTATAAGAGGGGTAGTGAGAAACATATTTGTGAAGAAGGAATCGAAAATTATTTTTTCAGAAAATTATCACTAGTAATACCACTAGAGGTCAAATTATTTCCGAAAATTTTTTCGAGCTCATGAATATTTTGAAGTCGCAGACGAGGGAAATTTTCTAAAAATATTCATGAGCGAGAAAAAATTTCCTGATATTAATTTGACCTCGCGTGGTATTCGGTAAGGAAATTCCACGCCGAATTATGGTTGAAAATTAAATATTTTTAAAATTTATTTTTCGTTTCTCAACAATGCAAATTATTTTCTCCAAGTCACCAGTGAAACATAAAAGGTGTTGTTGCCTTGATTGTTGAGTTGTCATGGTAACTAAGTGAGACCCTAACCTCGAATATAATTTCAGTTTTGAAGTTGTCAAGCGGCCCGACGTAAAAAAATGTTTCGCTGCAATTATTTAGGCCTTCAAATTGCTTATTCCTACTCATTGTAGTTGCATGGAAATACCATTTAAAAATAGAAAATAGTATATTCTTTAATTTTACGTAAGTTTTGAATAACTACAAATGGTAGAAAATTGTTTTTCTGCGTTTTTATTAACATGCGTTATGAGCGCTTTAAAATGGTATAAAATTCATAACCAGCGTCAGCAAGCATCAATCGTAGGAGGCTGTGATCATTGTATTTTGACAGTTCAAAACATTAAATAATTCGCGTTTTGTTGCGATAAAGAATATTGCACAGCAAGTAAAACCAACAAAATTACCTATTTGTTTAAAAATGAATCGATTTGAAAATCATACGATATGCAAAATATGCGTGAAATTGTCTGATGTAATGATCAATCATTGCACCATGACTTACTTACTCGGATTAATAGAGGATTGTGGCTCCAACTTGAGAAACGAAAATTTGTTCCGAATTGTCCACGAATATTTGCACCTAAACTACGCAAAATTCAAAGTGCTGAATGGGAAAAAGGTGAATAAATTAGTGTCTAAATATTATATATATTTTATTAGACATAGACACATAATTCAAAGCATCCAAAGTCCTGCATTTTCGCCATTAAGAAGAAAAGAAGTGGCCGAAGAATATAGAAAACACCTTAGCATTGTAACTAAAATGTATCAAAACTAAACCTATTATGTGAACAAATAAAAACCAGTCTGTCAAAAATGGTCTGTTATTGTAAACGTCAAAAAATTTCCAGTATAATTCGCTGTTGGGTACCCCACGAGAAAAAAATTTCCACTAAAATACCTCCGTTGCCATGGTGATCTGTCAAAAACACGTATTTTGATTGGTTCAAAATTAAAGGTGTGTAATTTTCAGCAAAATAAGCTTGTATGTCGCGTTATAATATTTTTTAAATAAATAAATTAACTCAGATTTCAAAATACATTACAAACTTCACAAATCGTTAAAGGACGCCACAGCACTTCCGGTTTTTGATAACATGATTTAAATTTGAATTTTAGTTAATCCTTTCCTACGTAGATGTAGCTACACTCTTTAACCTCCATATTTTGTCTATTATATCTCAAAAATCGTCCAGCAAAATTATATATGCAATCTTATTTTATTTTATGTTCTCAATTAAATTGGTCTGGTGGAAAATATTTGTCAACACCGCGTATTTATAGATATCTATTGGTACTTTACAAAAGGAAATCTCCTTTTTTAAAGTTTTTTTTTTCTTACACCTTAATTTATATTTTTTTCCTTGTAGTTCTTGGGTTTTTAGGCGCTGGTGAGAAATGAAACTCGTGTATGTGGGTAAAGCTGCTAGCTGATATAGATATCTATCGATAGGCAATCTACCAATTCTATATTAAGGTTTTACTCGTTTATGGGGAATTAAATAGGTTACGGGTCACTTGCCCAGTTTTTGCGCGAGAGAGTACAACATAGAAAGAGAGCTCCTGCTAAGTATGGCAACTCCGCGAATAGGGGTGGAGCTATGAATGGTAATTACTAGTAGCTCCATCCCCGTAAAAGTCACTTACCCACTATATTCATATTTATCCTAAATTCCTATTACGAACATTGTGTAAAAAATTTAATCTATTTCGTGGAAAAAACTGATACAAATAAAACCGAATAAATAAATCCCGAATTTAAACCGGAAATGTTATTCCAGCTTAAATTATTAACTAATATTAAATACATAAATATTAACTATACCTACCAATATCTATGAAAATTCTTTGATAAACAAGTTTTGAAGATTTCAAATAATAAGGGTACCTAGGTAGATTATTTGCCAGCAAGAAAATGTCACAAAAATTAGTTTGTAATCGATATCCGACTGATAGTGAAACGTCAATAGGTCCTGTTATTTTCACATTATTGCCTAACAAAAAGTACAACACTTATAACATAGTTTTTCAAAAACAGAAACAGTATCTAGCGGAATGGAAACCAATCCGTTTTATGTTAGATTTCGAAACTAAACTTATTGAAGCTTTAAAACAAAATTTTAAGAATTCTGTCAGTAAAGGACACTTTCACTTTGTGGAGAAGAATCCAAAGCGTAGGATTAGCTTCTTTATACAAGAATGATATGGAAATCCAAAACCACATAAAAATGTGTTTTTTGCTGGCACATTTACCTATAAATCTTATTGATGAAAGGATGGCTGGAAATAATGAAGAATTGTCCAGTTAACAAAAAAATAGAAGAGTTTAACAACTATTTCATAAACCAATGGCTTGAAAATAACTCGTTGCCAAGAGCTGTATGGAATTGCTATAATTTAAGACACTGTACAAACAATGCCGTAGGTGGATGGAATAACAAATTACAGCTTCGAATAAGAAACAACCCAATGTGTATGAATTGATTAAGTTTCTTCGAGTTCAAGCTGAATTCCAAGACAGCGAAATACTTCGAAAGGAGTTTGGGCTGCCATTATCGACCAAAAGAAGAAAAGTATACATTGGTATAGATAATAAAATCAAAAACTGTTTATTAAAACTTAATGAAGACGGAAATATTAATAAATGTTTGAAAACTTTAAGCTATTTACAAAAATTATATTTTTTTATGATTTAAGTTAAGTTATATTTAAATATATCGTTTTATATTTTTTTGTAAAATATATTTTTTTAAATTTGTATATTTACCTACAATACCATTATTTACAAATATTTAATAATTTTTTTTTTAAATATCTCGAATAATTAACTTATTTTTTATCCCATAACGGTTACATATTTACATAAAATGCAAATAAATACATCTCATCTTTATTTTTAAATACAGTGTTAAAAAAAATTGAATTTTTATTTAAAATTTCTATTTGCGTCTGAAAAATTACCAGTATTACCTACCATTTGCAAATAATACGTAAGTAAATGCTTGAAACTTTTTGTAAAATTTTATTAAATTTATATATAGGCCGTTTCAAAAAGTACTGTAAACTGAGGATTTATAGATATTAACTAATTATTAGGAAAAGCTAAATATAATTTTCCTGTAAACGTCCAAGTTTTCATTCTACAGGGTGATAAAGTGAATTTATTAAATACGTAATTTGCTAAATATCTTTCCTTACTGTAAAGACTTTAACTTAAAAATATATGTATGTAAGTTAATCGTCATTATTAGTTGACACTCTAATTGGACAAAATACGATACCCATTGGACAATAAAGATAACTAACACAAGACAAATCTACAAACCATTACAATTATTGACTTCAAGACATCCCTAATCCCTTAATTATGCCTCCCTGGTAAGAAGTAAGGGCTGCTATATCTAGCCAAATTCATAATTAATAAGCAACAATGACTATAGGTGCATTGTTGGCCCAGCGGGTACCTGCAAGGCTGGCACATTTCTGATAGGAAAAGTGTTCTATTATTTTATGTATATATTTTAAATATTTAACAGGTGAATAAATGTTTCAAATAAATAAGGCCTGAGAACACAATTTTAATTCAAACTTTTTGAACACCCTATAGGTACTTAATTATTTCATAAAAGCAGAAATTAATAAATATTCCTTACGCAATTTCTTACAAAAAATGGACTCTTGGTTGATCTCTGTAGAACATTCCATTTTCAGGATATTTTAGTTTTAACCCCACTTAAACATGAAATATCTACATTAAAAAATTCAAAAAATGCTAAAATTTTAGTAATGGGACCATTAAGTCCATAAAAACTTGGTCCCATTTACTAATGGAATTTTTAATATTTTTTCTTCACAAAAACTTTAAATCGAAACAGAAAAAATACAATACATACATAAAATGAGTAGTATCGACAATTTTTACAGTTCTACAACATACATACCTGTCAAAATTATCAAATTGTTTATTGTAACGTTGACAACCGCCAACTTAGTTTTCTTGAAAATTTTAAGTGACTAACCATCAGTCCATAAATTGTTTTTTACTAAAATACCATGAGAGATACATGTTTTTTGCAAGAGAAAAAAAATGCTAGAAATGAAAACAGCTCTTCACAAAAAAAGGAAACAGGGGCGGCCCTGAAAAAAAAAATACGATGTCATTTATGGTAGGATTAGGGTGGTTTTTACCCTTCCATAATTTCAGTTGGTGTAATTTTTGCTTTGAACAATGGCTCTTCAATTAATATAGCTACACACCAAATTTTATAAAAATCGATCAAAGCGTTTTTGTGGTATTAAAAAAAATATTTTCTTCCAACTTTGAAGCTTCCTCACAGGCAAACGATGGACTTTGTGATATAGGTAATTTTGGCTCAATCGACTTATTTTGATCTCACCAACATACTGTCACGAGTCGTATAAATTCATATTTTTCCTAATTTAAATTAATTATTTAAATAACATCCTGTACATAAAACTTTGTTTAATTATGTCAACAATTTGTTTTAAATAGCAATAATGTGCAAGGTTGGTTATTTAATAATTATTAAACATTAGTTTTAATAACAATAAACGAGGAGAAAGTTATAAAGGTAATGTCGAGGGGATGCACGAGGCTTTTTTCCACAGGGAACGGATCCTCCCCATAGGAGGTATCCCTTGTAGGAGATTCCCTGTAGCAGCTCCAGCTTAGACCTTCATAGTCTAATTTAAAAGTCTATTTTGTATGTTGAAAAATTGCGTTTTAATAGTCGGGCAAGAGTTGTGACGTGTGCCCCAAATATTGATGAGTTGGTAAGTCTACGTTTTATGTATTGTGTACTTATTATTACTTATTATTATATTGAGCCCGTATTTGTGTATGTCGAGTTAAGACATATTTTGTATAATAGTTGTAATTTTAATATTATATTTGTTTTGAGGAAACATTGTGTTTCCTTCAGCCCTTTTACAGAGACGTGTCAGGTTCTAACATCAAGAGTAAAGCCCTTATAGAGTTAAGAGCTACGAAGCCAAGTTTAAGGCTAAATAGTGTTTAAGTGAGGCCCAAATTCATATATTTTGTTATTTTACCCCCGGGACATCGATAGTCCCATAATTATTTAAAACACGTAAATCGTGACATTTGTTTTATAAAAAACACGCATAACGTGACAATACAGTAGATCTATGTACACGGAATTTTGGGACACCCTGTATATAAAAATAAATCCCTATTTCCCTTGGTCACTGCATTACGCGTGAACGGCTAGACCGATTTCGCTAATTCTTTTTTTGTTGTGTTTGTTATTGTCAGGAGAAGGTTCTTATAAAAGAAAAATTAAGAAAATTGCGCGGAAAATTAGAAAATTTAAGAATATATATGAAAATGAATCCCTATTTCCCTTGGTCACGGCATCACGCTTGAACGGCTGGACCGATTGCGCTAATTTTTTTTGTTTTGTTTGTTATTGTCAGGAGAAGGTTCTTATGAAAGAAAAAATTAAGAAAATTGCGCGGAAAATTAGAAAATTTAAAATTATATATAAAAATGAATCCCTATTTCCCTTGGCGTTTGACATAACATTGACAGAATGCGTGCTGCAAATATCGTCTCAAAGATGAATATCGTTTAAAACAGATGCTTCGATCGGAGTTATTATATTCATAAAATAATTAATTTATTATTTCTAACAAAAACTGAATTTCTTAGTGCACATCACCGTTAGTTCAGAACTTTCACGTCTAATATTAAAAGTTCAATTAAATATGGAATTTTGGTAAGTTTGGATAGACTAACATACACGTTACTAACATAACACTTGGTATACTTGGTTATAAAAATGAATACAATAGTTTTCTTTAATTAACAGATGAATTTTCATTTTTAAAATGCCAGCAATTAGACGTACAAACTTATATCGCAGAACTCGCTATGCTACAAGTCAAATATATTAAAGAGCAAGTCAAACTGACGAGCAACGCGAAGCGAGGAATGAAGTTTAACGGAATCGATGGAATCGAAATTAACAACATATAAATGTTGCGTTTGACCCCTATCGAGCTACATTCAATTATAAGGTGGAAATCGATTACAGTTCACAGCAAATCGTTGCTATTGAACCAATGAACGTTGTGTGCTAATATTGCAAGGCACAAGGCATTTAAGTTTAAAAATGATGCTCCTAGAGAGAGAAAATGATTGTGTTGCGCGAGCGGTCAAGTCAAATTGACGCCATTGGTACCGCCACCAGTGCCACTGCATTTATTGGTTTCTGGTAATCGGCCAGATTCTAAATATTTTTGGACTCATTTCCAGCAATACAATAATTGCTTTCAAATGACATCATTTGGCGGAACAAAAGTTATTCAAGAAAATTTTATGCCAACTTTCAAGAAAAAATAACAAAGAATGTTGTATATCATAAAGCATTAGAATAATAAACACTTTGTTTCTGAAAAATTTTTTTAGTTAGTTATACCGATGCGAAATTAATATTTATAGTGAAGGCAGGATAACGTCTGTCGGGTCCGCTAGTTTGTATATACAATTTTTTACAATACATCGTGGCTTTTTCAATTTGTAATTAAATAACTAAAACACTTTAAATTGCCAATAACATCAACAAATAATTCAAAAAACGGCGGTCTATGATGATTCAACTCACGCGGAGAATAGCGTAGAATAGAAATGTCGGAGCAATTCGGGTGGCGTCGTGGACACAATAATTTTTAATTGGTGGGTTACTTAAGGTTGGAATAGACAACGTGCGCTATGTGCAATGTTACCTCTCTGGTCTCTTTTTTCTAAGGTCGTAAGCCATATATTCTTTGATGTTTATTAATTGCAGTTATTGTCGAAAAGGTAGACTCGCATGCATCAATGTTTCAAGCTTTGTACATATATTTAAAATATTTAAAAATAATCTCAAAATATGAAGAAAAGTCAGCTGAATATAACTAATAATGTTTATAAATGGGTTTCAACGCATTAAAAACAAAAGAAATATTATAATATCTAAAATATTCATTAATAGTTGTAGTGCTTGCAAATAGTATGATATTGATAATAATCAAATAAAAAAAAAACAGCGACTTTGGCGCTTGTACAAAGTTTTGAACCAAACTTACAAACGATTAACTACTTCTTAAAACTCATTTCAGTGATTGCACAACAAACTCGAATGCAGCAAACCAAGCCCACATGAACTGGAACTCTCAAAAAAGAGTCTCCAGCCAAGAGTGGGAAACTGTTAAACGGGTAGTTACAACAGAGAGCAATACACACCTTCAATCCATACAAATCACCGGGAACAGATGGGGTACTGCCTGTACTTTTGCAACAGGCAATAGAAACGCTGGCCCTGCATATTTGTAGGCTTTACAGGACAAGTTTGGTGCATATACATGTACCAAACAAAGCAGAGTTGTCTTTATACCTAAACCAAGGTGAAAAAGGTGACAAAGGTGGCAAAGGTGGCAAAGGTGGCAAAGGTGGCAAAGGCATACAGACCAATAACTCTGAAGTCATTTCTATTGAAAGGATTGGAAAAACCGATTGATCAGAATGTCCGGCAAATCACTTTGATAGAGAGGCCATTTCATACAACCCAATATGCCTATCAATCAGGAAAATCTTGTGAGTCGTCTGCTCTGCATCATCTTGTAACCCAAACAGAGCCAAAAAATAATCCTAGGAGCATTTCTTGACATAAAAGGAGCTTTTGATAATACCTCCTTTAAATCAATGGTAGCTGCCGCTCGCAAACATGGAATAGAAAACACCATCTGCTGGTGGATGGAAGACATGTTATGCCGACAGCAAGTACAGGCACAAATGTTCAGTGAAACCATGCAGGTGGAAAGTTCAATTAAATATGGAATTTTGGTAAGTTTGGATAGATTAACATACACGTTACTAACATAACACTTGGTATACTTGGTTATAAAAATGAATACAATAGTTTTCTTCAATTAACAGATGAATTTTCATTTTTAAAATGCCAGCAATTGGACGTACAAACTTATATCGCAGAACTCGCTATGCTACAAGTCAAATATATTAAAGAGCAAGTCAAACCGACGAGCAACGCGAAGCGAGGAATGAAGTTTAACGGAATCGATGGGATGCCCTCAGGGTGTGGAACCTAGGGGTAGATGAACTGCTGAAAACACTAAACAATCAAGAGATGTACGCCCAAGGAAATGCAGATGACATACCAAACCACAGTTTTTTAACTCATGCAAAGAGCTCTTAGGCTGACAGAAATGTGGTGCGTTAGGGAAAACCTCTTGGTAAACCCTCACACAACTCATAACCCTTACTCGGAAAACAAGGTTAAAGGTTTTAGAAACTCCGACTCTGTTTGGAGGAAGGCTAAAGAAAACGAACCAAGTAAAATATCTGGGTCTGATCCTAGAGAGCAAACTTACTTGGAACCAACACTTACAAAAAGTGACCAACAAATGTAAAATGTCTCTCATAGTAAGGAGACGGGTATTTGGAAAAATATAGGGATTAAAACCAAAAATGGTCCACAATAACAAGACCCATGATAATATGTACCGGTTGTTTGGTGGCCAAAAGTAAACCAGAAAACAGCCCTCAATACCCTCCTAGGAGTATAGAGGCTGGCATGCTTTTGTATTACAGGAGCACTAAGAAGTACACCGACAGTCTTTATGGAAATCATTCTAAACCTCCCACCCCTTGACCTAGTTATAAAGGGGGAGGCCAGAATGAGTGCATACAGACTGGAAATATCCAACAACTAGAACCCACTGGGACATATAAAACATATCAGAATAACACATGAAGTAAATGATTCTATATTAAATATGGGATCAGATCACATGACACCCCTCCTAACCTTTAACAGACTTCCAGGTCAACTGTAAGTGGAACGAGGTAAATAAGGAGGTAGATAAATACTTTCTTAGCGGTCTCGTATGGTAAACGGATGGATCTAAAACTAACAAGGGAATAGGCTCTGGCATACATGGAGTTAAACCCAAATGCGACATCATCGTCTCACTGGGAAAACCTGCCACTGAAATACCTGCCATCGAATTGTGTGTACGAGAGAATTTAAGAAGGAAGTACAAAAAACAAACCATCCTAATTCTCTCAGATAGCCAAGTAGCCATAAACGCTCTTGATTCAAACATAATCAAGTCAAAGCTTGTCTGGAACTGAATTAGAATACTAAATGATCTGGCAACTTACAACAAGGTAAAACTAGCGTGGGTACCAGGGCACAAAGGTATCCAAGGAAATGAAAAGGCTGATGGACTCGCCAAAGAGGGATCAGATCTACCTTTCACAGGACCCGAACCTGTATTTTGGGATGAGCAAATCCTCTACTCGACAGGCAGTGAATAGGTAGATAACCACAAAACGCCAAATTCATTAGCAACAGATAAGAGGGCACAGAATCAGTAAGCTCATGCTAAGGGGACCAAACCCAAAGATGGCTACTGAGGCACTACCACCATTGTAGGATTACTAACGGGGCGCTTCTTGCTGAAACACCTTCATGTGATGGGATTTCACAATGATCCCACTACGTGTAGACTCTGCATGGAAGAGGAAGAAACCTAATACAATGTGATCTTCGAATCCAAAGCTCTTACTAGGAGACGTTTCATCCTTTTCGGCCTAGAACTGGAAAAACGCCACAGGAACATTTGGTACGGAATCTATTAAAATTAACCAAAGACACAGGACTATTCCAAAGATAGCACCTGAATACGGGGAAAGCAGGGGAATAAAATAGAGCCAAGAGGCTACACTGTTTTGGGCCAAACCTAACCCTACCTGCTTACAACCGATAAAGATAAAGATAAAAAAAATAATACGTAGTGAATTATTAGGAATTACAATTGAAGTTTCAATTTAGGTGTAAAATGGATTTTAATAATTCTGTCTAATGAAAAATTGTTGTTAATAGTTAATTGCTTCATTAAAAAATTAATTTATCAAAAGAGTTCTGTGATAATGGCAAAGAAGGATCTATAAAGTAAGGTGTTGAAAGAAGTATACTTATGGGTAGACGAGTAGTTGGAATTGTAATTGAAAAAAAAACATCTGTAGTGGTAGGTTTCCAGTAGATATCAAACTCTAACTCAGAAGTATTAAGGTTTTTAGTCTATAAAACGAATTTTGCCCTCTGGTTCAAACTTAATGGATAAATTAATGCGTGAGTGAATAGATAGAATAAAAGTTATCTTTGAAATTGGAGGATGTTAGATAAATATTGTCTAGATGGTTTATAAATATTTCAACGAGTAAAGAAGAGAGATTAGACCTCATAGATAAGCGAGTAGTATGTTTATAGCAACAATAATTGAATTGGAAAAACATGTTAAGAAAGCATACAAAATTTTGTGATATATAATTTTGTGTATTTATTTTGTTAATGCATTGACGACGAGAAGTTGGATATTCTTTTGTTTTAACCTTCACTGTTAAATTTTTAAAATGCACGTTACAACAACACTTTAGCTCAATTACACAGTGAACTAGTTAACAATTGCAAAATTAATTTAAAATTTAAGTCATAAACTATTACAATGAAAATGGGTAAAAATTTATAAAATCCCTTAACTGTTTTTATAAATCTTGAATAAATATTTTTTCGCACATGATGATACCACAACCATCTTCGAATTGTCGACGTAAGAATAAAGTCGCGATGTACAGTCGAGTCCACGGTAAAAGTGCGACCTTCCGCAATATATTAACTATATCTTGAGTGGTTTCTGTATTGCACACAGAGTGCATTTTCAGATTCTATTTACCATGTATATATCATTCTCTTTTGAAAATAATAGCAGACTCGTGTAGCGGTCTATTAACAAAAGAATTTATTTTCATTTAGGGGCTCAGACTAAAAAGTTGCGGAGATTAAAAAGAAAAGTGACTCGACCATTAATGGCGCAAGTTTTTGGGGAACTTATTGTGTCGAGAATTGTATCTTTTTAAGAAGTTGAAAGGCGGCTTTTAGCGATGTTTGTTAAAAATTTAGCAGTTCATTATACTTTTTTCATTTTGAGGAATGGAGCAAATTGGCATTTTTTTTTTTTAATATAATCTCATTGATAAAATTATTAAATATTAAAATTAAAACTCAGATAAACAAATGAAATATAGATAACTAACAGGCGCCGTTTAAGATACGAACTATTGACATTTTTAGTCTCCATGGGCGTATTAAATAGTTTTTTTTATCAAAATTCAAAGGATTCTTTTGTAACTATTTTTTCAAGGACAAATTTAAAGAAAAATAAATCTGAAGAGGCCTTAAAACTTTAATTAGTGGCATTAATTTCAGTCAGTTAATATATTTACATTTAAATTAAACGCTAAAATAAATTAACTGTAGCTTCATTAGTATAAAATAGTAACATTAAAATTTTCTATAAAAATGTCCCCAACTCTAGCAACATTTTCTGTGATTTGTTATTGATTCAGGATTTTATTTTTGTTTTAATAAACTATTTCTTTATCATAAATAACAATACCAAAGGCTATAAGTATAGAGTTGATCTTTTTCGGCTGAATCAGAAATTTACGGCAGAGGCCAAGTAACTTCTGGTGAGTAATATTAGAATAGATAGACATATAATTTATTTCATGTAGACAATTTTACAGAATAAACATTATACAGGGTTGGCCAAATCTCTGTCGTAGTTCTATAACTCCTATTATGCAAATCTTAACGATTTATTCGAAGTATACCTATCAATGGTGGTCAAGACCAAATATCCCAAAATTATTTTCTTGTGTACAGGGTGACCCAATAGTAAATTAGGCAAATCACTTATTTTTTTTTAAATGGAATGACCCAACTTTTTTTCCAATTTTAAGTACTTTATGGTCACTAGTGCATACCCACAAAATATTCTACGTCCTACCTCTTTCGCAGAAAAAGAAGAAATACCAAAAAATATAACATTTTCAGACACCTATTAAAATATGCAGTGCTATCTCGAATTTGAGGTTAGAATTTAAAGAACTACAAATGTATAAAGCCAATAGACCAAAGAATTTTTTAGACCAAGTTTTAATTTTTTATTTTGTACAGGGTGGTTACAAATTAATTTCAATTTCCAAAAATTTCTAAGACATTTTTTTCAAATTTTTCAAATAGAACACCCTGTATTACTATTCATCGATGAAACGAGAATTTTATACCCTTCGACTTCCCCATGTACTTTCCTATACCTATCTGTCGTTTAAAAGTAAATTCCAAAAAGACATTGATCTATCAAAAATCCAATTTCTACCAGTGGTTTTATTGAAAGTGAACATTCAATCAAGTAGGCTGGGTCTTAATGAAGTGTCAGATTATTTATTAATGAAGTGTCAAGTTATTTTTACTGATCGCGATAATTCTTCTATTAATAATGAATTTTACGAAAAACGAAATAATTGACATGGTCTATGTTTTGGGAGAATCCGACAGAAATTGTTTATTGGCAAAAATAATTTATCATCAACGATATCCCGATAGACGCATCCCTGATCAAAAAAGTTTTGAAAAGTTACATGAAAGATTTACCGAAACAGGAAATGTTGCTTATAAAAAACCAATAATTGACAAACGTTCTACTGATAATGATAACCAATTCTCTGTAATTTTGACAGCGATAGAAGATCCTCATGTAAGTCAAAAAAAGATTGCCGAAGTAGTAGGTATAAGTAGAACATCCGTTAGAAGGATTTTAAAACAGCATCAATATCATCCTTATTTCTTATGAATCTACATTCCACAAGAACGGATTCGTTAATAGACATAATTTCCACTATTATTCCACGGAAAATCCTAACATCATCAGAACACATAGCCAAGAAAGATGGAGTGTAAATGTTTGGGGAGGTATAATTGGGGATCATGTTATTGGGCCGTATTTTTTTGAAGGCAACTTAAATGGTCTGCGGTATTTAGATTTTTTAGCAAATCATCTTCCTACTTTACTTGAAAACATTTCCCTTGCTGTAAGACTAACAATGTGGTACCAACATGATGGGGCAGCAGCGCATTTTGTACGCGAAGTGGCAGATGAATTAGATGAAAAGTTTCCAAATAGATGGATTGGTAGAAATGGTCCAAAAAAATGGCCAGCTCGATCATCTGACTTAACAAAACCCGATTATTTTTTGTGGGGTTATATTAAAAATCTAGTCTATCTTACGCCACCTACAACACCTGAAAATATGAAAGAAAGGATAGTGCAAGCTTTCCATTCCATTACACCTGATATGCTTAGAAACGTTTCTCGATCATTCGCCCAACGAATAAATGTATGCATTAGAGAAAATGGCAGACATTTTGAGCATCTTTTATAAAATGTAAATTTATGTTTTAGGATAAATTTCAAATAAATTTTACTATCGTAATTTTCTTCCTTTTGAATTTATTTTATAACGGCGACAGATAGGTATAGGAAAGTACATAGGGAAGTAGAAAGGTATAAAATTCTCCTTCAGTTGATGAATAGAAATACAGGGTAATACATTTGAAAAATTATAAAAAATTTCCCTCGAAATTTTTGGAAAGTGAAATTAATTTGTGACCACCCTGTACAAAATAAAAAATTCAAACTTTGTAATGTGATGTTATTATTTTATGTTTATAGTGATTTAAGCTCTACGTTTTAGGGAAGTGGGTCAGGTTATTAAACAACTCATATGACTTTGAAAGAGAATATTGGACGCCACTATATTTAAAACTTTCTAAACTTGACAATCGATCATCGATGAAAATATAGAAAATCAATGATCTTTATGATATATAATTAAATAAGGTAGCCACAAATTCTAATTCACAGAGACTTTAATTATTTAAATTTAAATGATTTATTGAGACTTATCTGAAAGACGAGGTAGTGAATTAGGAGTGACTTGTAGAGGCCTTCTTTTGAATTAAACTTCTTTAAGACTTCTTAAGACATAAGATTTTCAGACTTCTTTTAAGATTTTCAGACTTCTATAAGATTTTCGGATATTCAGATTTCAGACTTCAGATTTCAGACTTCAGATTTCAGACTTCAGACTTCAGACTTCAGATTTCAGACTTCAGATTTCAGACTTCAGATTTCAGACTTCAGATTTCAGACTTCAGATTTCAGACTTCAGATTTCAGACTTCAGATTTCAGATTTCAGATTTCAGATTTCAGATTTCAGATTTCAGATTTCAGATTTCAGATTTCAGATTTCAGATTTCAGATTTCAGATTTCAGATTTCAGACTTCAGATTTCAGACTTCAGATTTCAGACTTCAGATTTCAGACTTCAGATTTCAGACTTCAGATTTCAGATTTCAGACTTCAGATTTCAGACTTCAGATTTCAGACTTCAGATTTCAGATTTCAGACTTCAGATTTCTTTAAAATTTTCAGATATTCAGATTTCCAGGCTTCCAGACCTCCAGACCATCTATATACAGCAAGGCTACAAGGAAATCGGTAAAAATATAAATAAAGGAATTAGGGAGAACAGATAAGATGTCTTTACTATCAAAAGCATAATTTAAATTATTAACTGAGACTAAATTTAATAGGTAAAGAAAAAGTCTTATTTAACATATACAGGGTGTTAAAAAAAAAGTGTCACAAAATAAAACGGGGGGTAGTATGGGGCAAAATATGCAGAAAAGTCTTAATAAACATATGTCCGCAAATGAATGGTTTCAGAGATACGGAGTGTTTTGTGTTTTGTATCATTTTTTGATTATCTTTTTTCATTCTCAAAAACTTGCTTTTCTTATCGGAGTCTACCGATGTTTTTTCATAGATACTATTTGCAGTTATTATTTTGTTGTGGGTGAATAATTTTATAAATTTTCGTTATGCCTGTTTACACTAATATTGAATTAGCTGACATGCATTTTATGTACGGTCGTGCAAATGGCAATGCATTGAAATGGAGGGAGGGCACTTTGAACATCTCATTTACCTCTATGTTGTTATTGATGGTTTATAAATATCATTGTTTATAAATATCATTGTTTTTTTAAAATAATAAAAAATTGTTATAAACAAAAAATGGTCCGTATCTCCGAAACCGTTAATTTGCGGTCATATATTTATTAAGACTTTTCTGCTTATTATGGGTCACACTATTCACCATTTCATTTTGTGACACTTTTTTTTTAACACCCTGTATAAATATAGTAAAGCATATTATCTATTTCAAACAAAATAATATTAAAACCATACAAAACGTTTTAGCAAGTGTTATCCAATGTGTTGAGGTTTTGAGGTTATGTTTCACATTTGACATTTAAATAAAGAAATTCTTGTACTAAATATATATTTTCAACAAAATATCGGTAGAAAACTTACCTTTTTATAATCAGGTGGCCATTAAAATAATTTAAGGTAATTAGAACATCGGATGTCTAATATAATAGATAATTAAAGATTAATAATTCAACCTGCTCGAGACAGAAGCAGGGTAGCCAGTTCCCCTGTAAATAGTTGGTAACAAGTTTGTTTGACCTAGACAGTGGCGCGCTGAGCGCGTTATGATGAACTATAATTCGGTACCGTCGGTAAAGTAGAAAACTACTAAGTAAAGCGATTTAAAAAATGGCGGGCTTCAAAATTTATGAAATTTGAAGAAATTTCAAGTAACATTTTCCGATTTTACAGCTTTTACTTACAATAATTGAAACAAACACTAAGTAAAATAAATTTTTATTGTAAGTAAATGCTGAAAAAAGGAAAATGTCACTTGTTTTAAATGAAAAATAAAAACATTTGTTATAAGTTGTCATTATATTATACATCATATTCACAATAAACACACAAAATGATTGCAGAATAAAAATGTAAGATAAATATGTGACAAATATTTTATTAACATTAAACTGGATACAATTTTCAAAAAACACAATGAACATTTTTAAATAACTAAAAACCACACAAAACAGTCATACCTATAAATACCACAATTGTTTTAAATATCTCTAATAATAATATATAAATAAATGTTTGGGTGTTGGGTGTTCAGTGCCAGAGTTGCTAAAAAATTATTAATCAAAAGTAAGTTGAGATTAAAGTTTGAGGAAAATTTAAAAATAGTCATTTGACAAATAAGTATTTAATTTTGTCATGATCTACATAATTTTAAGGAATAGGTAACTTTGGCAAGTATGGAAATGATTTTAAAACAATATACAAAGACCAGTTGTTTTGAAATTATATTGGTTAGGCAACTCTGGCACTGACCCACTTTACTATCCTTTTACCCATCTATTTAAGTCGATTGTAGTTGCAATATCCATTCCAAAAATCTCCATACTCAGGAAAAACTAATACAAACAAAAAATAAAGGCGCAGTGTGTATCTTAAAATTAAAAATTAACAGAGATTACTTTTTTAAATTCTTAGAAATATCCTTATATTTTCTTACAATGGTAGGTACCCAGATTTTCAATAATTTCAAAAAAACATTTGATTTATGCTCTTGGCAAGTGAATCATGCAAACTTAACATGTTCGTGTAAATATAAAATTAGTTTTTGGTAGAATTTGATAAATACAATCATGAATGATACCCAAAAATTGAACTATTGCTTTTTTGCGCATAAATCAAACGTCTTTTTGCATCATATTCCTTTAAATGTGTAAAACTATGATGAGGTTCTACAATATCTGTTCTTAAATTGCCCAAACACACTTCGCAATCAATTCCATTCATTTTTTGACTTCAAATCAAGCTACATAAGTGGTAGCCTGAATATCAAAGTCAGTATTATGAAGTGAATTGACATTGAATTGTTTAATTTTAAGGCTAGCCAATTCATTTTCTTGGTCAGACAGTAGTGGTTGCGGTTCATCACTAAAAGTTAAAAATGAATTTAAATTGTCAACAAACTACTATCACCTGCCTCACAATTGGTGCTGTAATTTTTAGGTGTTATTAAACTATTTAAAACAGATGTTTTTAAAGCTAAAAGCAAGACAAATTTAATGAGCTTAGTAGGCAAAGTGCTGGTAGAGGCATTCTCGTCAAAATGATCCTCGCACAATAGTTTTGTTTAGATGTGTAGGGAATATTTAAAATATCAAACCATTTCTCTCTAAGGGTAATAATGGACGGAAAATTCTTATTAAGTGTATGTAAATAATATTTGTTTCTGCAATTTGGAGCAGCACATGATAATGCAAATTTATTATAAGTGAATGACATCGTTAAGGACCTCAGTATATTTTTACACCTATAACTTACTTAAATCTAACTAAAACTAAATTAAAAATAAGATTTATCGAATTTCACTCACCTACATTTTCCGTGACTGTCATGTTTTAGGTTTTAGTGTAACATAACCTAATTTATTAGCAAAGCCAGATTTACACCACCTCATAATATTCAAATGTAGCTTTAACTTTATAAATTTATAACAATTATCCCTGTATTTGATCATTATATTGTATTAAAGTGATATTTAAAAGATTGCATTAGTAAAATTATTGATTTCTTTAAAATTTATTCATTTTTTAATTATTATATGGGTGTAAAAACTGCTTTTATTTAGTGCTCGCAGCGCGTGAAGCGCGATATGATAAACTACAAACAAGGAAACAATTCCCGCCTATTATTCAAACCTTCTCTTTTTAGTTTTTCTATGGACAGAAGTAAATCGAAAATGACAACCGAGTTTTGACACAAGGCATAAACGACAGTTGACGTTCGTGTAGAGATGTTAGTTTTAAAATAACGAGAACGGGTCTGGGTCAAATAACGAAACCGGTTCCAACCGTTACAACTTGGTCCACAAAAATCTTTGGTCTATTGGCTTTATACAATCGTAGTTTTTTAAATTCTAACATCAAATTCGAGAGAGCACTGCATATTTTAATAGGCGTCTGAAAACGTAATATTTTTTGGTAATTTTTTTTTCTGCGAAAGGGGTGGGATGTTAGAAACAATATTTTGTGGGTCATAGGGTACCTAAAATTGTAAAAAAAGTTGGGTCATTCCATTTAAAAAAAATTAAGTGATTTGCCTAATTTACTATTGGGCCACCCTGTACACAAGAAAATAATTTTGGGATATTTGGTATTGGCCACCATTGACAGGTATACATCAAATAAATCGTTAAGATTTGCATAGTAGGAGTTATAGAACTACGACAGAGGTTTGGCCAACCCTGTATATCTTTAGAAACTTTTTGAGGTTATTTCTAAATAAAATATCTGTTTTACAATTTTTTATGAAGTCCGGAAATTTATTGTATAAAATGGAGGAGACCTTTTAGTTAAATGTAATCTACTAACTGGCATATGACTAATTCCAAAATTATGAAATCTATATTTTTTAAAATTTATTTAAATTCTTAAAAACAAATAAACAAATTTCTAGAACATATAATTAAGCTAGTGGCAAAATACCATATTCTACAAATATTGGTCGACAAAAATCATATTTAGGAGAAACCTCCTCTATACATCTAAATCACATAAATTTCGTGTTTACCACCAAAACAAACTAAGTAAGATTTGGTGAGAAATCCATTAAGTCACTTAGGCCCAGTTGTACCACTCCAGTTTAGGGGAGGTTCAACTGAACCCAGTTTAGACTGTGACAAACGTCGTACTAACTATACCCAAATGTCACAATCAAAACCAAGTTTAGTTGAACCTCGCCTGAACTTAAATGGTACAACTGGGCCTTAATGCTATTACAGACTTAATGAATATGAAAATAATTTAAAAATAAGGTTACAATTGTTAGAGGACATAGTGGATTTTACCAGTTTATAGAGTGGAAGAAATCTAAATAAGTAAAAATAAAAGAAATTGACTTAGTGTGTTTTGCTTGTAAACCAACGATTTGTCTAAGTACAACTTGTGTGTAATAAGAATTTTTCATATAGGGTGAATACCTTAACTGGAATAAATTCGCTAGCGGAAAGGTGAATAATTTTTCTAAAATTTCCCGAGACACGTCAACGTTTTAATATATTTACCTACATTTTGCAAGCAATTTGAAAAATATAACCCTTTGGAGGTAGCTGAAACTACCCTCAACATGTTTTGCAAATGAAACCCTTCATTGCAAATCTGATGGAACGAGGAATCCAGCGTACTTATCAAATTTTAGTTTCTAGTGCGTTTTTGGGGTTGCATAAAATCAAAACATAATTTAAAAGTTAAATTTATTTTCTAAGTAACAATTGCTGAAAATGTTTCTTGTTTAGTTTTGGTAAGTAAACTAGGGGCTGTTTCTCCATTGGTTGATTTGTGCAGTGAATACCTAGTTCAATTTCATAAAGACACTTTATTTTAAAATTACATAAATAACATAAAAATATAAACTTAATTTTATTATTTTTATTTCCATACGTGTTAATCTATATTTTTCGGTACATCATTGCTCTCTGGCTGAACGCGTCTCTGTAGCACAATATACCTAAGTATAATGTGTCTGTGGCGCATTATATTGAGTAAGCCTAATACGAGTAAGACGATTTGGCGAATATATATAACTAAAAAGAGAAGACAACACGTCAACAGATCCTTCAAACTGTCAAAGAACACTTTAATTAGCGCGCCGCTCACAAACAAGTTTGCCAAATCAGTGTTGCTAGTTTAGTACAATTCACAATTGTACTAGATGTAGTACATTCTGCATGCATCAGTGTTCACGTGTAAAATATTGGAAGGATGTGTGTCAATTTAACGATTGTTCCCGAAAAACTTCTTAAGGCAAGGTAAATAAAAATTTTTAAGGTTATGTTGGTTTATTTACCTATAATATATAAGTTTTACCATTGTATAAAGAACTATAGTAGGATAATCGACATCTAAAAGTTATTGGAGGCAATCGCGCCTGACATCTATTGGTACAATCATTGAACTAACGATTTTATTTGCTGGTTAGATACGCCCTCTGCGTCAGATGTTAGAACTTTATAAGTGACAATTCCGTCAAATTAATTGTCAGTATATATTTTTTTAGTTATTGGAATTAAATATAATTAAAAATTAGTGATTCTTGTAAAGAATCAATAAAATAAATAATAGCATTCCACAAGATATTCGTCTATATTTAGAAATAAATTGAGATTTTAATGAAACTAAAAGCAATCTGATTATCAGCGTTAAAAAGTAAAACTTTTTCATTTAGAGTACCTGTCTATGAATCAAAGGGTTCCGAGTTCAAACCCACGAGTAGACACTTTTTTTTATTATTTAATTTTATTTTGTAAATTGGTAAAACTTAAATTAATTTCAAAACATGAATTTTACGTTAATGACATCTAACTCTTCATGCTCAAATTTCGTCTTTTTGCTATGACCACTCGGGATCATCAAATTATAATAGAATATTATAAGGTCCGGTAGTTTTATTTAAATCTTTTGACAATGAAACTAAAAATGTGTGTGTCTAACGGAGAAATATACTGAAAATAACAAGTATTTAAATTTTGCTAATAAATTTCTATTAGGTATGTGAAAATACATCATTTTGGATTTGAACATACAGTGTGTCGCAAAATGTCTGCACCAAGAAAACACGAAATTACATTTTTCTTTAATCTACGTAAAAAAGTGCGAATTAAAATTTTTTAATGAAAATTTATGGTACCTAACAGGGTTATTCATTATAAATTACCCTCCCTTTATGCTATAATTATTATTGTAAAATATTTATATTGACCGAATTTTGTAAAAATGTCTTCAAATGACCATAGCAGTGGCATGCATATTTCACAGGATTTAACATGAATATTTTTTAATAAGGATAGCATAGATATATATTTTATTCAATTTTCGGAATGATCTTTATTCTTTCATGATTAATTCAACGTCGAATATCTTATAAATATTTACACTTTTTCTTTTTCACTGTAAACTACCTATTTGGATTATTTTATTATTAAACATAATAGTTGTGATTTTTATAGCCTTTACTTTAATAATGTTAACTTTTTCACGTTTACATTATCAACGTTAAATTACTCTCTAGAACAGACGGTATAAGATAGGGTTATCAATAATATACTTCTGTGAAATTAGAAAAAAATATAACCCAGAAATTTAATAACATAGAGGGTATCCCATTTAAAAAAGTTTATTTGTGTTGTATTCCGTGAAATCTGAATACGTGTTTTTATGGTATATTTAAAAAAAGTCAGTCATATTCACAAACTTTTATTTAAAGTTTTTTTGAATATGCAATAGTGATTATAAAAGGTGTATTTAATAATGAATAATCTTGTACATGATCTCAAATAAATTTGTCACTTTTGCTTCTCCCGTATTGCTAAAAAAAATTTTTTTATCAAAAAAATTGTAATTTTGGGTTTTTATGTATAAAAAATTGTAGACTTCAACAGTTTTATTTAAAAAGTTCTAACTTAATTTTTTGGGGATGCCACCCTCACCATATCAGATAGGGGTGGGGAGGGATAAATTTTTTAAAGCGATTTTTATTTTTATGGGATAATACATCTATATACCAAGTTTAGTTTCAATATTTCGATCTTAAATGCCCTATCCCCAGAGCCGAACCCCAACCAATAATCCTTATAGAACCCATTGTGTTTACTTCAATATTAAGAACTCATTTATATTATTTACCAACCATCTTAAGGGTTTTTTTATTACATTGTTACGCACCAGATTAAAGAAATAACCTGTTGTTTATAATTACTTATGCTAAGTACTTAGGTAGGTACCTTACCTACCTTCCAATAGGTATATGTATTTGAATTAAAAATATAATTTTTTTCAACACTTAAGAAATGTATTATTATTGCTTTTATTAATGTTATATTATTTATTTTAAATTAATTCAGATAAAACCTGTAAAGGAAAAGAAAAACAAAAGCATATTTTAAGCATATATTAATTTCAAAACAGTTATAAATACACAAATTTTTAATTCTAATTTTAAAACAATAATTAATAAACTAATTTATATCATAATATATATCATTAAGAATGGGACATAGTACAACTGAAGATTATCTGATTAAAAATAAAACTATTAAACGAAATATGCTTAGAAAAAAATACCCGTTTTCGAAGTGCAGGGCGTTAAAGTTGAAAATTCAAAAATTATTAATGGCTATAATATTTTTATTTTTCAGTATCATTTTACTGAATTCGGTAAACATTTTTGACACTTTCCAAAAACTAGTTTAAACTATAATTTAAATTTTTTTATATAAATCGTGTAGGTACTCTTGTTGGGAACTCGTCCTTTATTAACAGTATAATAATTCAGTAACAAAACATAAACACAACTCTTTCACAATACCTACCACCCGCAAACGCACAATAACAAACATTAGATAGAAAATAGTCCAAACATTGAGTCACGAGTGTATAAAATTTCATCCAAGAGCTAAAAATAGAAATCCATCGATCGGTCTCCGTCATTCTCAAAAATTTCTGCTGGACCTTCAACTCCGCCCACTGCAAACGAATATCGACTTATCCATATTCACTAGCGCCATCTATTGGTAGTATCCATTTCGCTCCAATGAAACTTCCATAAGGTGAGACTACTATTAGTTCTTTATACAATGTTTTTACGACTGTTTATTTCAGAGTCTAAGACCATCTAAAAACAACTTCAAAATGGTCTAATTGTACACAATTGTAAATACTATGACGTAAGAAGTAAGCAAAAATTTGTAAATTTTTTTTCCCACAAAATCCGCTAAAAGGAAAAATTTTATTATTCTGATGAGGTAACTATTTGACATCATTATGGAAATGGAAATGTACAATAAAAATTTGATAAAGATAAAGAGTTAAATGGTTTTTCACTTTAAAAGTCTGAATCGGAAAAATGGATCAACCAGTTAATTCAATATACTCGATGAGAAATTTTACCTAAGAAATGGTATGTACATTTAAATAGTTTACCTATATAAAGTTATGTTTGCTTGTAATTAGCAATCGTGTTACCCCCTAACCATATCGTTTGTTGCATACAAACCAGAAATATTTTATTTTAATGACATTTTTTTATTGCCTTGTTTGTATAATTTAGTATTTTCAAAAATATTAGATGTTATGGTAATTTGGATCACTGCAGGTATCAAATAAAAATAAGGCTGTTGGTAAATTAGTTTACAGTTGGTAATAAAGCATAAAAATTTTAAATTAAAAACGAAAAGCGATGTCAACATGAAATTTTTAGTAAAAATAAAGCTTTATAAGAAGATAAAGCCTATTGATACTGAAAAAGTATGGATATATTGGGGAATGAAGGGGGGTTAAAATATAAAAAAAAATCCTAACTAAAAAACAAAAATGATGTAAACTTAAAATTTTTAGCAAACATCAATCTTTAAAAGGAGGCCTATTGAGTGATCCTCCGCCCTTTGCTATTATTCGCGACCTTGCTTTATATCGATTTAATTCTCTCGATCGTCGCTCATTAAAGAATGAAAATTTGTATTTATAATATTCTGATTTTTTAAAGGAATTTTTAGACGTTGGCCATATGGAATTAATTTCTGGTCAGTTCTTTCCTGAACCAATTCCTCACCATTGTATAGTCAAGCCGCATAGTAGTTCAACCAAATTAAAAGTTGGGTTTAATGCTTTTGTTTATTTGCTTAATTATAATCTCATAATGATTGCTTGTTTGTTGCACCTAAATTGCAACAAGACATATGTGCTATTTTATTACATTTTCAGCTTAATCTTTTTGCTGTATGAGCTGATATTAAACAAATGTATAGAATTATCTTAGTCAATTCAAACGACTGTGATTATCAAAGAATCTTTTGGAGGTTTTCTCCAACCCAACCAGTTTAGGATTATCGACTAACTCGAGTTACATATGGCGTTAGTAGTGCACCACTGTTAGCCTTAAGAGTCCTCTAACAATAATTAGTGAAGGATATAGGACATAGTTTTCCTCTAGCTGCACATGCAATCGAGAATTACTGCTATATTGAAGATTTTGTCTTATCATACTCTAGTTTACAACTAGCGAAACAAATTGTTTCTAAAATAGTTTCTGTTATAAAATTAGGAGGATTTTAACTCCATAAATGGTCAAGTAATAACATAGATTGGTTAAAAAAATTTCCCGATTCTGATTTAGCTAAACAACCACCGCTCGATTTTAATTCGCTTTCTGATGAAAGCTCTATAAAAGTTTTAGGTCTTCAATGGGATCTTTCTGATGATACCTTTTTCTTTCTTGTTAACTCTGCACAAAATAAACCTTGTACAAAACGCACATTTCTATACGAATTTGCTAGAATGTATGCCAGTTAAGGATTTATTTTACCTATTACATTTTATTGTAAACATTTAATTAAGAAATTATAGTAGTCTGGTTTAGATTGGGATATACTTTCTGATGAGTCTATTACTCAACTATGGGAAAAGTATTGGTCAGAGTGTGTAACGAATACTTTGTAATTCGTTATTTTTGTTTCGTATTAAAATATAATATAAATTAATTCAAAAATCTTTTTGACCCTCCCTTGTATCTAACATTCTTAAGAATGTATTAAGTACTGTCCGATTATCCAAAATATATAGAACGTAAATAATTGTTCTAAGTGACACTGCGTACAAGTGAGTGACCGAGGGATTCGGCACGAGAATTGTGAACAGAACATACCAAAAAAAACGGTTGACGGTTCGTTAGCGATGAAAAGCAGGGACTAGCTCTCTTACTTTCAAACTTTTGATGAAAGAGGATCTCGATTATCGAGTCTCAAAAATTTTTAACGTTTAAATTTAAATTTTAAAAACCATGTGGACGAAGCATAAAATATTTAAATTATTGTTAAAATTAGGGAATGGAATCAAGGTTTGAGGTCTGATATGTTGGTAAGGTGTGGTTTTCTTAAACATACATTTTTGAGTTAAGTATTTTCCATTTAAAAAAAAAAACAAAAAACCTAACCTTCAATTTTTTTGCTTTAGTTTTTAAATGAATTTGAACCGAATTATGGCAATAATTATTATTTTGGGAAACTTTTACGGAAGGTTTGGTTTACAATGGAAATTATTTTACTTTAACTAGCAACAGGTATTTGTGTGGTTATTTTGTTTATTAGGAAACTTTCGACATTCACTAAAGAAGAAAGCAGACAGCAGGAAGTCTTACAGTCCTACACTTCGTACTAATCACACGAGGTTATTGAATTCTTCTGTTACCAGCCGATATCTCCAGTTCAAGTATTTCCAAACGTATTAACACTCCAGAATAGTTTAAGGTAAGTGCAATCAATTTTTTTATAATCTTTTGATAGTAATATTTTGGAACTGATTTGGAAATTCTTTCCTAAATCCAGTTCAGGTTGCACTCATCTTGACTATTTTACCTCTTAAAATCTTTCAATTTTGTTTTTTATGTAAGTAATTAAATAATATAGCCAACAAATAACCTTTCTAAATAATACCTGCTGCTAAGAGTATTTTGGCCACTTTGGTATGAAGGTCGCATAATTTATCAGCATATCAACCTACAAATTTCCATGAATCAATTGGAGTTTTTTTATTTCTTTCTTTAATAACCTTAAAGGTTTTTTTTTTCTTTCAATAAGCTCTTTCGCAAATTTATCGTTACTTATAAGAGAGTATATTATATATATTTTTGCCATGTCAAATGTAATATTTAATATTGTTACTTAATTTTGTGGTTTATTTAATTTAATTTTGGAATTCGTTGGCAAAATATGATTTGGAAGATTACCATTTTACTAAATTTCTTTTTCCATTGAAATTCAGTAGCAAGATTGCCATTTTACTAAGTTTAATTTTTATTGAAATTTAATAGCAAGATTACCGTTTACTAAATTTCATTTTTATTGAAATCCATTAGCAAGATTATCGTTTCACTACATTTAATTCAATATTGAAATTCATTAGCAATATTTATCGTTTTACTAAATTTAGATTCCAGATCGTCTCTTCCACACTACCAGTTATATTCCAGAGCGTCTATCTAAGTCCAGGATTTCAGAAGACCAAGACCAGTCGGGTAACATATGTCACCATTTTAAGTTGTAAAGGCTATTTAAAGACATATATTTTTTGTTTCTAACAATTTTCACTAATTTCTCTTCATCTATCATTACTGCCCATCAGCCAATTAAATTATATTATTAATCTTGGATTATTAATGCTGAAATTGTAATTTTTATTTGACATTGGCCTTTAGCCTATTGTAATTTTTCACTATTTGTTTTAACCTTCAGCTATATTGTAAACTTTCACTATTTATTTGCTTGGCCTTCAGCCTATTGTAATCTTTGCATAATAAACTGATATATTGAATTTCCTATTTTAATTTCTTTACTCTGAAATCTCTAAATCTAGCAGTTTAATTATCGTATCGTATCTACTTTGTTTAAGTTGGTTATTTCCTTATATGGTTTCCGTTTAAAACTAAATAAGGTGGTGCCCAAACTAAACGTAGATTAGCTCGATATTAACCAAAACAACAGAACCTACCCCTGAGGTTTGTTGGCATAAATTACTTTCATCATAACCAACACAGCTAGCTAATACTATAATAACTTCTTCCTAATTAATACTAAACAAGGAAAGAAAAGAGGGCTACAAGTTACTGATTTAAAAAGTCCCCGTCACTATTCTGCTTTAGTTTCATCTTCTAACTCTTGTCAATTTGAACTTCATGGGTTTTGTCATTCTAGCGAACGAAGCTATAGTTGTGTAATATATTTTTGTGTTAAAGACGAAACGGATGCCGTTCAAGTAGCATTTATTTGCTCTAAATCCAAAGTTGCACCTACCAAAAAACTTACTATCCTTCGCTTAGAACTTTGTAGAGCCGTCCTGTCGACCAAACTAATGCTTTATGTTAATACGAATTTTTATAACCAAATTAGCTTTGTAAAAATTCGCACGTGGTGCGATTCTCAAATAGTACTGTATTGGATAAAAGGATAATATAGCGCTGGTTAACACGACACTTGCGCATACAACTGCAACGTTGTGAGGAAGTCACTAAATTTTGCTCTCACTTAATTTAAAAATGTATATTTCAATTAATTCCCACCTGAGAACATGTAGAAGTTCCCCAGTATTTCTGTTTCCCAGGAGTTACCGTTTTTCAACAATTGCGAGTACCCTCGTAGGTTAAAATATTCCTATATTTGCCTAAATCCGAATGGGCATTTTTAGAGTCGATTTCGTATGAATTATCTACTTTTAATTGTCAAGGTACTAGAAGAACATTTTTTTTTTATTTTTAAATTGTAAACACTCGGCTGTAGTAGTGGTATCCCCCACTCGGGCTTACCGAAAAGCATAAATTCAATGACATCTGGGAATTATGCCCTCTTTTTGCTTGCCGGCCGCCGTAAGCTCTACTCTCCTGATTGCCGACAGCCGAAAACTATTCGCCCTTGGATAGTGCCTAGTTAATGCTCCATGAGTGTCGCGATTTCGAAAATGTTAATTGATTAACCCCGTTTATCTGCTAAGGTAGGAATCGTATATTATTTTTTTATATTGGCTTTTTATAATTAGTTGGGACACCCGTGTGACAAGTGAAAAATTTTGATTCATATCCAGGATATTTTATTTTATCCCTCAGTGGGAAACCGTTGTCAATTTTTATTTGAGGATGGACATAGGATAGACTCCGAGTGCTCTCTTTGTCAACAACTATATCCACTTTCTCTTAAAAACCGCCTAGTTAACATCGAAGTGAGAGATTCGACCTGTTTTCGATTTTTTATTATTTTATTGTTTTTTTTTTCTTTTTCGGAGGTTCGATCCGTTCCCGGGTTAGAGTGCTCCCTCTCCTGATGACATTATCTAATTTCCCAAAAAGACGTTTAAATTAATTTCCGCGCCTCACTTCGTGTAAAATTTCTTTTCTTTTAATTTTTTATTCAGCCGTATTTGAATCATTCCGATCTCCGTCCACAATTATTAGTTATTGAATGAAGCCAGACGACTTCTGTAAAACTAAATTCACACACACGCTCTCGATCGACTCTGGGCAAAATTCAAAATATTATTTTCTACGATCGTCTGTCCGCCGTCCAAAATACCGCGTAAATAACCATATTTATTACTTTTCGCTTCCCATCGCTCGTAGTTAAGATACGAGGGGGTTCCGACAACTTTGATTTCATTTAGTTGCTTGCATTTGATTACAGTCATATTTAAATTGTTTTCAAGTGTATTAATTTATTTTGTTCACGACCACTTAATAATAAATCAATATTCTACCTCCTAACTAAGAACATATAGTACCCATATATATATTATTATGATAATTCACGCTTTTGTAATTCTGGCACATTCCGATGGATAACTAAAGATAGGCGATACTTTTCATAACGATATTTTCTAGATAGAAAAATCGAAAAATCAAAAAATCGAAAAATCGAAAAATCGAAAAATCGAAAAATCGAAAAATCGAAAAATCGAAAAATCGAAAAATCGAAAAATCGAAAAATCGAAAAATCGAAAAATCGAAAAATCGAAAAATCGAAAAATCGAAAAATCGAAAAATCGAAAAATCGAAAAATCGAAAAATCGAAAAATCGAAAAATCGAAAAATCGAAAAATCGAAAAATCGAAAAATCGAAAAATCGAAAAATCGAAAAATCGAAAAATCGAAAAATCGAAAAATCGAAAAATCGAAAAATCGAAAAATCGAAAAATCGAAAAATCGAAAAATCGAAAAATCGAAAAATCGAAAAATCGAAAAATCGAAAAATCGAAAAATAAAAAAATCGAAAAATCGAAAAAAAAGTCGAAAAATCGAAAAAAAAAATGAAAAATAAAAAAAAAACGAAAAATCGAAAAAAAAATCGAAAAAAAAATCGAAAAACCGAAAAAATCGAAAAAAAATTGAAAAAAAAAACTGAAAAATCGAAAAATCGAAAAATCGAAAAATCGAAAAAATTGAAAAAATCGAAAAAATAAAAAAAAATCGAAAAATCAATAAAAAATTGAAAAATAAAAAATCGAAAAATCGAAAAAAAAATCGATAAAAACGAAAAATCGAAAAATCGAAAAATCGAAAAATCGAAAAATCGAAAAATCGAAAAATCGAAAAATCGAAAAATCGAAAAAAAAGTCGAAAAATCGAAAAAAAAAAATGAAAAATAAAAAAAAAATCGAAAAATCGAAAAAAAAAAATGAAAAATAAAAAAAAAATCGAAAAATCGAAAAAAAAATCGAAAAACCGAAAAAATCGAAAAAAAATTGAAAAATCGAAAAATCGAAAAAATTGAAAAAATCGAAAAAATAAAAAAAAATCGAAAAATCAAAAAAAAATTGAAAAATAAAAAATCGAAAAATCGAAAAAAAAAAATCGATAAAAACGAAAAATCGAAAAGTCGAAAAAACAACAGTTAGTTACCTATGTTTAATAAAAACTTTCCATTCACACTTAACTTTTATTTAATAAAGAAACCATAATGGTCGTGGACAAAGTATAGTATTAGACTCGCAATTTATGGCCATTATTCACTCGGGTGACTAATGGCTACCATAAATTGCTCGTTTAATAATATACTATTTAATAAGTTTCATAATTCCCGGACCGCTTGGCCTCCTGTGCTAGCGAACCGTAATTATTTCTCAATATTTAAATTGTTTTCAATTGTAATAATTTATTTTTCATAAACTTTCCGTCAATATTTAAATTTTTCGTATACTGGGCGTTCCATGATTCCCAGACCGATTAGCCTCCTGCGCTAATGAACCATAAACATTTCCCTATAGAATTTTTAATTGTAATAATTTATTTTTCATAAATTTTTCGGATTTAGGGATCCGTCAATATTTAAATAGTTTTCAATTGCAATAATTTATTTTTCATAAATTTTCCGGATATAGGGATCAGTCAATATTTAAAAAGTTTTCAGTAATAATAATTAATTTTTAGTAAATTTTCCGAATATAGGGAGCCGTTAATATTTAAATATTGTTGTATTATTTTTTTTTTGTAAATATATATTTTATTATCTATTCCTGTGTTTCTCTTTCAGGGTACCGTAGGGTACGAGGTGTAAAGGAGATAAGTGTTTTAGTTTCATCTATTCTAGTATAGTGGCTACCTAGTAGTGACCGCCTGGAATTATTTTTACCTCCACTGAGTTTACCTTGAGTACACTCTGGTGTACTTCAGGGTCGCAGAGCAAACTGCGATACCAAAACTGGCGTTTGAGCAACCCCTATTCGGAAATCACCATCATAGCGCCATACAGACTCGCTGATTCACTGTAGGTGAACCAGGAGCCTGTCACAACGTCTAAGCGAATTTGAGATACGTTTCCTTTATTTTTGACTGTTTCACAACCAGCCCCTTTGGGCAGTATTAACTCATTCATTATAATACAGTAATATTAAAAAACCGACTCCAAAATCATTCAGATGCTGTTACAAAATCAGATTTTATCATAGCTATTATCAGATCTTGACCAAATGTATATGGACTTAGCTTTCAGGTACCCTTTCTTATACATTTATAACGCAAAAAGAATCATAGAAATTTACAGTAAAAAAATTAACTTACCAGTGCCATTTTCTGTACTGTGCATAGTCGCCAAAATCTTGGCCGAGTTCAGATAATGTACCAACGAAGTAATCGTTTCATTTTTCAATTCCTGCCTAGAATAAAAGAAAAACTGTTAAATTATGAATAAGTTTAATTACTTTAAGATTTTAACAAATATAACGGATAAAATAGATACGTATTGTTGATATTATAATTCTGACAATTAAGCATTCCAAGACCTGTCAAACTGCGGACAAGTGGGAACTGACATTTTAGATATGGCAACCCTGTGGGTCTGTTGCACGGTTCGTAGACACCACGCTGGCCTCATTACGGTTGCTAAGAACGCAGTGACGTCACGGAATGAAAAAGTGAGTTAACAGGAAAGCTCCTCTATTTACATTTAAAACCTGGTCATACATTACAAAGAAACGTAGCGCGTAGCTATTTCGTAAATGAACCGACATGCGTTTCCTGGTGCGCTGTTGTCAGGCTATGCAGTTTATCCCTTTCATATTTAAAAATAGTTTTTACCTATAACTCACTAATAGCAACAAGTTTTATTAATTAGAATAGTTTCGAGATACATTGCGACACATCAAGCGTTCCCACCAATTCATTTTCGTACCTAGTGCAGTGTTTCCAACTCCGACGCATTGTGGGCCGAGATGTTGCAATATTTCCCAAAACATTTCTAATAGTAAATCTTTAAATAAAATGACTTGAAACAAAACAGAAAACGTATAAAATGTGTACAAAATATTTTTACACCATTAGGCAGGGCATTTTTGTACCTATCGTTTTTACATACATACGCCTGCTAAATAAAAACTTTGCAAATGCTAAGATAAACTATGGCAAACACCATTATTATTCCTGCAAATAAATGCAAGGATTTTAAAAGCGTTAAATGTGACATCACCGCAATTTAAAAAAACTTTGTTTCATTCATACTATACGTCACGGACGTCACGTATAGTATTTTATCCATCGATAGTTTGCGACGTTGCGATCCAGTAAATTAGTGCATATTAGGTGTTTTTGTTAATCTTTAGACTTTTTTGGAAAAATTTCGGCTTGTGTATAGCTAACAACATGATTCGCGAGTGCATTTTGAGCCAAAAACTGGAAAATGTAGGTGCTGAAGAATTTTTTCATAAGTAAGGTTAGGTGATGATGTATTGCATAGATCAGTGGTGTAGATTTAAAGATTTTTGCCGTAATATCACATATATGATCTACTTTTATATTACTATTATTTTCTTTGATCTTTCAACATTATTAATTTCGCAAAATTTAGTTTGGAATATAGTGGTAAAATAAATATGCTTATGCTTAATTTTTAGATTCCCAACTGAAAGTCATACAAGAAAAATTTGGCTATTACTTGTAGGACTTGGAAAATGAAGGTATCTAAAAAAGAGCGTTATGCTCGGAGCACTGCCAAAACTAAGTTCATTGTTTCGAGAAAGCTCATTTAGGTAACTAAAAACTTTCTTAGTTATGTTCCTGAAATGTTTATTTAAGTGTTTATCCTTTAAGATGAAAGTTGGTAGTTTATCTTACAAAGAAATTTTTATATTGTAAGTTCCTTAAATTTTGTAGGTGCTTAACAAGGACAAACTTTTTTATAAACTCATATTACATGCCTTTTTCTTTATTTTCATGAACTACCTTATTATTAATCAAAATGTATACTTACCTTTACATTAAAAGTTCTGAATACTCTGTTACAGCTCTGATTCCAGTATCAGTATTTTTGACAGCTCTAGTAAGAATCCAGAAGATAATTTATCTATGCCGCACACATATTTATGGATGATAATAAGTAAGTTAGTTTACTGCCTAGTTTTACAAGTTAAAAACTATCAATGGATAGGTTTATTGTTGTACAGTTCTACGTGTTTTCGGATTTTACAAAATTCTTATTACCAGATCCGCTATAAGAAGCGTTCCATTTATAATCCCCACCTTGTATGTTATATTTATTGAGTTAATAACTTTTATAAATTTAGTAGTGTTAAAAATCTAAATTTTTATTTAAAAATCTCTCATTTACCAATTTGTAAAACTGTTCGAATTTTAACCCCAAAATTGAATTCGTAAATTTGTTTAAAATAAATCTATATTTGTTTATCTTGTTTTTATTTTATTTATTTTATTTTATTTAACATCTTTATATGTAATAAATGTATTATTCTTGGAAAAAAATAGTTTTTTTAGGCTTTTTACCTACATTCCACTGAATTTCATACCCTTGTACCAAATCCAATCGGTTTTAAAGTTTAAACCATTATAAAGTTTATTACACATTTTATAATTAGTTATGATTTTATCTTTAATAAGATAAGCCACTGGTATTAACAGACTTTTAGTTGCGTTCAACAGCAGCGTTGCCAGACGAGATTTTCGATCCACATAAAATATCTTCTTCCTCTTTTCCGATGATTGGGACCAAAAAAAACATACTTTATGAATGAAATGCATCATCTGTTGTTTCTTTTATCTAAGGTTAACAGTAAATATTTTACTTGGTGTCGTACATTAGCTTTTAAAAATCTAATATTTTATTGTTATTTAATGGTGTTTATATTTTTATTTTTAAACTTTGTTCTGATGTTAGAGTTTTTGTAATATCGGTAGTGTGATTTTTTGAAAGACAAGCTACACAACAGCAAGGAAAAATCATGTAATGATTTCCATCAAATTTCAAATAAATTTTTATCTGAATTATAAAGGGAAATATTATTGTGGGAATGGTTTATTTTAAACATTTTGGATTATGGTACCGCCTAAGAGCCGAATTCGGAACACACTTTGTTTATATCCCGAAATATTTTGAAATGTTGGCAAGCCTGTAGCTAGCCGTAGTGTTGCTATTGCCTACCAAAAGTTCCAAATAATTTTTAATTTTTACAGACAAAAATCGTTAGAAGTAATAAAGGGACCGAGCCTAAACTGAAATTAAAGGCTTATGGTAAGATTTTCGAGTATTATTCTGAAAATATAATTTACTATTATTGAATTAATTGCAGCTCTGTCCACTCTACATTTAAAAGCAGACGACATGGTTTCTTACAAGCATTAAACACAACAAAAAACAAGCAAAGTCAAAGTGCTTCACTAAAAGAACCTACAGGAACTTTTTAGTAAAAAGTAGTTACAAATAATTTTATAGAAGAAAACAAGGACCCATTGGACTTCAGAAGAAACATAAAATATATATTTAGGTATATCAGAAATAAAAAATATATATTGTAAGTTTCTAGGATGTATTAACAGTATAATATACTTAAAAAAAAAACAATAAAACAACAACAACCCAGTTTTATTACAATAAAAATGTCATGAATTGTATACAGGGTGATTTTTTGAAAAGAATCCACCCTCGATAACTTCGTTCTCGTCTTGATTCAGGTAAAATCCAAAAACAGGTTAATTTTTATCCTTAGAGGGAAACACATTTTTAGATCACAACTGATTTTGTCGGATAAACCCCATGGCCCCACCAGCCCCCACCTCAAAAACCTTCAATAGCAAGGGGAGCCGAGTGACCCCTCGTTGGAAGGGTTTTTGCATTTACCATACGACCATGTAAGAATTATTTCGTTTTATACAGGGTTGTTCAAGAAAAAAGACAAATTGCAATAAATAGACTTAAATAACATACATCATAATAGATTCTTAAAATGACCACCGTTGAGAATAATAGGACTCCTTCCTCATTCAACAATTTATCTCATGTCGTAAATTCACTTAAATTTTTTGCTTCAGTTTTTGAAGACGGTTGATGAGTGATATTGTGCTATCGCTCTTTTTATATGCATTTTTATCTGCAATTTTTTGCGCATCTTTACAAGCCGTTTTGACGGATTAGATTTAATCCAAGTAGTTTGCAGTCAGTTGGTATGTCAATTGATTTATTCTCTGTAAAATGGTTTACACTATTGCCGAGCGGGTAGATGTTATTTTCATTTATGGTGAGGAGCAGAATTGTGCCGGCGCCACTGCCAGAGTTTTTAATGCGAGACATCCAGATAAGCGAATGTGGCACAAATATGTCACGCAACTTGTGCGAAAGTTTCAAGCAACAGGATCGGTATAAAATATGAAGAGAGAAGGTAACAGAATAGTTATTGAAATGGCTCAGATTGATGTGGTGGGGAACTTTACTTTCGATCCAACCAGTTCTTTGCGTCAGATTGCTACGACCGCTGGACTTTCGTATTCATCGGTACGCAAAGTGACAAAACTTTTTAAATTCCATCCCTATAAAATGAAGATACTTCAGGAGCCTGTGGACGATGATCCTGATAGGAGATTACAGTTTTGCGAAATTATGACGGAAATGATAAACGCAAACCCAAACCTCATAAAAAACATTTGCTTTAGTGATGAATGTAGTTTTTATCTGCATGGCGCAGTCAATAAACAGAATGTCCGATATTGGAGTGATGAGAATCCTCACATTTTTAGAGAGAGGCATACTCAAGCTCCTCAGAAATTAAATGTATGGGCAGGAATACTAGGCGATGCGGTAGTCGGTCCGATTTTCATTAATGAGACTTTGACTGGCGAGGTATATTTAGAGCTGCTGGAGGATATCATAGATCCCTTGATAACGGTTGAAGTTGAAAATCAGCGGGATCAAGATGGAAATCTTGTACTTGAAGAAAATGAGCTTTTTTTCAGCAAGATGGGGCCGACCTCACTTGGCTGTAAATGTTCGGAACTGGCTGAATCATAGATTTCCGCATCATTGGATTGGCAGGCGGGGAGCAATAGAATGGCCTCCACGGTCACCAGATTTGACAGGACCAGATTTGTTCCTCTGGGGGCACCTAAAATCTGTTGTCTTCACAACTCAACCAGCAGATTTAGTGGAGTTGCGACAACGAATAACTGACGCATGCAGAAGAATCCCTAGAGAAACCTTTCAACGGGTGAGAGAGGAATTTGAAAACCGCCTTTACTACTGCATGGAGAATAACGGTGGTCATTTTGAGCACTTGTTGTGATTTTGCTTCTTTTCACTCTAATTCGTTTCTTCTCGTTTTGTAAACAATTAATACGATTTTTATTCCACAAATTAACCAATTAAAGCGAAATGAAAATCTATTTATTGCAATTTGTCTTTTTTCTTGAACCACCCTGTACAAAACGAACTAATTCTTACATGGTCGTACCTTTCCAACGAGGGGTCACTCGGCCTCCCTTGCTATCAAAGGTTTTTGAGGTGGGGGCTGGTGGGGCCATGGGGTTGATCCGACAAAATCAGTTGTGATCTAAAAATGTGTCCCCCTAAGGATAAAAATTGACCTGTTTTTGGATTTTACCAAAATCAAGACGAGAACGAAGTTGTCGAGGGTGGATCCTTTGTAACGTTTAAATTTGGCCTCATAGCGGTTTTTTATAAAAATAAGAATACACTAGTTTTTATCCGTGTACAATAATTATTTAATGGGTCCTTCTATACCCGCATTTTTAACCACTGTGCTTTTGGGTTCGATATTCGAACAGAGGGTCCCTTTGCGACAATCTGAGTGAGCATGTGGCTGCCCTGTATTTAAGATTTCGGTCTAGCGTTTCCGATCTGACGTTAACTGTGAGTATATGATCAGTTTGGGGAAGATAGGACCTCTATTTGAGTTTAGTTAGGCTATTTATTTCGTTTTAGAGGCTTTGTTTGCTTATTTTAGCCCTTTCTGTCAAGAATTTATTTCGTAACAGAGGGCGCTGATGGGATACCTATCTGTCACTGAGGTATGTTGGTATTACTGTTTTTTTTTGAAGTGACATGGGTTTCCGTCTTCTGGAATATTTTTCGTGATTGATGTTCGACACGAGGTTTTAATTTGAAAGATTGTTTCGAAATTTCAATCCATTTGGGATATTGCGAAGCAACCTTTTGTGTTAAGTTACAGCAGTGTGGATTTGGTAGTATTTTTTTGATGTCCACATGTTGTAGGAGCTCCTAAGAGGATATATTTATACACGTGTTGATTCTCATTGGTGAGTTTTTTCTACCCAGTATTTAAAGTTACAACGTAGATATTCTTTTGTAAGACCTTTCGTTCTTTTATTTTAGTGTCCACATATATATGTAGTCTTTCTGAATAAGTTGTTCACGAATTTGCCGTTCCAAGCTGATCTGGGTGCATATCCCCTTTGCGGATTAAAAAAAGGGTAAATATGCTTTGATTTTAGTTAGAATGCTTACTTAGACCTAACCCTAGGTTATGTTCTTTTTATTGTATATATGTTCAGTATATGGGATTGACTATTAGGGGTAGTATCTTGAAATCTAGGGATGTAATTTACTTATTAAATGTAATTGTTGGGTAGAACTCGCTTCACGAGCCGTCTATCTTTTTGCTTTGTAAATCTGAAGATTACCTACATAAATTGATAAGCCGAACTTTAATTAACTAGTAAACGTTGAGTAGTTTTACCTATTTCTAGATCTCGCTTCACGAGAAGGCTATGTAGGTACCTGGTTATTTAATTTTAACTTCTTATTAACCAGGGATAAATAGTTATTACTGTGTTTTATCTTATACGTGTTCTTTAGGGTTCTTGTGACGGGCCAGTATTCTTGTGACGGGCACACACTTCTTGTGACGGGCACACACACTTCTTGTGACAGACTGATACTCTTTGTGAAGGGCCATCACTTCTTGTGACCAGCTGATTGATTCGTAGGCTGCTAACGAGGCAGAGACATCAACGTCTACTGGGAAGAAGTCACAGTGTACCGCAAGTTTTGCTATCTTATTTTTTTATATCACTTATTACTATTTAATCTATTTTATTGGGGGGTGTTATTAGTATATAATTTTATCTAAACCTAATGTAAACGAGGTTTAGGGGTGTGGTTCACAGTACATTTTTATTAAACCCGAAACACTTCACCAAGAGCTCTTCGTGGGTTATATATTATTTATGGGTTATTAATATTTTTACTAAGAAACAGTATTTTACTTGTTTTTACCCCTAGCGTCCGTAAGTAGTACCCTATCAGTTGTTTATTGTTAAATACAGTACACACCTCATGTTTTATAGTTTTACGATTACCCCTAGTCCCATTTAATGATTTTTAAGCTTGATATAGAATTTTAGTTGTAAATATTACTCCCGGTGATACTGGGTTACTGTTAATAGTTGGGGAATCTGTTAGTAAGGTACTAAGTGATTTAATTATTGGTTATTTGTTAAATATCAGTACATTTCATAGTGGTAACGAAGTTGACCCCCCATGTCAACACGATAAATTTATATTACATTATTAAACTTGGGTATATATTGAATCTAACTTATTATTTATCCCCACTTGCCAATTGTCTGTTTGATTTTATAAACATCTGGTTGAACATTTATTTTTATGGTAAAGTACACTTATAATAGGAGCATACTCGATTTGTAGCCGCTTGATGGCCTTGTAGAGGAGATGCCATAGTTTCCTATTTGGAGTTTGGTAGTGAACTGTCACGTGGATTGTTGGATGTGAAGTTAAACCTCTGGCGCACACTGAAGAACATAACTTTTACTACGACTCACCCCCTTCTTCACTGTAGTTAGGCGGCATCCAACTTTGGATTGACATAAATCCCCCCTCGGTGCTTAGGCACAGAAAGTAGGTAGCACCTTTTCAAAAAATCACCCTGTATAGTTACCAAATTAGAGAAAAACAGTTTTATCTATTGTGTTTATATACATATACAAAGGAGATATTACATATACTTGGAGTACAAATAAATCATCCAAGACCATATCTCAGATTTATTTTAGCAGCGGACTTTTGTAAAGTTGAAATCCCAGCAAGGGATACTTTTGAGTATTTCTGTAATAAAATACGAAACCATTCTTAAGGTTTTAATAAACAGAAAGCGACATTGACAATGAAATAAATATTATAACAATTTGAAATACAATAACTAACTCACTAAGTATATAAGTACATGATGTTAACCATGTAGGGAGAGATACTCCACTGTAAGAGCGTCGGGGGTGGTTAAACATTCTCTCATGAGGAGTTGCATTAGTGTCAGTGCATAGTAATAAGTGAATCGAATGAAGGGCTTCTGGTAGTACTCTCTCCCATTGGCTCAATTTCAGTCCATTTGACCGGAGTGCAAGGTTAATGATTTTCCAGATGATGCCGTTATACCGTTCCACTTATCCATTACCTTAAGGACTGTAAGGAGTAGATCAACTAGAACTTTGTGATTACTAGTGTCGAACGCTTTGCACTAATCAAGCAACATAAGGGCAGGTTTGGAAGGATTTGATTATCTTTTAAATGTAGGCTTAACCGAAATTTCATTATTTTTTTAATTACTTTAGATAAAACTGGTAGTATAGAAATTGGCCTCAAATCGGTTACAGCACACAGATTTTTTCTTTGGCAAAGGAATCACTTTAGATAATTTCTAGGAATTACGAAAAACATAATTTATGAGACAGCAGTTTATAATATGAGTTAATGCAGGTAAAATTACAGGGCAACACAAGAGTAGCATATGTATATTAAGTCCATCCACGCTTTAAGCTCCAAACTTAATTTCTAACAAATACAAATACCTCTATCGTATTGACAGGATTGAAGAAAAATATGGAATATAAGTTGGTTTTTAAGTAGTTATAGAAATCAATTAGATTGGCATTAGGTTCTTCATTGCTTAAAGAAGGACCTACAAAGTAATTATTTATTTCCTCTGGATTTGCAAGATTGGGTGGTATCAAAGAATTTTCTAATTGTCTACAAACATTAAGCTCCCCGATTGTTTTCCAGAGAGTTTTATTATTATACCTAGTTTCACTCAAGGAAAATTCTAAAAAAGCCTTTTTTTTATAACTGATGGCCATATTTGTGAAGTATCTCAAATTTTTATAATATTACCAATGGTGTGGCTTTTTAGTACGTTTACATCTATTAAAGGCCTTATCTTTTAGGTTTATTAATAATTTAATATTATTTGTTAACCAAGGAGGGTCGAACTTTTTTAATTTAAGTGAGCGAACGGGAGCTAAAGTGTCAAATATATTTAGCAAAATCAAATTAAGATATTCTACTTTATGATCCACGTTATCAAGAATAAAAATATTGTAGAGAGGACTCAGTTGTAACATTTCTTTTAAGGTAACATGATCAATATGGGAGAGCTGTAAATATGTACGTTTTAGTGTTGTATGATGGAAATCCTTATTCTGGAGTCATAACCGAAATTGAGAGCGAAATGGTTAAGATTAACGCAATGGTGAAGTCACTGAAGTTTTGGAAATGGCCTGAAAAGACCGATGAAATTTGGTATAACTGGGACAAAATATTTGGTGCAATAAATGCACCTAAGCAAATGTATTCTGTACCTGAGTGCGACCGATTTTGGTAGAATTAATGTTTATAGGATTTGTGATTGTATTCAACGAATTTTAGGTTTACTGCTATGCCTAAATATACTTTAATTTCCTGTACTTTTTTTAAATAATATACGATTATAATCCCTCAAAAATTAAAAATTCCTATATCAAAAGAACCGAACGTTCGTAATCTAAACAACCATGTGGGGTTTCTTTGCCTCGCATAAATTATACTATAGAAAAACCAGACTTAAATAAAGTGGTGCAAAGTAAACCCACAGTATAGCCTATTTTGCATCAGATTTCAAATGTACATATTTCAAACCTGTGTCGATATATTTATTATATTTAAATTAGGTAGGTACATATTTTACACATCTAATATTGATCTCAGCAATCGCAAAATTTTTAGGATCCTCTATAGGGTATTGATTACAAACTTAAATGACCGTAAGATGGCCTATGGCCTCTTACCAGATAAGGGCATACATTAAAATGCAAATGTGCCCAGCCAATGATAACGCTCCGGCATCAGCGGGGGTGTAGCCTATGTGCCGCCAAATTCAAAATTCCAATTTATGTAGTTATGCGGAATTCTGTATCAAGGAAATATTTTTAAGTAGGTTTTGTGATGGATTCAAATATGCCGCCAAATTCAAAATTCCAATTTATGTAGTTATGCGGAATTTTTGTATTAAGGACACATTTTTAAGTATATATTGTGATGGATTCAAATATTTCAAATTTTTGATGAAAAAAAGAGCTGCGTTGCGTACATAAAGTAAATTATTTAGTGCGTTCATAAAGTGTAGGAACGATCCATTATCTTACGAGTTAATTATTTGTCGAGATAAAACAGGACTTTTTTAGTTCTACTTTTTTTTTTAAGTTTTACTTCCACTACCTTACAAAATATGCGACCTTCAAAAATAATGAACTCTTAAGATAATGGAGAGTTTCCACACTTTATGAACGCATTGTATAATAGAATGTGATTATTAGAATAAATAATTAATATTTATTCTGATACCTTTACTGATGGTGAGTTATTTTTTTATATGTATATTTTTAAATAAATAAAACCAATGAGAGGGAAAATAAAAACGAATAGGTACAATAGCATATATTTACTAGGTTTATTTAAAACATTTAAATACAAATGTATTTAAATTACCAATTAAAAAAATATGTATTATGTATATTTTTTGAAAAGATACATGGTTATATTATACATGATAACCTAACGGTTAAATAAAGTTCAATACATTTTTCTGGATGTCGAGAAGTGAACATTTGGTCTAATATGCATTAGGCATTGAAATATTTTTAGGTCTGACATCTAATTGTCATCCTCATCCTCTCCAGTATTTAAGGAACCTAAAACAGACTCGCTTCTCTCCTTAAACAAAGCTACATCATGTATATGTTTACACAGTACTGTTTTTACAGCATTCTCGGGACACTGACATTGATATATATTGTAATGATAATCTTAATAGAGTATCATTAAGATATCATCACTTAACTTACCTCGACTAGCTCTTAATATACTTAATATGAAATCAGAGTATGAATTCCTCTTTCTCAGGGTGGATTCAAGAAAAATTAATTTTATTTTATTTAATTTTTAAGTTATAATTTCTTAACTTGTTTTATTTTATTTAAATTTTGTTTTTTTTTATATTAACATTGAATATATGAAAAATTTCATTGATTTGCCTGAAAATTGAATAAAAATAGACAATTTGCTACATTACCTTTGTTTAATGTACACTATTTTATGAGAAACAATATAACCATGATCGAAATTAATCATAAAATTAATTCAGATAATGAAAAATCCTTAAAACTAAAGTTATATTTCAAACACACACCATTCACACTGAATATGACGTAATTTAAACTGAGTTCAGCCAATTTTGTGACATTTGATCTAACCTTTAAAATTATATTAACCTTGGTTAGTCGATTTATGACATACAATTGATATTTATAGTAGGCCGAATAGCCCTGGCAGCTGAGGCCTACAAAATTGAAAAGAAGAAGAATATTTATAGTATTAAATATAACCACAAAATATCAATTATTTGAATGAAATAAATCAAACTACTGTTGAAATGAATAAATTGGTAAGTATAATTAAATAAATTAGTTATTAATAATATCAAAGTTCATTACATACAATTTATATAAGATTGTTTACTCACTATAGTTTTTTTTAGGAATTACACGACAAAGTGTCCATCCAACTTGTCTTTAAAACTTTTGCAAACACCAATAATATCCATAAATGTAAATTGTCAGGATACAACACCAATACTTATTTTGATCAGGTAAAGAAATTTATGTCGTATACATTTCTTTAAATTTGACAAGTTTACTATTTTAATTTAACTGAATTATAATACTCTATTTACTGGGTTTTGGGTTTATTTAAAAAAATTCGAATGAATCAAAAAAAGGCAACCCGCTCCCTTTCAAAATTTTTTATCTCTCAACAAACTTATTTATTTTGTAACCCGGACATCCTCTCCATAGTAACTTTAGACCAGTAGTTTTTCTTAAGTACATTGTTATTACAAAATCATATTAGGAAACGAAATTTAAATAAAATAATTGTCCTTTTAAATAATAAATAATATTTGGTTATTAATTAATTGATAAATTAAAATTTTACATTATTTTATATTTGAAACCAATCAGGACAAACGTCCAATATGTATTGTCATGTTGACATGATATAGGGTATATAGGGTGTCCCATTGTATGATAATTTTTTTATATAGACTTGATTACAACAATTTTTAATTAAGTAGTTTTAAAATTTATTTGAATAAAATGGATATCATAACAATATGTAAACATATTTTACATTTATTCCAATACCCAGTACGACACTGTATATCTCATACTTCATTACAAGACACTACATAATATTTATTACTCACTGAAGATTGCACTTTGAATTTTCCAAATTCCAAAACTTCTACCTTATCATTCATATTTTCTGCTTTTTTATGGGCTTCTACAACAATTTTGTGTTGATAATTGTTTGCATTTGACCTTTTAGCATTGTGACAGGTCTCCTGATTCACCTACAGTGCTTCAGCGAGTCTGTGGCGCTATGAATGTAATTCCCGAATAGGGGTTGCTCAGGCGCCAGTTTTGATATCGCAGTTTGCTCTGCGGCCCTGGGGTGCACGTAGAGTACACCCTCAGTAGACTCAGTGGAGTCCAGGTACAAACAAAAAAAATAAAACGGATAGACCTTCACTGTTAAGTTGACCTACACTGGGGTAGTAAAGTAAATAAAGTTTTTCACTGCACTTTTACCTATTAATCACTACGCCCTGAAAACGGAAAAAGCAAAGGCGTAATTCAAAATTAAACTCAGGAATTTCAATCAAAAATATATTTACAAAATAAATGAAATAAATAATAATTAAAAATAAAATAAACGGGGTGAAATCGGTATATATATATCTGTTTAATAACGGTAATAAAATAAATGCAGAACTATGTATGTTGATAAAATAAAAGGTCTCGGTATTTACAGAAAATGATATAACGGTAAAATTAACTATGACCTATACTATACCCATAAGAAAATAAAAATAACAATTTTCCCTTTAAAAAAATTAAAACGGTGGGCACTAACACCCTTAGCACAAATTCCTTGCTATTAATGAAAACGGCCGGTTTTAGCCATAAGAAAAAAATGTACAATAGTAAAACTAAATATGATTCAAACTAAACGTTTTAAAAATAAAAAAAATTAATAAGCTACTCTCAGTAATAAAAAAAATATCGGTAATCGGCCAACGGTGGTGAACAGTATCACCCTCCACTCATGAGAGAAAAAAATGACGGATGCCTTTGTAAGAACGACGCCTAATATCCTCCCCGCAATATTATTTTACTAGGCACAATAGACCAAATAACGGGTGTCTTAAAGCGGTATTATTCGACCAATACTTTGAGAATTTTTATTTTATTTATTCGGTTTCAAATTTCTCTTATGTAGACATCTGGGAATCCATAGCTTCTACAAAACAGAAACAGCTGCGACTCTCGACAGGGATAGCAAGCAAATACCACTATCATCCCTTGGTTAACACGAAAATGGTTGAAGGGCACTAACGCCCCGGATTTAAATACAATTCGTTACCCTGACAGGTACTAAGAAATCAAAAATATCGGTCGAATAGCTCAGGTAATTGATAGTACGGAAGTGAATGTTACAGGGAGAATTATTAGACGGAATTTTAAATAAAAAGGCCTACCTTAATTAACTTTTCACAAAAATCGCTTTACGGTAAAAACGGCACTTCAGCAAGACAACTTTTTCTATCGAACTGACGGCGTAGCAGAAGAAAAAGAGAGCTCCTTCATCGCAAACATTTAGTTTTATCAGAATTCGTACTTTTGCCGGAGTGGGGCGGTAGCCCCACCTAGAGGAAATAAATTGTTATTGCAAAAAAACGTTAATTGATCAGCTTACTGATAAAATCTACTAGAATTGCAATTTTACAAGACGATTTACATTATTGTGATATCGCAAAGTTTTAAACTACGAGGGCTCTTGCAAATGTTTAAAAACGGTAATTCTACGGAAATATTAGTTACAGGGGGTCTTGCAAATGTTCATAGATGGAAATTAATTTTAGAAATTAATTTATGGAATAAATAAAATTGAATCATATTTTAATTTTATTATATCAACATTTTTCATTATACGTTTTGTCTAATTGATAAAAGTATTTTTACCTAAGATTACGTCGTCCACTCATTTTGTTATATTTTAATACTTTATTTAAACTTTCAATAGCCATATTTATATTTATTCCTACATTAATTCTGTAACAATGGGCCCATGTCATGGTCCTTTCTTCACTCTGGAAATAGTAGCTAAAAACGAATATCACTGTTTGATTTAATTTTTTTTATTAAGCCTATATTCTTTACTTTTGTAAGTATTTCAAAAAATTATTTTCCTCTTCCAAATGTCTGAAATAGTTTTCCTTTAATACCATAAAATTTGTAATATTAGTTTCTTTTAATATCCTTTTCATTTCGTTCTTCATTTCTTATCTATTTTCTGCCTTCTTAAGTTTTGATCTACCTTGGATGTTCCAGTTATTGATTATATGCCATGAACAAAGAAGTCTTCTGGGTTTTTCATAGGAATTCATAACCTTGACCCATGCATTATAGTATTTTGGGTCATCATCACTCATTATATATTCTTGAAGTGCCTTAAAAAAAATTTCTTGAATTGTTTGATCTAACCTATTTGAAAGTAAAAATGCCACTGGAAATCCCATATTATTCTCATCCTTAATAAGAAGTATTGCAAGATCCAAATTTCTTCGGTTTGTTCCATGCGTTCCATCAATACAAATGATTCTTTTAAAGTCTTTTAATTTCTTTTCCATAACACCATTCATATAACCCACTGCATAATCTATACCTATACCTGCACCATCTAAATATTAACCCTATAAAAATTGCATATTTTTAAATGTATTTTTATGTACATACCAATTCTTGGGTGAAATAACCTTAAGTGTCTGTTTATTGTAGATGTACTTGAAAATTCAATTTCACATAATTCACAAATCACATTCTGATGGCTGTAAAATAAACAAGATTTATATTAGATTCTTAATATTCTTATTTTGAAAATGTCACAATATAAAAAATAATTACCTCCTCTGTGATTCCATATTTTCCTGCTGTAAACTGCAAAATAAGTTTAGTTTATGTTCAAAATTTAAAAATGGTGAAAAGTTAGGTAGCTAAATTATTGAAATTCAAAACCACTATAAAACTAAACCAACTTAGTTAATGTAGTAAATATTAAAAATAGCAATTAGAATTGCTGTTGTATTTATTTTTTTCGACTCTATTATGCACTCAACAAAATTGTAGGTACAATGATACGATTTATAGATTTAGATTGTTAGTGAATATTCTTTCGACGAAGCAATTGCGGCTGTATATGAAAATAACATCACGGACCACCGAGCTACGATAATCAGTTTTCCTATAATAGCTAAAACTAAATATACCAACACAGATAATTACAAAACATTCATAAACTATAAAAAAATTCAAAATGAGCTTCAAAATTTTAATTGGCAAACTTTTTATAATATGAACGATGCAAACAAAAAAGCCCAAGAACTACTAAATATCTTAAATACATTCCTAAAAAAATACACAAAAATAATAAAATTAAACACAACCAACCAAAAGCGTCAAAATTGGATAACAGCAGGTCTTGTCCGGTCAATAAACCATAAAAATAAATTATATAAAGAACATCAACAAAATCCAAATGATGAGCCAAAAAAACATTTATACGTCAACTATCGTAAACAGATAAATGAGTTAATTAAAATTACAAAACGCAATTACTACCGAGCCGAAATACAAAATAATTCAAATAATACAAAATATTTATGGAATCTGGTCAACAAAAAAAATTAAAAAAAAAAACAATATTATTAATGAAATACTCACAAATTCGGACGAAAGAGTCAATGATAAAAAAGATATTGCGGAGAAATTTAACAATTATTTTGCTTCGGTAGGAGAAAACCTAACACGAAAAATATCAAGACCAACAAATCCTCCTCCAACCCGGAAAAAGAATTGTAACACTTTTTATTGGTTACCAGTGACTGACGAAGAGATTAGAGAAATAATATTGCCACTTAAAATAAATAAAGCACCGGGAGTAGATAACTTGAAAGCCGAGTTATTTAAAAAACTGCATAATGAGCTAATCAGACCCATTGCTGATCTCATAAATTTGATATTTGCTAGTGGGGTCTGTCGTTTCATATTTAAAACAGCTATCGTCACTCCAATTCATAAAAAAGATAAAAAAGATTAAATGTCCAATTATAGACCCATATCCCTAATTACTACGTTGGCTAAAATAATGGAGAAAACTGTAAAGAAAAGATTAATGGACTTCATAGACAAACATAAATTATTGTCAAAGCGACAATATGGATTTCAGAAAGGATTATCAACAAATGATGCAATTAAGACCTTGGTTTCCTTAATATATAACTCCATTGATAAAACCGAACCAACAGCAGTACTGTTCCTTGACTTAGCTAAGGCGTTTGATACTGTGAGTCATTCGCAGTTGTTAGACGTCTTGGATGATGCAGGGATACGGGGACTCCCATACAAATTTTTCGAAGACTACTTAACTAACCGAAAACAACATGTTAGGATAAATGGAGAACTCAGTAGAGAAAAAGTTGTATCGTTTGGAGTTCCTCAAGGTACCGTACTGGGACCAATTCTCTTCAATTTGTACATTAATGATATATTTTCTTTTAACTCTTCGGGGAAGGTAATTGGTTTTGCAGACGACACTGCTGTAATATATAGTGACAAAACGTGGGAAAATTTAAAAAATAAAATAGAAACTGATGTAAAAAAAATATTTGATATATTTAGACACAAAATGCTTACGGTTAACTACAACAAAACCTATATCGTTCCGTTTACCAGTTATAAATACAAATTACCACTTTATAATAAAATTATTATTACGGACAACAATATGGTTACTGAAATTTCTTTAAAATCTGAAATTAAATATCTTGGTGTAAAAATAGATTCACATTTAAGATGGACCTCACACTTATCGGACGTAGCTAAAACATTAAGGTTTTTATTATATAAATTTAAATATATAAGAACAATACTAAACTTACCACATCTAAAAACGATTTACCATGCACTTGTGGAATCGCGTCTCAGATATGCCATCATAAGTTGGGGAGGTACATTGCCAAGTCATCTAGAACAGGTCGAAATCCTACAGCGAAAAATTTTAAGATTTAATATAAGATTTAACACTAATCGTCTTTTTAAAGAAGCAAATGTAATGTCTTTGAGGCAGCTATATCTTTTTAGTCTAATCATTCATTTATTTCAAAACCGCACTTACCTACAAACACCTGGCCATTATTATCATACTAGAACTAAAACAAAAGATTATATACAAACAAATACTGCTAAAAAAACCATAGGTACGAGATATTTCGATTTTGTAGCACCCCGCTTGTTCAACTTCCTACCTGATATGTATAAAATTTATATAAGAAAACTAAACTCAACTAATCTCTTAAAATCGATTTTTATAACTTATACCAGGTCTTCAACAATACCCGAAACCCACGTGATCTGATAACCATCAAAAACCCATCGAAAGGGCCTGATTTGACGTAAAAGCAACTAAACTGAACTGTCAATCCTGTCAGAAATGTCACTGGCGTTCATTTGGGGAATTACAATATTTATATTATATTTGTTTGCATTTTATAAACACCCTTAGTCCATTTTTCATTTAATATTAATAAAGCAATTAGTTATTTTTAGAGAATATTGGTGGCTTAATTCTTTTTTGTTGGTAAGTACAAATTTATTTACTGTAACTCGTAAAAGTTAATGACTATATAATTTATTTTAGGTAATGTTATACTGGAACAAAATTATTTTATATTCGTAATTGTATTCGAAAATTTGAAGAACGTTTTCCAGGTGAATAAATGGAATGTGATTCTTTTTTGTCGTCATAAACAAATACTTGTTCAAAAAAAGGAAAAAGGTCTAAAATGCCCAAAGTAATAACAAAAGCTGTTGAAGATGTGCAAATTAACATGGTGTTAATTACCAATAAATTAGTAAAAAAAACAGCACCTCAAACAGGTATGAACGGTGTTTTAAAGACTGACTCTGGCGAGTGAAATTCAAAACATATTTTTTTTAGGTTTATCACTACGAACTAGCCATAAAGTTAAAAAAAATTCTGATAATGCATCCCCTATAAAGTTTCGATACTGCAACAATCATTTTACCTTAATTTTGTTAAGCCTACATATGGAATATTACAGATCGCTCAATTCAAAATCGTTTGTGACTTTTATGAATTGGAGCACCTATACTGAATGATATACAAAATATAACTGAAGAGAAACTGCATAATGTGTTTAAAAAAGAACGTTTAATGCTTGCATTAAAGCTGGTGGTAAAGATTTTGAACAGATAGGTAATGTGAATTAGTATCGTTTGTGCACCACCAATTACTACTCAATAACCTTTTAAATAAAATAGTTGTTTATAGATATGCCTTTATAATTTAAAGTGAGAAGTAAGAGCTTTAAAGTAAAACAAATATGTGCTTGTTACATTAATAATATTAATATTTTTTGTATGCATATAAATAACAATGTTTTTTGTAAATGGTTTAAACCCTGTAACAAAAAAATAATAGAACAAACTTAAGTTATGTTTTTATTACTTCCCATTGTCCAGGTTCAATTCCAGTAAGTTTTAAATTTGTTTACTTAAACTGCAATAATTGCCTAATACTGCCATTGTCTTCTGCCTATCGTATTTAGAGTTTCAGCTGTAGCTAAATTATCTTAGAACCGGCCCTTAAAGAGTCAATCTAAAGTAAATAATTTTTAATTTTATTCATATTTTAATGCATAACATTTTTATCCATAACTTTTTTGTGCCCTGTTCTAGTAAAGGTTTTTTTTTGTAGTAGTCACAATAACTAGTACGAACCATATTTCAGTTTATTATTCTTTTCGTTAAATACAAACTAAAACTAGAGCTCAGTTTTTAAGGTTATGTTATTTATATCATAATTTTAAAAATTAGATTATTGAATTTGATTAAATCTAATTAAAATATCGAATTCTAACATTAAAATACAATAATGTAAAGCACCTCTAATTAATATTATGATTTTGTGTTGTAATTCTAACAGTTACCTAACTGAATTTTGTTCTCGTAGTTGCAGACCATAAAAAAAGAAGATCTACGGCACTGGTTCAAATTTAGGGATTTTTACTTTTATTTTCACCAATCGTTGTCATGACGATTTGGTCACGTGGGTTTTCGGTATTGTTGAAGACCCAGTATAAAAACATTAGGATCTAAAGAAATAGATAAAATAATTGAAAATGAGTAAAAAAAAAACAAAATAAATATTTAAAAAAAAAAAACTTTAAGATCAAAATAAAATAAATGTAACAAACTAAAGAATCAGAGAGAATTATGTATACTAGTTTTAAGTCTAGTGTAAAAAAAATTGTATATTGTATTATATTATATTTTTAAGTCATCCGTGTACTCCATGCTCAACCTTTATGGTCTTAATGGATTACACTGATAAAAGTTCTTAAATTGATTGTTATGTATTCTGTATTTGAACAGTATGTTCTGTCTAAAAAATGAAAATGATATAAACTGCAATCGTAAAATATACTATTACTTTTGTCTTTAATCATTAGATATTTATTTAAAGATAAAATTACTTAAGGAGGTCCTTTCGCCACCCCTTTCGCCACCAATGTTAAATAAAAAATATTAGATTATGACTAAAATTTATTTTTTATCTAATAGTTGAAGTCCTTATTTATCTAATGTTGAACTTTTAACTATACCTTACCGTGCAAATTTCTGAGAATTTTTTTTTTAAATGTGAGTATTTGTGCAGTGACTTATGAGAAAATAAGACCTCAACAACAATTCTCGAATTATATTAGTATTTATTGATTAGATGGAGTAGAAAAAAACTAAAAATAGGGTTTTTGAAATATTTAGGTTTTGTTTTTTACAATAAAATATATAGGTTACCTTGGAATTTATTGAGAAATTAATATTAAAAAAAAATTTGGAGTAACCTAGTTGAAAATTTTTTGTGATTTTTTAATATTAATTTCTCAATAAATTCCACGGTAACCTATATATTTTATTGTAAAACCTAAATATTTCAAAAACGTTATTTTTAGTTTTTTTCTACTCCATCTAATCAATAAATAATAGTAAAATTAATTATAATTCGAAAATTGTTGTTGAAGTCTTACTTTCTCGTAAGACACTGTACAGACACACACATTTAAAAAAAACATTTTCTTAAAAATTTGCACGGTAACGTATAGTTAAAAGTTCACTATTAGATAAATAAGGACTTCTACTATTAGAAAGAAATTAATTTTAGTCATAATCTAATATTTTTTATTTAACATTGGTGGCGAAAGGACCTCCTTAAAATGAATAAGAAAAAAATGTTAATACCAAAATAAAATAAATACAATAAACCAAATTAGAGTAGTGAACATTATCTATATTTATAGGTCTAGTGTAGAGAACATTATGTAAAATATTTTTATCTACAACCACCCCAGTAAATCGCCTATTATGTACCGTTTTGTTTATAAGTAAATACATCATATATATATATATATATATATATATATATATATATATATATATATATATATATATATATCCAACGGTCAGTTCCGAGACATTTTTTATTCGTCTTATATATAGGTTAAATCGGTCATATATAAGATGCAATTTCAAATGGTAATCGAAATTTTCAAAAACATTCACGCATTCTCATTAAATTTCAATTTTTTGATTAACCGTGCAGTTCCAGGACATTTCAATATAAATACACAACAGATCATATACATTCACATAAATCTGATTATTTGAATCATATATAATGTCGTCTTTCATGAATTGGATTAAAATTCGAGATATATGTTGTCTATTTCCATTTTTGAATGGTAACTTGAAAATTGAGAAACATAGTAATGATTTATTAACAGCAACATTGCTTTATATATAGGTTGAATCGGCCATATATAGGATGTACTCTCGAATGGTAATCGAAAGTTTTAAAAATATTCACGCATTTTCATTACATTTGGAATATTTGATTAACCATGCAGTTCCAGGACATTTTGATATAAATACACAGAAAATCATATACATTCACATAAATCTGATTACTTGAATCATATATAACGTCGTCTTGCATTAATTGGATCAAATTTCGAGATATGTTGTTTTTTTTTCCATTTCTGAATGATCACTTACAGATTGACAAACATAGTAATGATTTGTTAACAGCAAGATTATCTTATATATAGGTTAAATTGGCCATATATAAGATGAACTTCTGAATGGTAATCAAAAATTTAAAAAATAATCGCGCATTCTCGATAGGTTTCGATTATTCGATTAACCATGCAGTTCCAGGACATTTCGATATAAATACACAGTGGTTCATATACATTCACATAAATCTGATTATTTAAGTCATTCATATTGTCGTCTTTCATACATTTGATCAAAATTTAAGATATGTAGTTTATTTCCATTTCTAAATAATCACTTGAAGATTGACAAACATAGGAATGAAGATCATATACATTCACATAAATCTCATTACTTGAATCATATATAACGTCGTCTTGCATTAATTTGATAAAATTTTGAGATATGTTGTTTTTTTCCATTTCTGAATGATCACTTGAAGATTAACAAACATAGTAATGATTTGTTAACAGCAAGATTATCTTATATATAGGTTGATTCGCCCATATATAAGATGCACTTCTGAATGGTAATCAAAAACTTAAAACATTTTCGTGCATTCTCAATAGGTTGCGATTAACCAAACAGTTCTAGGACATTTCGATATAAATACACAGTGGTTCATACACATTAACATAAATCTAATTATTTAAGTCATTCATATTTCATACATTTTATCCAAATTTGAGATGTGTCGTTTATTTCCATTTCTGAATAATCACTTGAAGATTGACAAACATAGTAATGATTAATTAACAGCAATATTGTCTTATATATAGGTTAAATCGGCTATATATAAGATGCACTTCGAATGGTAATCAAAAATTTCAAAAATAGGCACGCATTCTCGATTGGTTTTGATTATTTGATTAACCATGCAGTTCCAGGACATTTGGATATAAATACACAGAAGTTCATATACATTCACATAAATTTGATTATTTGTCATACATAATGTCGTCTTTCATAAATTGGATCAAAATTTAAGATATGTAGTTTATTTCCATTTCTGAAAAATCACTTGAAGATTGATAAACATAGTAATGATTAATTAAGAGCAACATTGTCTTATATATAGGTTGAATCGGCTATATATAAGATGCACTTCCAAATGATAATTAAAAATTTTAAAAATAGGCACGCATTCTCGATAGGTTTCGATTATTTGATTAACCATGCAGTTCCAGGACATTTCGATATAAATGCACAGAAGTTCATATTATACATTCACATAAATTTGGATAAAATTTTGAGATATGTTGTTTTTTTCCATTTCTGAATGATCACTTGAAGATTAACAAACATAGTAATGATTTGTTAACAGCAAGATTATCTTATATATAGGTTGATTCGCCCATATATAAGATGCACTTCTGAATGGTAATCAAAAACTTAAAAAAATTTCGTGCATTCTCAATAGGTTGCGATTAACCATACAGTTCTAGGACATTTCGATATAAATACACAGTGGTTCATACACATTCACATAAATCTAATTATTTAAGTGATTCATATTTCATATATTTTATCCAAATTTGAGATGTGTAGTTTATATCCATTTCTGAATAATCACTTGAAGATTGATAAACATAGTAATGATTAATTAACGGCAACATTGTCTTATATATAGGTTCAATCGGCTATATATAAGATGCACTTCCAAATGATAATTAAAAATTTTAAAAATAGGCACGCATTCTCGATAGGTTTCGATTATTTGATTAACCATGCAGTTCCAGTACATTTCGATATAAATGCACAGCAGTTCATATTATACATTCACATAGATTTGATTATTTGTCATACATAATGTCGTCTTTCATAAATTGGAACAAAATTTAAGATATGTACTTTATTTCTATTTCTGAATAATCACTTGAAAATTGATAAACATAGTAATGATTAATTAACAGCAACATTGTCTTATATATAGGTTGAATCGGCTATATATAAGATGCACTTCCGAATGATAATTAAAAATTTTAAAAATAGGCACGCATTCTCGATAGGTTTCGATTATTTGATTAACCATGCAGTTCCAGGACATTTCGATATAAATGCACAGAAGTTCATATACATTTACATAAATTTGATTACTTGTCATACATAATGTCGTCTTTCATAAATTGGATCAAAATTTAAGATATGTAGTTTATTTCCATTTCTGAATAATCACTTGAAAATTGATAAATATAGTAATGATTAATTAACAGCAACATTGTCTTATATATAGGTTGAATCGGCTATATATAAGATGCACTTCCGAATGTTAATTAAAAATTATAAAAATTGGCACGCATTCTCGATAGGTTTCGATTATTTGATTAACCATGCAGTTCCAGGACATTTCGATATAAATGCACAGAAGTTCATTTACATTCACATAAATTTGATTATTTGTCATACATAATGTCGTCTTTCACAAATTGGATCAAAATTTAACATATGTAGTTTATTTCCATTTCTGAATAATCACTTGAAAATTAATAAACATAGTAATGATTAATTAACAGCAACATCGTCTTATATATAGGTTGAATCGGCTATATATAAGATGCACTTCCGAATGATAATTAAAAATTTTAAAACTAGGCACGCATTCTCGATAGGTTTCGATTATTTGATTAACCATGCAGTTCCAGGACATTTCGATATAAATGCACAGGAGTTCATATTATACATTCACATAAATTTGATTATTTGTCATACATAATGTCGTCTTTCACAAATTGGATCAAAATTTAAGATATGTAGTTTATTTCCATTTCTGAATAATCACTTGAAAATTGATAAACATAGTAATGATTAATTAACAGCAACATTGTCTTATATATAGGTTAAATCGGCTATATATAAGATGCACTTCCGAATGATAATTAAAAATTTTAAAAATAGGCACGCATTCTCGATAGGTTTCGATTATTTGATTAACCATGCAGTTCCAGGACATTTCGATATAAATGCACAGAAGTTCATATACATTCACATAAATTTGATTATCTGTCATACATAATGTTGTCTTTCATAAATTGGATCAAAATTTAAGATATGTAGTTTATTTCCATTTCTGAATAATCACTTGAAAATTGATAAACATAGTAATGATTAATTAACAGCAACATTGTCTTATATATAGGTTGAATCGGCTATATATAAGATGCACTTCCGAATGATAATTAAAAATTTTAAAAACAGGCACGCATTCTCGATAGGTTTCGATTATTTGATTAACCATGCAGTTCCAGGACATTTCGATATAAATGCACAGAAGTTCATATACATTCACATAAATTTGATTATTTGTCATACATAATGTCGTCTTTCATAAATTGGATCAAAATTTAAGATATGTAGTTTATTTCCATTTCTGAATAATCACTTGAAAATTGATAAACATAGTAATGATTAATTAACAGCAATATTGTCTTATATATAGGTTAAATCGGCTATATATAAGATGCACTTCCGAATGGTAATCGAAAATTTCAAAAATAGGCACGCATTCTCGATTGGTTTTGATTATTTGATTAACCATGCAGTTCCAGGACATTTGGATATAAATACACAGAAGTTCATATACATTCACATAAATTTAATTATTTGTCATACATAATGTCGTCTTTCATAAATTGGATCAAAATTTAAGATATGTAGTTTATTTCCATTTCTGAATAATCACTTGAAGATTGATAAACATAGTAATGATTAATTAAGAGCAACATTGTCTTATATATAGGTTGAATCGGCTATATAAAAGATGCAATTCCAAATGATAAATAAAAATTTTAAAAATAGGCACGCATTCTCGATAGGTTTCGATTATTTGATTAACCATGCAGTTCCAGTACATTTCGATATAAATGCACAGCAGTTCATATTATACATTCACATAAATTTGATTATTTGTCATACATAATGTCGTCTTTCATAAATTGGATCAAAATTTAAGACATGTAGTTTATTTCCATTTCTCAATAATCACTTGAAAATTGATAAACATAGTAATGATTAATTAACAGCAACATTGTCTTATATATAGGTTGAATCGGCTATATATAAGATGCACTTCCGAATGATAATTAAAAATTTTAAAAATAGGCACGCATTCTCGATAGGTTTCGATTATTTGATTAACCATGCAGTTTCAGGACATTTCGATATAAATGCACAGAAGTTCATATTATACATTCACATAAATTTGATTATTTGTCATACATAATGTCGTCTTTCATAAATTGGATCAAAATTTAAGATATGTAGTTTATTTCCATTTCTGAATAATCACTTGAAAATTGATAAACATAGTAATGATTAATTAACAGCAACATTGTCTTATATATAGGTTAAATCAGCTATATATAAGATGCACTTCCGAATGATAATTAAAAATTTTAAAAATAGGCACGCATTCTCGATAGGTTTCGATTATTTAATTAACCATGCAGTTCCAGGACATTTCGATATAAATGCACAGAAGTTCATATACATTTACATAAATTTGATTATTTGTCATACATAATGTCGTCTTTCATAAATTGGATCAAAATTTAAGATATGTAGTTTATTTCCATTTCTGAATAATCAATTGAAGATTGATAAACATAGTAATGATTAATTAACAGCAACATTGTCTTATATATAGGTTGAATCGGCTATATATAAGATGCACTTCCAAATGATAATTAAAAATTTTAAAAATAGGCACGCATTCTCGATAGGTTTCGATTATTTGATTAACCATGCAGTTCCAGGACATTTCGATATAAATGCACAGAAGTTCATATACATTCACATAAATTTGATTATTTGTCATACATAATATCGTCTTTCATAAATTGGATCAAAATTTAAGATATGTAGTTTATTTCCATTTCTGAATAATCACTTGAAAATTGATAAACATAGTAATGATTAATTAACAGCAACATTGTCTTATATATAGGTTGAATCGGCTATATATAAGATGCACTACCGAATGATAATTAAAAATTTTAAAAATAGGCACGCATTCTCGATAGGTTTCGATTATTTGATTAACCATGCAGTTCCAGGACATTTCGATATAAATGCACAGAAGTTCATATACATTCACATAAATTTGATTATTTGTCATACATAATGTCGTCTTTCACAAATTGGATCAAAATTTAAGATATGTAGTTTATTTCCATTTCTGAATAATCACTTGAAAATTAATAAACATAGTAATGATTAATTAACAGCAACATTGTCTTATATATAGGTTGAATCGGCTATATATAAGATGCACTTCCGAATGATAATTAAAAATTTTAAAAATAGGCACGCATTCTCGATAGGTTTCGATTATTTGATTAACCATGCAGTTCCAGGACATTTCGATATAAATGCACAGAAGTTCATATTATACATTCACATAAATTTGGATAAAATTTTGAGATATGTTGTTTTTTTCCATTTCTGAATGATCACTTGAAGATTAACAAACATAGTAATGATTTGTTAACTGCAAGATTATCTTATATATAGGTTGATTCGCCCATATATAAGATGCACTTCTGAATGGTAATCAAAAACTTAAAAAAATTTCGTGCATTCTCAATAGGTTGCGATTAACCATACAGTTCTAGGACATTTCGATATAAATACACAGTGGTTCATACACATTCACATAAATCTAATTATTTAAGTGATTCATATTTCATATATTTTATCCAAATTTGAGATGTGTAGTTTATTTCCATTTCTGAATAATCACTTGAAAATTGATAAACATAGTAATGATTAATTAACAGCAACATTGTCTTATATATAGGTTGAATCGGCTATACATAAGATGCACTTCCGAATGATAATTAAAAAATTTAAAAATAGGCACGCATTCTCGATAGGTTTCGATTATTTGATTAACCATGCAGTTCCAGGACATTTCGATATAAATGCACAGAAGTTCATATTATACATTCACATAAATTTGATTATTTGTCATACATAATGTCGTCTTTCATAAATTGGATCAAAATTTAAGATATGTAGTTTATTTCCATTTCTGAATAATCACTTGAAAATTGATAAACATAGTAATGATTAATTAACAGCAACATTGTCTTATATATAGGTTAAATCGGCTATATATAAGATGCACTTCCGAATGATAATTAAAAATTTTAAAAATAGGCACGCATTCTCGATAGGTTTCGATTATTTAATTAACCATGCAGTTCCAGGACATTTCGATATAAATGCACAGAAGTTCATATACATTCACATAAATTTGATTATTTGTCATACATAATGTCGTCTTTCATAAATTGGATCAAAATTTAAGATATGTAGTTTATTTCCATTTCTGAATAATCACTTGAAGATTGATAAACATAGTAATGATTAATTAACAGCAACATTGTCTTATATATAGGTTGAATCGGCTATATATAAGATGCACTTCCAAATGATAATTAAAAATTTTAAAAATAGGCACGCATTCTCGATAGGTTTCGATTATTTGATTAACCATGCAGTTCCAGGACATTTCGATATAAATGCACAGAAGTTCATATACATTCACATAAATTTGATTATTTGTCATACATAATATCGTCTTTCATAAATTGGATCAAAATTTAAGATATGTAGTTTATTTCCATTTCTGAATAATCACTTGAAAATTGATAAACATAGTAATGATTAATTAACAGCAACATTGTCTTATATATAGGTTGAATCGGCTATATATAAGATGCACTACCGAATGATAATTAAAAATTTTAAAAATAGGCACGCATTCTCGATAGGTTTCGATTATTTGATTAACCATGCAGTTCCAGGACATTTCGATATAAATGCACAGAAGTTCATATACATTCACATAAATTTGATTATTTGTCATACATAATGTCGTCTTTCACAAATTGGATCAAAATTTAAGATATGTAGTTTATTTCCATTTCTGAATAATCACTTGAAAATTAATAAACATAGTAATGATTAATTAACAGCAACATTGTCTTATATATAGGTTGAATCGGCTATATATAAGATGCACTTCCGAATGATAATTAAAAATTTTAAAAATAGGCACGCATTCTCGATAGGTTTCGATTATTTGATTAACCATGCAGTTCCAGGACATTTCGATATAAATGCACAGAAGTTCATATTATACATTCACATAAATTTGGATAAAATTTTGAGATATGTTGTTTTTTTCCATTTCTGAATGATCACTTGAAGATTAACAAACATAGTAATGATTTGTTCACAGCAAGATTATCTTATATATAGGTTGATTCGCCCATATATAAGATGCACTTCTGAATGGTAATCAAAAACTTAAAAAATTTTCGTGCATTCTCAATAGGTTGCGATTAACCATACAGTTCTAGGACATTTCGATATAAATACACAGTGGTTCATACACATTCACATAAATCTAATTATTTAAGTGATTCATATTTCATATATTTTATCCAAATTTGAGATGTGTAGTTTATTTCCATTTCTGAATAATCACTTGAAAATTGATAAACATAGTAATGATTAATTAACAGCAACATTGTCTTATATATAGGTTGAATCGGCTATACATAAGATGCACTTCCGAATGATAATTAAAAAATTTAAAAATAGGCACGCATTCTCGATAGGTTTCGATTATTTGATTAACCATGCAGTTCCAGGACATTTCGATATAAATGCACAGAAGTTCATATTATACATTCACATAAATTTGATTATTTGTCATACATAATGTCGTCTTTCATAAATTGGATCAAAATTTAAGATATGTAGTTTATTTCCATTTCTGAATAATCACTTGAAAATTGATAAACATAGTAATGATTAATTAACAGCAACATTGTCTTATATATAGGTTAAATCGGCTATATATAAGATGCACTTCCGAATGATAATTAAAAATTTTAAAAATAGGCACGCATTCTCGATAGGTTTCGATTATTTAATTAACCATGCAGTTCCAGGACATTTCGATATAAATGCACAGAAGTTCATATACATTCACATAAATTTGATTATTTGTCATACATAATGTCGTCTTTCATAAATTGGATCAAAATTTAAGATATGTAGTTTATTTCCATTTCTGAATAATCACTTGAAGATTGATAAACATAGTAATGATTAATTAACAGCAACATTGTCTTATATATAGGTTGAATCGGCTATATATAAGATGCACTTCCAAATGATAATTAAAAATTTTAAAAATAGGCACGCATTCTCGATAGGTTTCGATTATTTGATTAACCATGCAGTTCCAGGACATTTCGATATAAATGCACAGAAGTTCATATACATTCACATAAATTTGATTATTTGTCATACATAATATCGTCTTTCATAAATTGGATCAAAATTTAAGATATGTAGTTTATTTCCATTTCTGAATAATCACTTGAAAATTGATAAACATAGTAATGATTAATTAACAGCAACATTGTCTTATATATAGGTTGAATCGGCTATATATAAGATGCACTACCGAATGATAATTAAAAATTTTAAAAATAGGCACGCATTCTCGATAGGTTTCGATTATTTGATTAACCATGCAGTTCCAGGACATTTCGATATAAATGCACAGAAGTTCATATACATTCACATAAATTTGATTATTTGTCATACATAATGTCGTCTTTCACAAATTGGATCAAAATTTAAGATATGTAGTTTATTTCCATTTCTGAATAATCACTTGAAAATTAATAAACATAGTAATGATTAATTAACAGCAACATTGTCTTATATATAGGTTGAATCGGCTATATATAAGATGCACTTCCGAATGATAATTAAAAATTTTAAAAATAGGCACGCATTCTCGATAGGTTTCGATTATTTGATTAACCATGCAGTTCCAGGACATTTCGATATAAATGCACAGAAGTTCATATTATACATTCACATAAATTTGGATAAAATTTTGAGATATGTTGTTTTTTTCCATTTCTGAATGATCACTTGAAGATTAACAAACATAGTAATGATTTGTTAACAGCAAGATTATCTTATATATAGGTTGATTCGCCCATATATAAGATGCACTTCTGAATGGTAATCAAAAACTTAAAAAATTTTCGTGCATTCTCAATAGGTTGCGATTAACCATACAGTTCTAGGACATTTCGATATAAATACACAGTGGTTCATACACATTCACATAAATCTAATTATTTAAGTGATTCATATTTCATATATTTTATCCAAATTTGAGATGTGTAGTTTATTTCCATTTCTGAATAATCACTTGAAAATTGATAAACATAGTAATGATTAATTAACAGCAACATTGTCTTATATATAGGTTGAATCGGCTATACATAAGATGCACTTCCGAATGATAATTAAAAAATTTAAAAATAGGCACGCATTCTCGATAGGTTTCGATTATTTGATTAACCATGCAGTTCCAGGACATTTCGATATAAATGCACAGAAGTTCATATTATACATTCACATAAATTTGATTATTTGTCATACATAATGTCGTCTTTCATAAATTGGATCAAAATTTAAGATATGTAGTTTATTTCCATTTCTGAATAATCACTTGAAAATTGATAAACATAGTAATGATTAATTAACAGCAACATTGTCTTATATATAGGTTAAATCGGCTATATATAAGATGCACTTCCGAATGATAATTAAAAATTTTAAAAATAGGCACGCATTCTCGATAGGTTTCGATTATTTAATTAACCATGCAGTTCCAGGACATTTCGATATAAATGCACAGAAGTTCATATACATTCACATAAATTTGATTATTTGTCATACATAATGTCGTCTTTCATAAATTGGATCAAAATTTAAGATATGTAGTTTATTTCCATTTCTGAATAATCACTTGAAAATTAATAAACATAGTAATGATTAATTAACAGCAACATTGTCTTATATATAGGTTGAATCGGCTATATATAAGATGCACTTCCGAATGATAATTAAAAATTTTAAAAATAGGCACGCATTCTCGATAGGTTTCGATTATTTGATTAACCATGCAGTTCCAGGACATTTCGATATAAATGCACAGAAGTTCATATTATACATTCACATAAATTTGGATAAAATTTTGAGATATGTTGTTTTTTTCCATTTCTGAATGATCACTTGAAGATTAACAAACATAGTAATGATTTGTTAACTGCAAGATTATCTTATATATAGGTTGATTCGCCCATATATAAGATGCACTTCTGAATGGTAATCAAAAACTTAAAAAAATTTCGTGCATTCTCAATAGGTTGCGATTAACCATACAGTTCTAGGACATTTCGATATAAATACACAGTGGTTCATACACATTCACATAAATCTAATTATTTAAGTGATTCATATTTCATATATTTTATCCAAATTTGAGATGTGTAGTTTATTTCCATTTCTGAATAATCACTTGAAAATTGATAAACATAGTAATGATTAATTAACAGCAACATTGTCTTATATATAGGTTGAATCGGCTATACATAAGATGCACTTCCGAATGATAATTAAAAAATTTAAAAATAGGCACGCATTCTCGATAGGTTTCGATTATTTGATTAACCATGCAGTTCCAGGACATTTCGATATAAATGCACAGAAGTTCATATTATACATTCACATAAATTTGATTATTTGTCATACATAATGTCGTCTTTCATAAATTGGATCAAAATTTAAGATATGTAGTTTATTTCCATTTCTGAATAATCACTTGAAAATTGATAAACATAGTAATGATTAATTAACAGCAACATTGTCTTATATATAGGTTAAATCGGCTATATATAAGATGCACTTCCGAATGATAATTAAAAATTTTAAAAATAGGCACGCATTCTCGATAGGTTTCGATTATTTAATTAACCATGCAGTTCCAGGACATTTCGATATAAATGCACAGAAGTTCATATACATTCACATAAATTTGATTATTTGTCATACATAATGTCGTCTTTCATAAATTGGATCAAAATTTAAGATATGTAGTTTATTTCCATTTCTGAATAATCACTTGAAGATTGATAAACATAGTAATGATTAATTAACAGCAACATTGTCTTATATATAGGTTGAATCGGCTATATATAAGATGCACTTCCAAATGATAATTAAAAATTTTAAAAATAGGCACGCATTCTCGATAGGTTTCGATTATTTGATTAACCATGCAGTTCCAGGACATTTCGATATAAATGCACAGAAGTTCATATACATTCACATAAATTTGATTATTTGTCATACATAATATCGTCTTTCATAAATTGGATCAAAATTTAAGATATGTAGTTTATTTCCATTTCTGAATAATCACTTGAAAATTGATAAACATAGTAATGATTAATTAACAGCAACATTGTCTTATATATAGGTTGAATCGGCTATATATAAGATGCACTACCGAATGATAATTAAAAATTTTAAAAATAGGCACGCATTCTCGATAGGTTTCGATTATTTGATTAACCATGCAGTTCCAGGACATTTCGATATAAATGCACAGAAGTTCATATACATTCACATAAATTTGATTATTTGTCATACATAATGTCGTCTTTCACAAATTGGATCAAAATTTAAGATATGTAGTTTATTTCCATTTCTGAATAATCACTTGAAAATTAATAAACATAGTAATGATTAATTAACAGCAACATTGTCTTATATATAGGTTGAATCGGCTATATATAAGATGCACTTCCGAATGATAATTAAAAATTTTAAAAATAGGCACGCATTCTCGATAGGTTTCGATTATTTGATTAACCATGCAGTTCCAGGACATTTCGATATAAATGCACAGAAGTTCATATTATACATTCACATAAATTTGGATAAAATTTTGAGATATGTTGTTTTTTTCCATTTCTGAATGATCACTTGAAGATTAACAAACATAGTAATGATTTGTTAACAGCAAGATTATCTTATATATAGGTTGATTCGCCCATATATAAGATGCACTTCTGAATGGTAATCAAAAACTTAAAAAATTTTCGTGCATTCTCAATAGGTTGCGATTAACCATACAGTTCTAGGACATTTCGATATAAATACACAGTGGTTCATACACATTCACATAAATCTAATTATTTAAGTGATTCATATTTCATATATTTTATCCAAATTTGAGATGTGTAGTTTATTTCCATTTCTGAATAATCACTTGAAAATTGATAAACATAGTAATGATTAATTAACAGCAACATTGTCTTATATATAGGTTGAATCGGCTATACATAAGATGCACTTCCGAATGATAATTAAAAAATTTAAAAATAGGCACGCATTCTCGATAGGTTTCGATTATTTGATTAACCATGCAGTTCCAGGACATTTCGATATAAATGCACAGAAGTTCATATTATACATTCACATAAATTTGATTATTTGTCATACATAATGTCGTCTTTCATAAATTGGATCAAAATTTAAGATATGTAGTTTATTTCCATTTCTGAATAATCACTTGAAAATTGATAAACATAGTAATGATTAATTAACAGCAACATTGTCTTATATATAGGTTAAATCGGCTATATATAAGATGCACTTCCGAATGATAATTAAAAATTTTAAAAATAGGCACGCATTCTCGATAGGTTTCGATTATTTAATTAACCATGCAGTTCCAGGACATTTCGATATAAATGCACAGAAGTTCATATACATTCACATAAATTTGATTATTTGTCATACATAATGTCGTCTTTCATAAATTGGATCAAAATTTAAGATATGTAGTTTATTTCCATTTCTGAATAATCACTTGAAGATTGATAAACATAGTAATGATTAATTAACAGCAACATTGTCTTATATATAGGTTGAATCGGCTATATATAAGATGCACTTCCAAATGATAATTAAAAATTTTTAAAATAGGCACGCATTCTCGATAGGTTTCGATTATTTGATTAACCATGCAGTTCCAGGACATTTCGATATAAATGCACAGAAGTTCATATACATTCACATAAATTTGATTATCTGTCATACATAATGTCGTCTTTCATAAATTGGATCAAAATTTAAGATATGTAGTTTATTTCCATTTCTGAATAATCACTTGAAAATTGATAAACATAGTAATGATTAATTAACAGCAACATTGTCTTATATATAGGTTGAATCGGCTATATATAAGATGCACTTCCGAATGATAATTAAAAATTTTAAAAATAGGCACGCATTCTCGATAGGTTTCGATTATTTGATTAACCATGCAGTTCCAGGACATTTCGATATAAATGCACAGAAGTTTATATACATTCACATAAATTTGATTATCTGTCATACATAATGTCGTCTTTCATAAATTGGATCAAAATTTAAGATATGTAGTTTATTTCCATTTCTGAATAATCACTTGAAAATTGATAAACATAGTAATGATTAATTAACAGCAACATTGTCTTATATATAGGTTGAATCGGCTATATATAAGATGCACTTCCGAATGATAATTAAAAATTTTAAAAATAGGCACGCATTCTCGATAGGTTTCGATTATTTGATTAACCATGCAGTTCCAGTACATTTCGATATAAATGCACAGAAGTTCATATTATACATTCAAATAAATTTGGATAAAATTTTGAGATATGTTGTTTTTTTCCATTTCTGAATGATCACTTGAAGATTAACAAACATAGTAATGATTTGTTAACAGCAAGATTATCTTATATATAGGTTGATTCCCCATAAGATGCACTTCTGAATGGTAATCAAAAACTTAAAAAAATTTCGTGCATTCTCAATAGGTTGCGATTAACCATACAGTTCTAGGACATTTCGATATAAATACACATTCGCATAAATCTATTTATTTAAGTCATTCATATTTCATACATTTTATCCAAATTTGAGATGTGTAGTTTATTTCCATTTCTGAATAATCACTTGAAGATTGACAAACATAGTAATGATTAATTAACAGCAATATTGTCTTATATATAGGTTAAATCGGCTATATATAAGATGCACTTCCGAATGGTAATCGAAAATTTCAAAAATAGGCACGCATTCTCGATTGGTTTTGATTATTTGATTAACCATGCAGTTCCAGGACATTTCGATATAAATACACAGAAGATCATATACATTCACATAAATCTGATTACTTGAATCATATATAACGTGGTCTTGCATTAATTGGATCAAATTTTGAGTATTGTTGTTCTTTTCCATTTCTGAATGATCACTTGAAGATTGACAAACATATTGATGATTTGTTAACAGCAAGATTATCTTATATATAGGTTAAATTGGTCATATATAAGATGCACTTCTGAATGGTAATCAAAAATTTAAAAAATAATCGCGCATTCTCGATAGGTTTTGTTTATTCGATTAACCATACAGTTCCAGGACATTTCGATATAAATAAACAGTGGTTCATATACATTCACATAAATCTGATTATTTAAGTCATTCATATTGTCGACTTTCTTGAATTGGATCAAAATTTGAGATATGTAGTTTATTTCCATATAAAAATTTTCAAATAAAAATATTCACTTTAGAGCACTTATTACTACTGAAGTCGAAATCAGAATGCCATATAACCGCGTAGATAATGCAATTCACTAATTATTGGTAGAAGGGGTGTCTTGGAACAATTGAAATCTTGTATATATTTATGTAATTGGCGCCCTTTTACTATTTCGCGCCATAAACTAGTTTGAAAGATATACTGTAGGTGGTGGATAGGCCAGTCAATGAAGACATCCTATTTTGAATATTTCACATTAATTACAAAAGTTTTCCAATTTTTTAATATTAATCGGATGCTCTAAATAACAATAAGTTTTAAGTTGCAACCATTTCCAAGGTCCGGAACTAGTTAATTTATAGCAAAATGATGCTTTTGTTTATAATGTTGAGAACAAAAATTGCAAAACTGCTAAAAACTTGAAGCAATATATTATTGTATTATTTTCAACATTATATCAAATCTGCAACCTTTTTGAAAGTCTGGAACATGTTTTTTTTGTTTATATTATAGACAAAAAATTGCAAAATTGCTGCAAACCGATGACATAACTCATACAAGTTTTTGGAACAGCTATTCCAATTTAATTTTGCACGGGAATATTTTTTTGTGAAAATACCAAAATAATTTTTTATTTTCCTCTTATTTTGTCAAAAAAAAATGCAAAAGTTTTGAAAGTTGGTTGCAAATGTTAATATTATTATTCTTAACAAACTGGTACATTTGCAACCTCGGACAAGGTCTGGAACTTTGAAAAATTAACAGAAATCAACAATTGGTGTTTGCTATACAGGGTGTTCTCGAAAAACTGACTTAATTAGATATGTACTGGATAGAGGATATGACTCGATTTTCGTAATTTTGAAATAATAGAAAGGCTTTTGGTAGGTAGAGAGGTAAACGTCATACCACGTCGGTCGCCTTCGAGAATTTCGCGGTTATGTTTATCTACCGGTGTCATTTCATAGAATAAGTTCTTTTAAATTATTGCCGGCGGAACCGCAAAATCGCATGTAATTACGGACTAGAAATAATTAATAAACAAGTATTATATTATCCCAAATTATAATTCTACAAAATTTCAACAGCTAACAATTTATGGAACTATTTACCCGAAATTGTTATTAACAACTGTAAAATAATTTTGTACGCCAATGTATCCCGTCCACCTCTGTTATGTCCGCCGCAAAACTGTCAATTTCTGTGTGTGAGGTGGGAGAACTATGAAAAGCCTTTCCAACTTCTGTCCCTGCTGTAATTAAAAGATTTGGTATTAGCTCTACAGGGTGTGCTCGAAAAACTGTCCTAATAAATAATGGACCGGATATTATTTTTGCAAAGATTAGTAATTAAATACTGACATTAAATGGTTATTGGTTATTTTTTTTAACTAAACAAAAATTATCGGTATGCTGGTGAAAAGCAAATAAAATTTGAATTACCTGCTCAAATTTTTCTATTACAGAGAAAACCTGGAACTGAGTTTATATCTATAGATACACTTTATGACACGATTGTCTTGGAACTATACGATTTATGATCAAAATGTCTTGGAACTATATATTTTATGACAATAATGTCTCGAAACTATACAATACGTCGAAAATTCAATAGATGTCAAATGGCAAGTATCATCCTGTATAATTATTGATCTCGAACTTTTAACTAGGTACAACAAATTATACAACGTAGCAATTTGTGAAAATAAAACAAATTGACATATTTTTGTATACTTTTCATTTAGAGCTATCATTCTGTATATACTTTTAATCGATTCAGAAGTGGAAATAATATGGATAACAACTATATCATTTGTTTTTTAATACTTTTTCCAAACAAATATATTCCCAGTGAGTATAAGGACAGTTTTTAAAAAATTGAAGGTGAGTTTTGCAATCTAAAATCCAGAATTATTTGAAAAAGAAAATTATCGGTATGTTGGTGAAAAGCAAATAAAATTTGAATTACCTGCACAAACTTTTCAATTACAGAGAAAGCCTGAATCTAAGTATCCATCTACAGGTAAGCTTTATTACACGATTGTCTTAGAACTAGACGATTTATGATGCCTTGGAACTATATATTTTATGACAATAATGTCTCGGAACTATACAATAAGTCAAAAAATCAATAGATGTAAAACCAAAGTATCATCCTGTATATTTATAGAATCTCGAATTTCGAAATCGGTACAATAAATTTTTCAACGTAACAGTTAGCGAAAATCAAACAATTTAATTATTTTACATTTAGAGCTATTATTGGGTATATGTTTTTAATTGATTTAAAAGTGGAAATAAAATGGATAACAAATATAACAATTGTTTTTTGATACTTTTTCTAAACAAATATATTCGCATATCAACTCAAAAACCGGAACAATTCTTACTCAGTGAGTATTAGTAGACAGTTTTTAAACATCATTTTCGCAATCTAAAATCTAGAATTAGTTGAAACAGAAAATTATCGGTATGCTGGTGAAAAGCAAATGAAATTTGAATTACCTGCTCAAACTTTTGCATTACAGAGAAAACCTGGAGCTAAGTATTTATCGATAGGTACACTTTATGACCTGATTGTCTTGGAACTATACGATTTATGATTAAAATGTCTTGGAACTATATATTTTATGACAATAATGTCTCGGAACTATACAATACGTTAAAACATCAATAGATGTAAAATTAAAGCATCATCCTGTATATTTATTGAATATCGAATTTCGAATTCGGTACAATAAATTTTACAACATAACAATTTTCAAAAATCAACAATTTGACATGTTTTGTCTACTTATTATTTAGAGTCATCATTCTATATATATTTTTGATCGATTGAGAAGTGGAAATAATATGGATAACAAAGATATCATTTGTTTTTTAAAAATTTTTTGCAAACAAATATATTCGCATATCAACTTAAAAACCGGAACAATTCTTATTCAGTGAGTATCAGTAGACAGTTTTTGAAGATCATTTTCGCAATCTAAAATCAAGAATAAGTTGAAAGAGAAAATTATCGGTATGCTGGTAAAAAGCAAATGAAATTTAAATTACCTGCTCAATAATTTTTATTACAGAGAAAACCTGGAACTGACTTTCTATCTACAGATACACTTTATGACGCGATTGTCTTGGAACTATATGATTTATGATTAAAATGTCTTGGAACTATATATTTTATGACAATAATGTCTCGGAACTATACAATACGTTAAAACATCAATAGATGTAAAATTAAAGTATCATCCTGTATATTTATTGAATATCGAATTTCGAATTCGGTACAATAAATTTTACAACATAACAATTTTCAAAAATCAACAATTTGACATGTTTTGTCTACTTATTATTTAGAGTCATCATTCTATATATATTTTTGATCGATTGAGAAGTGGAAATAATATGGATAACAAAGATATCATTTGTTTTTTGAAAATTTTTTGCAAACAAATATATTCGCTTATCAACTTAAAAACCGGAACAATTCTTATTCAGTGAGTATCAGTAGACAGTTTTTGAAGATCATTTTCGCAATCTAAAATCAAGTTGAAAGAGAAAATTATCGGTATGCTGGTAAAAAGCAAATGAAATTTAAATTACCTGCTCAATAATTTTTATTACAGAGAAAACCTGGAACTGACTTTCTATCTATAGATACACTTTATGACGCGATTGTCTTGGAACTATACGATTTATGATTAAAATGTCTTGGAACTATATATTTTATGACAATAATGTCTCGGAACTATACAATACGTCAAAACATCAACAGATGTAAAATCAAAGTATTATTCTGTATATTTATTGCATATCGAATTTCGAATTCGGTATAATAAATTTTACAACATAACAATTTTCAAAAATCAAACAATTTGACATGTTTTGTCTACTTATTATTTAGAGTCATCATTCTATATATATTTTTGATCGATTCAGAAGTGGAAATAATATGGATAACAAAGATATCATTTGTTTTTTGATATTTTTTCCAAACAAATATATTCGCATATCAACTCAAAAACCGGAACAATTCTTATTCAGTCAGTATCAGTAGACAGTTTTTGAAGATCATTTTCGCAATCTAAAATCTAGAATTAGTTGAAAGAGAAAATTATCGGTATGCTGGTGAAAAGCAAATGAAATTTGAATTACCTGCTCAAACTTTTGCATTACAGAGAAAACCTGGAGCTAAGTATTTATCGATAGGTACACTTTATGACCTGATTGTCTTGGAACTATACGATTTATGATTAAAATGTCTTGGAACTATATATTTTATGACAATAATGTCTCGGAACTACACAATACGTCAAAACATCAACAGATGTAAAATCAAAGTATTATTCTGTATATTTATTGCATATCGAATTTCGAATTCGGTACAATAAATTTTACAACATAACAATTTTCAAAAATCAAACAATTTGACATGTTTTGTCTACTTATTATTTAGAGTCATCATTCTATATATATTTTTGATCGATTCAGAAGTGAAAATAATATGGATAACAAAGATATCATTTGTTTTTTGATATTTTTTCCAAACAAATATATTCGCATATCAACTCAAAAACCGGAACAATTCTTATTCAGTGAGTATCAGTAGACAGTTTTTGAAGATCATTTTCGCAATCTAAAATCTAGAATTAGTTGAAAGAGAAAATTATCGGTATGCTGGTAAAAAGCAAATGAAATTTGAATTACCTGCTCAATAATTTTTATTACAGAGAAAACCTGGAACTGACTTTATATCTATAGATACACTTTATGACACGATTGTCTTGGAACTATACGATTTATGATTTAAATGTCTTGGAACTATATATTTTATGACAATAATGTTTCGGAACTATACAATACGTTAAAACATCAATAGATGTAAAATCAAAGTATTATTCTGTATATTTATTGCATATTGAATTTCGAATTCGGTATAATAAATTTTACAACATAACAATTTTTAAAAATCAAACAATTTCACATGTTTTGTCTACTTATTATTTAGAGTCATCATTCTATATATATTTTTGATCGATTCAGAAGTCGAAATAATATGGATAACAAAGATATCATTTGTTTTTTGATACTTTTTCCAAACAAATATATTCGCATATCAACTCAAAAACCGGAACAATTCTTATTCAGTGAGTATCAGTAGACAGTTTTTGAAGATCATTTTCGCAATCTAAAATTAATACCCAATTAGTTGAAAGAGAAAATTATCGGTATGTTAGCGAAAAGCAAATAAAATTTAAATTACCTCCTTAATCTTTTTTATTGCAGAGAAAACCTGGATCTAAGTATTTATCGATAGGTACACTTTATGACATGATTGTCTTGGAACTATACGATTTATAGTCAAAATGTCTTGGAAATATATATTTTATGAAAATAATGTCTCGAAATTATACAATACGTCGAAAAATCCATTTATGTCAAACCACAAGTATTATCCTGTATAACTGTTTAATCTCAAATTTCGCATTCGGTACAACAAATTTTGTAACGTAACAATTTTCGAAAATCAAACAATTTGACATATTTTGTCTACATTTCATTTAGCTTTCTGTATATTTTTTTGATCCATTCAGAAGTGGAAATAATATATACAACAAAGATATCATTTGTTTTTTGATACTTTTCCAAGCAAATGTATTCGCATATCAACTCAAAAAACCGAAACAATTCTTACTCAGTGAGTATCAGTAGACAGTTTTTGAAGGTAATTTTCGCAATCTAAAATCCAGAATAAGTTGGAAAAGAAAATTATCGGTATGCTGGTGAAAAGCAAATAAATTTTGAATTACCTGCTCAAACTTTTTTTATTACAGAGAATACCTGGAACTGAGTGTCTATCTATAGGTACACTTTATGACGCGATTGTCTTGGAACTATACGATTTAGGATTAAAATGTCTTGGAACTATATATTTTATGATAATAATATCTCGGAACTTTACAATACGTCAGAACATCAATAGATGTAAAATCAAAATATCATCCTGTAAATTTATTGAATCTCGAATTTCGAATTCGGTACAATAAATTTTACAACATAACAATTTTCAAAAATCAAAAAATTTGACATATTTTGTCTACTTTTCATTTAGAGCCATCATTCTATATATATATTTTTGATCGATTCAGAAGTGGAAAAAATATGGATAACAAATATATCATTTATTTTTTGATACTTTTTCCAAACAAATATATTCGCACATCAACTCAAAAACCGGAACATTTCTTACTCAGTGAGTATCAGTAGACAATCTAAAATCCATAATTAGTTAAAAGAAAAATTATCGTTATATTGGTGAAAAATCAAATGAAATTTTATTTACCTGCTCAAACTTTTCCATTACAGAGAAAAGCTGGATCTAAGTAACTAAGTATATGACACGATTGTCTTGGAACTATACGTTTTATGATTAAAATGTCCTGGAACTATATATTTTATGACACTTTTGTGTCGGAATTATACAATACGTTGAACAATCAAATAATTTCTATATGTACAAGTATCATTCTGTACAGTTAAGCAATCTTCAGCTTGAAAATCCAGAAAAACTATCTAATCTGCAAAAATGATAATAATATACTACTATTATTCTTAATACAATTATCCTACATTTTGGATTTATTCGCATATTTGTTTATAAGAATCTGACAAACGTCTTTTTTTTTTCAGTGTAGGTTTGCAGCCGTTCAGGTTTAAATCCTAAACCTACGATCCTTAATTAGTTTAAAATAAGTAATAACTGAATTTTTTCTTTCTAGAATTTAGATTAAAGAAAATTTTTGTACTTATTTATAATCAACCTTTATTTAGAAAATTTAGGGAAATGTTTGTTTTTTTTTTCAAAAATATGGTACAAGAAGTTCAATAACATAAGAAAAAATGATAGTGTAATCGAATTTGCAAGAATAGTGTTGACTGAATTGAAATTATAGATTTCAGCCATTATATTTTTTCTTTGATCTGTGAAAACATTTAATTAGACAATGTGAAATGCAATTCTATAATGATATTTTAAAATATTATATTATCGAAAATGACTCACATAAGAATTCAAAATAATATATTGATATTATGATAAAAGTATAGTTGCGGGACAAAATATTTGCGAGTCCGTCCCGGAAGAAACCGTTAGACAAATAATTATTTTCATTTCCAAGACCGTCCTGGAAGAAACCGTTAGACAAATAAATTTTCCAAGACCGTCCTGGAACTCAACAAAAGTCTCGGAACTATACGTTAAATCTCAAAAAAAGTCTTGGAATTAACCCTTAGATATACATATATATATATATATATATATATATATGCAAAATGCCTTATACACCTCCAAAATATATATGTTTTCAAAGAATACGCCTCAAAAATCGGAGGCGACTTCGAAAAATCGGAGGCCAAATCGAATGTATGTGTATAACAGGTTCATTTATGTTTTTACAACAATGGGAGGTGTTTGCCAAATTTTTTGTCGGAGGCCATTTCGTGACATACACATATACAGTTACACAATGAACTTGGCCGATTTTCCACTACGCGGCGCCACCCTCTAATACACATATATAGGCACATACTTGGGCAATACGAATTAGCCTTTAAGTAGTCTTCACGCCAATGTACCTCCTAAATTTGGCAACAATGAACGGAGGTGTGTTGGTGAGGTGCACTTTTATATACATAATATTTCATAGGAGGTGTGTTGGTGCGATGCACTTTTATATACCTAATATTTCATTTACTATTATTCCTACCGGCAATTTTTATTTTTGGACCTTTCGCGACATCATATATAATAATTATTGCATACAGTGTGTCCACGGATGGACTTAACTATACTTATAAAAATGTTTATTTAAAATAAAAAAAAGTGATTTTTCATAATTTCTTTTGCTTGTTAAATAAATATGATACACGTTAAGAAACTTCGAGTTTTTGTACAGGGTGTACAATAAAAATACAATTTTGGATTTCCAAAATGAAAATTTTGTTAATACAGTTTTTTTGAACCGCTCAAATTAAGAGATTTTAAGGAGAACTCAAATAGCCATATATTATTAAATATCATCCAAGTCCATCCTTGGACACAATATATATTTATTGGCCCCTTTCAAACCTATATAACTTTTAAACTAGTTAAGATAACTAAATGCAGTTTTCACTAGTCGTCTTTTTTTCTGAGTATGTCTTTTTTTTTTGCTCACTTTTTGTTAAACCGAAAATGTCGTAGACCTAGTATTTTCAAATGGAAGATCCTGTAGATTTTTATATATTTAGAATCATTCTTCTTTTTACTTTTTAAAAATGTAGATGCTGTAATAGTTTAAAAAAATTTAAACAAAAAAACTTAAAATTACACTTTGAACAATAATTGAAATAGTTATAAATACTCTCGAAAATTATTAAATTTTTAAGAGGGCCTAATAAATAATGACGGAATATCAATAAAAATAAAATACTTGTTTACAAAACATATTTATTTAAAAAAGGTACAAACATTAAAAGCTCAAATTAAAAAAGTACATACAAATTTAATGGATTGGTCCCACCCAAGAAACAGAGCTTGGAAATATTGCGTATAACCCTAATATTACGATTTTCGCTTGAGTTGGAACGGTATAATAGGTTTTATAGTAACCGGTAAATGGAGGGGGAAAATTTTATGGCGTGAAAAGATCTGACATAGCCAGTCCCGTTTTCAAATTATTTATTAAAAACTAAAATTCTGGTTTTATTTATTGACTTGCCGAAAAATATTACTTTTTTTAACCGACTTCAAAAAAAGGAGGAGGTTATCAATTCGTCGCGATATTTTTTTTTTTATGTATGTTCAGCGATAGTTCTTCAGCACGGTGTCCGATTTCAATAATTCTTTTTTTGTTAGAAAGGGGGTACTTCAGGGGTGGTCCCATATAAATTTGGTCAAAATATAATAATTGGGTTCGTGAAAAAATTCTCAAATTTTTCATTTTTTATGTATGTTAGCGATAATGCTTTACCAAATTGTCCGATTTATATGATTCTTTTTTTGTTAGTAAGGGGATACCTCAGGGGGGTCCCATATAAATTTGGTTAAGATATGGTGACAGCATCTGCACGTTTTTAAAGTCGGTTTTTTTAAATTTTTAATTTCTAATACTTGTAAACATTATATACTTTAAAACTAGCTATTCAAATCGATTACACAAAATTTTCTCTATTTGAAACCAAGATTTTCTAAGGTTTTAAGTATAATGTATATCGGGAGTCCATAGCATTGGGCTGGTAATAATGATTTTAATTAATTAAAAGTTGAAATTTAAGTAATTAGTAATGTCAGGTCAGTAATTAGTTTTTTATGTACTGATTATGTAATTTTTTTAAACACAGGTAAAGTGCTTTATTGGTTACATTTCTATATACAAAATAGAATATTTGAGGATCGTATTTGAAATAATCGATGGCGAAACGAAAAATAGTATTTAAAACATTTTTTTGATGTCTATAAATAAAATCGCAAAAGCTGAAAAACGAAAATAAAAAATTTAATTGTTCCTTAGCAACATAAAAGGTTTCTGTTTGAGGATATTGTTCCCCTTAATAGGTAACATTTATCACATCTGACCGAATTTGTATATCAAACCATTTACGAAATCCCCATCCTCTGCATCTTTATGAGACACATCATTTAATAAGAATTAAAACAATAGTAATTAAAATGAAACGAAATTCAAAAATTCTTATAAAAGCACAGTATTGATGTAAACTAATAAATTATTTATTTCTGTAAATATTGTAAACAAATGTTTTTACTCTAACCCAATCTTTGTTTCCAAGAATATCTGGATGGTTTTTGATTAAATTTAGACATTCATCCTTTTTAGGGGCCTTTTTTAATGTAATATTATTTTTGAAATGGGTTTTCACCAGTTGCGCTTGTTCGGATGTCCAAAGAGTCCTTCCCTGAATATTTATCTTCGTTTTAATACTCTTCTCGGTGTTATCTGAAATTAAAATTACTTTTAATAACGGCTCCTTTAACAGGTAGATACTTCATAGTTTGAACATACAAGGTGCGGAACATAAAACTAGAACATTACGATACTGATGGAAATGTGAAAATTTGAAGATAAAGGTGAATTATTTAGTGACTATATTTTACACAAAAATTTCCTTTATTCCCTTTTTACTCATATCTCTAACTTGTTTTTTGTTGTTATTTTGTGTTGTTGCCTGGGATGAACTAGTGTTAATACATTAATGCAATTTTTTTTACATCCTGTATGATAAAGGTACAACAATAATATTTTTGTACAACTTAAACTTTAAAATAATAAAGGTACTCTTTATCAATATTAATAAAGTGAACTATTTTCGAAAAAACAAGAATATTTTTGTTTAATATCCTATTTATTAAATAGCTTTGTATGTCAGTTCATCATAAGCTCCTTCTAATCTTATGTATTATCTAGCTCTAAGAATTGAAATAAATTTGGACCATTCACAATATCTCAACAAGTAATTTAAAATTATTTAAAAGAAAAATACAGGGGTCTTCGTATCGCTGTAGGAAAAAATATGTTAATTATTTGTATTCTATCTGAATTAGGGTAAACGCCTACATACTCTAGGACACCCTGTATATTTTCTACATGTCCAAACTAATATATTTTAGATATTTCAGCGATTCAAAATGAGAACCACATTTTCAGAATTCTTTAGTAGTGCCGTAAAAACCACACCCCCAAAAATATATTTTATTAAAATCCATCTATTCGGGAAAATCATTATTTAGATTTTTTAACTACGTCTTATTTTTATATTTTTTTAAACATGTAATAATAATTATATTACTTTAATTTCATTAATATTGGTACCGTTTAGCGATTTAGTGCAAAATAAATGATTATAAATTAATACTTTTTTATCTAAAGAGCGCAAAACTTTTTTACTCGAATAACATTAACTAACTTACCTTCGTCAGCGAAATTTACACGGGCCTAACTCAATGAGTCTGCGAGACCTAAAAATAATAGATTATAAGTGGATTGTAAAATTCTAAATAATTTTTTTACCAACCTATCCATTGCTCTGATACACTTTAGATGTACAACACACAACTCATAGATCCGGAGCCCAATACAATGATACCTCTTAGTGATTACCATAGGTATATATAATCAGGAAACGAATCGACCCCCACTACCAACTGCACGTTACCTGAAATATGGCAACGGTGCTGGAGGCATAAAGGGCAACTTCTCTTGCAAAATTTTATACAAAAGAGGCGGATCACTTAAATAATTTGTGGAAGCGTGTTACATTTATAAATATGCTCAAAATTTGTATATTTTTAAGTACTTTGTTTTTTACCCCTCAAGGGCTCCATCTATAAAAATATAGTTTTTAATTCTATTGGAATCAAATACACTCATTTGGTTTTAGTATTTAACATGGAGGCTTGGGTGCCTGTATTACGTATGGAGGCGAATAAGATAGCTGTGCATGTATATATATATATATATATATATATATATATATATATATATTACATAACACTTTCATTTATCAAACTACCCATATTAGTCCGTTGCTAGGTGATCGCCATGGTTACGATTAATAAGTTTTGACATTTCAGAAATATAAAATCGCCATTTTTGTAGTTACAGCATTATTTTTTTAAATGAATATGATTTCGTCAGATAGCGAAAATGAATTTCAAGAAACTCCACCTGATATTCTTGAAAAAGCTGCCAATACCACTGAAAAATTACTGCCAACAAAATCAAGAACAAGGTATGAAATAGTATACCAAAAGTTTATGGACTGGCGTATAAAAAACAAGATTAATTCATTTTCTGAAAATGTGCTTTTGGCATATTTTGGGGACCTAATGGAACAATTTAAACCTTCATCAATATGGGCAATATATTCTATGTTAAGGACCGTCATTTCCATAAAAAACAACGTGAATATTAAAACATACCCAAAATTAAAGGCATTCCTAAAAAGGCAATCGGAAGGTTTTAAAAGCAAAAAATCAAAAAATTTTTCTTCTGATGAAATAAGTAAATTTTTAAATGAAGCTCCTGATTCACAATACTTATTAACAAAGGTTTGTATCTAAAGCAATTTTCCTTCAGTTAATTTAGTATTGGCTAGTGATTTTACTTTTCAATATTTTATTTAAGGTGATTCTAATTATTGGAGTTTGTGGCGCATGTAGGAAACAAGAATTAAAAAATTTACAAATCAAGGATATAAGAGATGTTGGTGACATACTGATTATTGAAATACCTGATTCAAAAACTAAGATAAGCAGGTCTTTTGTGATTAACGGAACCTTTTATCAAATATGCAAACAATATATGCAACATCGCCAGCAAGTGCAAAATCTTGATACAAATCAATTTTTCATAAACTATCAAAAAGGAAAATGCACCAAACAAGTGGTCGGTATAAATAAAATTGATAATGTACCCAAACAAATAGCACAATATTTAAACTTGCCCAATCCCAATTTATACACCGGCCATTGTTTAAGAAGAACTTCTGCCACAATTTTAATTGATGCAGGTGGTGATTTATTCGCATTAAAAAGGCATGGAGGCTGGAAATCCTCAACGACTGCTGAAGGATATGTTGATAATTCATTAAATAATAAAACTTTAACGAATAATAAAATTATCCAGTCAATTGAAAAAACAGATTTTCCACCTAGCACATCAGAAATAAATGAGAATATTTCTACTTATAATATCCTTCAAACCATAAATAACAGCAATCAAATAGAGTCTAATTCCTCTGCACCATCTACATCATCTCTTTCAGTGCCATCTACTTCTTATAAAATACCTCAAAATACTAACGAACCCATAATTATTCAAAATTGCCAAAATTTTACCGTTAATTATTATTCTAAGAATCAATGATATGTTAATGAATTATTGTATTTAATAAATGTTATAGATTATGAAAGCTTTTTTATTATGAATGTATGAATGTGGTTGTAGATAAAGTATAGTACATAACTCGAGTTGTAAGAGCAATTACATGCTCGTAGAATTACTACACTCGCCGCTAACGCGGCTCGTGTGCAACTTTTCTACTCACATGTAATTAGCTTCTTACTACTCTTGTTATGTAATATACTATTAAATCATAGGTGTACCCCATGCTCAACCTTTATGGTCTTAATGGGTTACACAGATGAAACATTTTAAATTAGTGTTATGTATTTGAACAATCACCAAACCAACGAAATCTGAAATCTAAGGTTAGGTTAAATACCGCTAAAGCGCCAAATGACATAAATTGCGTTCGACTGACTGGCTGGGCCACATACTTTGATTTTCTTTTACTATACGGAGAATGGTCACACTGTGCAGCTTTCTGAGTGCCTTTTAAAAGGAGATAGAAAACTCCGCCATTTTGAACCCTTATTACGTGTTGCCTACATCTTGGCGCAATATTTTTAATAGGTGCGTTTTAATCATCCGCTTTTGCTTCGGAATTGTCGGTTTTCTTGTTTTAATATGACATGTTAAAACGACTAAACCGACAATTCCGGAAGCAGAAGCGGATGATTAAAACGCACCTGATATTTTGCTTGCTGCTGTCAGTGTCAGTGAATATTATTTTTGAAGTCACAGTTTATTGCTAAAGAATTAGTTAGCTCACTCGGACCAGTTGAAAGTTCCAAAATAACATCCACTCCAGGGATACAAATTCAGGATACGCAGAAGACTGCTGTTTTATTATAGGCGGTTGTCATATATTGTATTATCCGAGTTGCACAGTGTATAAACTGAAACATTGAGATCCAAAGTGCCGACGCAGAGTGGGCAATCTGATTCTTTAGCTGTAACTATGTCACAGGGTTCAAAATGGCCGCGCCCTATGTTGGGCGTGTCGGACCTCTCTCTTGCCTCGTATAGTAACCAAAGTATGTGGGCTGGGCACATTTACATTTTAATGTATGCTCCAGATAAGTACTCGAGTAAAACTCACCACAACCAACAGTGAGAGCTGCAAATCTATCACCATTTTCTAACATGTGAGTAATCGTTATAATTAGAATTTCAAAAAGGAGTAAATATGTTTCGGAAGGTAGTTGTGTTTTACAAAATTATTTGGTTCTAATTTCTATCATTCATTTTCAATAAATAATCGGACGAATGTATATTCAGACCTATTTTTATTACCTGCCATAATTTTATATAGCTACCGTTAAGATTTGGGTGTGTAAAAACTTAGCGCACGACAATGATTTAGAGACCCTTACGGCATCGCTCGCGTTTGCTCAGCTACCAGGTGTCAATTTGTTCTAATAGATGGTGGATGAAAAACGGCAGTGCTCGAGAATCTCTCTAACGACCTCTCATTAAAACTACCCCGGCATTATATTTTAAAAAAGCTTCAATTTCCTCCAAAGCTTTATTATACGTTCACTTCGACTAACTAATTGAACTTTATTATGCCACATAAACCAAATTATTTAACGGTAATAGTTACTGCCGAAGTTTTTAGCCATTAGAGGCGGTTTCGGTTTATTTTTTCCAATTAGTCGCAAGCGCTTGCGACGGTTTTAATACGCTTAATTCTAATTTTTACTCATAATTGGGGGCTTTTGTTTTAAAAGGGAAACGCTTATCATTTATAAGAGCAGACAATAGTATTTGCCAGTGATATGTCAACTTAAGGATACGTAATTTATAACTATTTTTAAATTACAAAATTGGGACCGGTAGGCGTGTCTTTTGGGTAGACCAGTATGGCGGAAAGTAAGCGTAAGTTAGGTTAGGTTGAAAATGAGTGGGATGATCTAATCGCCTTCCACTGCGACCTAGATGGGTCTATTGTGGCTCATGACTAACTTATAGTTCACCGTACAAGCCACGCCTTTTGATAAGGGTCATGGTTGAATTGGGTGAGACTTCTTTGAAGTAGGCTCCAGTCGGGTAAATCTGAAGATCTGGAACCTGGTTCTTAACAGAGCGGAGCAGGTACATAAAATATGCTCTGCGGACTCATCCTCCACGCTGCAGACTCGATAGTCAGATGTTTGTTGCAGACCTATCCTTCTCATGTGGTTGCCCAGACGGTAGTGTCCTGTCATCAGTCCAGTGAAAATGCGTAGATCTTTCCTACTCCATTCTCAGATCTGAACAGAGGCGTTCATAGAAGGGTTGGTTATAAACGCCTTCGAATGGGTTAGCCCTGGGGTATCTCTCCAGTTCGTGAGTTTTGCACCCTCCGTCCATTTTGAGATAATTACTTTGGCAGTGCTTTTTGCAATGCCCAGGAATGGTTCTGGCCCTATGAACACAGATTCGGTTCCTCTTTTAGCAAGTGCGTCGGCTTTTTCGTTGCCCTCCACACCGCTGTGTCCCGGAACCTGATACTTTACGGATCCGAAATATGGGGACATATACATAAAGACACACGCATAACACGACACCTACACGCGACAGAACGACCTTTTTTACTACGAATCACTAAAGCCTACAAAACTACACCTAACATAAGACTGCCAGTGCTGGCCGGAGTACCTCCACTGGCAGCAGACGCAGGAGCAAACCACCACACCTACATAACATACTACGAGGACATTCTACAAAACAGAATTAAAACCACCGATAAACCGCACTCTGCACACAGACACTTGCCAATAGAACAACACAGACAAATGACCCACACCACAATACATACGGATGCCAGCATCAAAAATGACAGCAAGACAGTAGCCTTATCAATCACACACAACTATACACACATAGACATAAAAATAAAAGTAGACGCAAACAAGGACATCAATACACTAGAAACCATCGGAATCACGCAAGCAATAAAACACATCACAAACAACCTTAGACATTACACTGACCAAAACATACAAATTTACACAGACTCAACAAATAAAATAGCCTCACTAACCAAAAGTAATACAAGACACAAACTAATTACAGAAACACAAAGACTAACACACATAGCCAAAGAACACAACATCAACATAAATTACAGCTATGCACATAGATCAACAGAAGGAGCAAAACGAGCCCATAAACTGGCAAATGAGGCGCACAACAACTATACACAAACCATACAATATGAAGACAAAACAGACATACGCAGAAAAAGACACATGATCATGAGTCTATGGCAAGAAACATGGACCAACGGAAACACAGGACGAACCACCTATAACATAATAAAGACGGTACGACACAAATATTTACAACTAGAAAATAAAACAATACAACTATTAACAGGACACGGAAACATGAACGAATACCTACACAGATTTAGACTACGAGACACAGACGGAACATGCGACACCGACGACGTGCCGACGACAAAACGGAAGACACTATAGACATATTATATACGACTGTAACGAACATAACAAACAGCCAAGTCCCTACTGAGACGAAGACTACAAAAAAAGGACAAGACTATCTACCACAAGACCTTAATCTTACAGACACAGATCTGGCTAACTGGACCAACGAGTGGGCAGACAAAATGTTAAAAGACGAAGACATAGACAACTAAAACCCAGAAAACCAAGTAGCGTTTTGATGACCTGGGTTCTGAGTTCAAACTAAACACACCAAACCCAATATATAAAAGGGATCACATGTACATATAGCATAAGAAATAACCACTCGGAACTTAATATTAACTTAACTTAAATTTAAATTAAACTAATCTAATTTAATGTTTCCTTAAATTTCACTTGCCTTTATTCTATTTTCATCTATAACTGCCACAACTAACTTAGTAGTAGAATTTTTTCTACACTATCGGATAAAAATCAAAATTAACCCATGTTGGGAAACACATAAAAAACCATAGAATCATCGAGAACTAATATCTATACACAAACACAACCCATGCTTGGGAACAGTAATAATAAAACAAAATTGTAAATAAACATAAAAACAATGAAAAAATAAAATGAAAAGTATTGAAAATAAAATAAAACAAGTGCAACGGTCTTCTTCCTCTTTTAAAAATTAAAGCATATGTAATTAATTGGGCGATAATGTGTGAAGTAATTGTTTAATTATAACAACTTTAATATAAAACTCGTTTATTTTCTAGTTATGACAACTTCATACAAATTAATGACAAACCTTCCCTATAGCTCTAGGAGTAGGTATATAGTATACACATATCACCACATCCCCCCTTAAGTCGTTTTCCGCTAACTTTTCTCATATCTCATCTCCCCGTTCTAGATATTCTCGAATGAATTTCCTGTTTCTGGAGTATATATGTCCACTCGCGGTTTTTATTAGGTAATTTCTGTTACTTCTGACTTCGACGATATCTCCTAGCTTGTCGAATAATTTGTTTGTTGGATTTTGAATTCTAACCCTAGATCCAACTTTAAGGGGTACCAGATCTCTTGCTCTTTTATTATAATAGCAAATTGCCTTATCGCGCTGGATTCCTTTAATTCTGTCGTAAGTGTCGACTGCAACCTGCCATTCTTTCGAAAATGCCTTGTGATGTGCTGGTACCAAAGTTCTAATAGGGTGACCAAATAAAACTTGAGCTGGAGATATTCCATTAGATTTTGGAGTATTTCTCCATTCCAGCAACCCTGCGCAAAATTGGTGGTCATCTAATTTTCCACCATTCGTACATTTTATAATTAACGTTTTCATTGCTTTTACACCAGCCTCAGCGTGCCCATTGCTTTGTGGATAATATGGGCTGGATGTACAATGAACTACATTCCATTTTTTCAAAAGAACTAAATTGTGGCCCATTGTCCGAACGTAATCGTAGAGGTACACCAGTATCGCAAAATATTCTTCGTAAATCGTTTGCTAACATTGTGCTATTTGGATCCCTGCTTCCATAATGACATATTACTGGCCACCCGGATAGTCTGTCCACATATACCATGTATTTTTTACCAGCGTATGAGAACAAATCCGCTGAAACATCTTGAAAAGGAAAGGTAGGAGGTGGATCATCCAAATAGGTTTCTTTTTGTAAGGAAGGTCTAAGCGTCTGACACATTTCACATGACTCTATCATATTTTTAATATCGTTATTGATATTTGGCCAGTATACTGTTTGTCTAGCACGGCGTTTTGTTCTCTCAATGCCCTGATGTGAATCGTGAAGTCTCTCTAACACCATTTTTCTTGCAGATGCAGGTATGACAATTTGGCATCCTTTCAGGACAAAGCCATTATTGTAACTTAGCTCATTTCGGGTATTCCAGAATGGCATAAGCGAAGAGTAAAGCTGGTCCTTTTGCTCTGGAAACCCTTTTTTTATGGCTGCAATTAACTGCTGGTATGTGTCTTCTTTAGATGCAGATTCTTTCAAAAATTCCAACAAAGAGTCTTGGAGATGTGAAGTTCTAGTTAATTCTTCAGTATTATCTATTAATGCCACTTGTTGTATGACAAAAGAATTAACATGAACTGTGGAATCTTCTCCAAAAAGTTCATCTTCATTTGGTGGATTTATAGGGGCTCGAGACAATGCGTCTGGGATTAAGTGATTTAGTCCTATTGTCCAATCTACTATAAAATTATAGCCACATAATTTTTCTTTAAGTCTCTGAATTCTAGGATTTTCTATCATGTCTAAAGTATACGAATTTAGAATTGGCAACAATGGCTTGTGGTCAGTAAGTACCTTAAATTCATTTAGGCCCAATAAATACAATCGACATTTTTTTATAGCCCAAACTATTGCTAGTAATTCGATCTCTATCATTGCGTATCTCGTTTCAGTATCGGATAAAAACCGGGAACCGCATTGTACCAATTTCCAGATGTCTCCATGTTTCTGAAGCAGGGCGAATCCCAGACCATTCAATCGTGAAGCATCTGCATGCAAAGCGGTTGGTAATGTTGGATTAAAGGTAGCTAGGATCGGTGGCTTTATAAGAGCTTCTCGGATATTATTAAATGCTTCATCATGTTTAAGACACCAAGTATATTGATTTCTAATTTTCAGTAAGTCTCTTAAAGGACCTGCAGCTGTACTGATTTCAGAAGAGAAGCTTCCAAGCTGATTGACCATACCCATAAAAGATCGCAGTTCTTTTATACACGTAGGTTTTGGGTATTTTTGAATTGCTTCGACTTTCTTGGGATCAGCTTCAATACCATTCTCTCCTATTATATAACCGACATACTCAATTTTGGATTTTCCAAAAACAAATTTATTTGGATTTAATGTAATTCCGTAAAGTCTACATTTTTCTAAAAGCTTGGTTATTCTTTTAAAATGATTTGAAAAGCTCTCGTCGTATACTAATATGTCATCGACAACCTTCTCGATATTGGGGATATCTGATAAAGCCTCATCTCCCCTTCTGCAAAATTCATCTCCAGAGCTTATTAACCCCATAGGTGCCCTCAAGAATTTATAACGCCCCCAGGGAGTTAAAAATGTTGTCAAATTTTGGCTCTCTTTATCGAGAAGTATTTGCCAATATCCACTTTCCATGTCTAGAGTTGAAAAGTACTTCGCATTGCCATTGATATTAGATACTGCTTCCCATGGATGTTTGAATGGATGTACAGGTCTTCTAATAAAACGATTAAGTTTTGTAAAATCAACGCAGACTCTAAGTTTACCTTTTTTTTTGTACAATGACGAGTGGACTGACAAAATCTGTGGGAGACTCTTCAGCTTGTATGATAATGCCTTTTTTTGTTAACGAATCTAACTCTGTCTTTACTTGTTCCCTCCATGCAAATGGGATTCTCCTTGGACAAGTAATTGCATATGGAACTACATTATCTTTCAGATATATATGCATTGGACGTCCATCCATTGGCTTGAGTGTTTTTGTAGAACCAAAGACGTCGTTGTATTCTGTTAAGATCATTTTGCGTATTTCTTCACAGTCTGCCTCTGTAGGATTTTTAGGAATTTTCAATTCTAGGCTTTTGATTGAGCTATATGAAAATAACTGTCTTGGAAATTCTGAATGGATGATACCCAATTCGATCATTGACCTTCTGTCGATAAGCAATTCTTTGACACCAGAGCAAATGTGAACAATTATTTTTGTGCTTAAATTTTCGTATTTGATTTCTAATTCTAAAAATCCAAAACTGGTTAATTTTTTTTTATCAGCAGATTCCAAACATATTTTACTTTTTCTTAAATCATCTCTCTGTAACTTTAATTTATTTAAGAGCTCATCTCCAGCTACGCAGACTTCAGCTCCAGTATCTGGTGTAGCTTTATAATCCACGCTGACACTGGGATTATTAAATGGTTTAATTTGTACTCGAATCTGTCTTTTTAAGTGCCTCCCGATTAAGTTTTCAACAGAATTTATTTTAAGACATCCAATTCTGGCTACTTCACCTTCGTCCTCAGATAAATATTCTATTGCTTTCACTACTTTTTTAAGACAGCATTTTGTATAATGACCTTTCCTTTCACATTTTTCGCATTTGGTATTCTTTGCCGGGCATTCTCTTAGGCTAGTATGCCATACATTGCCGCATCTTGGACACCTTTTTGCTGAAGAACTATTAGTAGCATGATTTGCTTGCACTTTGGAAATACTGCCGTGACAAATATTATCTTCGGTCATTGCGGCTTCTTCTGCTTCGCATAATCTAACTATATCTTCAACTTCTGCGTTGTCTGGCAATTTTCTACATTTTTTTCGTATATTGGGATCATATAGAGATTCTATAATATGATCTGCCAGACAACGAGCATAACAATGTGAACAGGGATCGGTTAACTGAAATAATTTAACTTTTTGTCTGTAAAACGTTGTAAAGGGTTCCCCTTGTTCTTGTTTTTTTAACATAAACTGGCTTCTTCTTAGACGGCTATTTTCTTTCTTTTTAAAATATGATTCTAATTTACTTAACATATCATTCATAGTTATGTTTTGAGCCATATCGATTCCAATTACAAGTCTTACGACGTCGGATATTTCTTGGTCGAAGAACGATTCAGGAAGTGTCAATAGCTGCTTTTCAGGTGCGGAACTTACATCTTGAAACACTAAATAGTTCTCGAATCTTCTTCTCCAATCTTTGAACTGGGAATAGGTCAACGAATCTACAATTTTTTCGGGGCTGGGAATAGCGCTTGATAAGCGAATGGCACTTTGATTCGAGGAAGATGTACTCACGTTTATATTTTCAATTTCAGATTGTGTCTTTTTCTTGAAGTTTTCATCTTCGTTTTGGGGAAGTAACTTCTCAATTAAATTTCGCATTGTAAAACATTGCTGTTCAAAATTATTTTCTATTCTGGACAAAGCATCTTGAGTGTCTTTTTTTAAAGTATTAATATTGTCTTTTGTTGACGATAGTGTTTGTTCAAGAGAACCAAACCTATTGTTAAAGGCATCCTCTTTTTCTTCGGCTAATGCCTTTGATTTTGGGGTTTTCTTTGGCATCTGCTCTTAGCACCGTTTTTTTTTTTTTTAAATAAAAATGTTCTTAGTACTTATGCGTAGATCTTTACAGTATATATATTTCTTTATGACTGCGCCATGAAGTAATTGTTTAATTATAACAACTTTAATATAAAACTCGTTTATTTTCTAGTTATGACAACTTCATACAAATTAATGACAAACCTTCCCTATAGCTCTAGGAGTAGGTATATAGTATACACATATCACCACAATGTGGATGGTGGGAATCTCGTCCGGTTTGATCTGCGAGAATTATGTGGAGAGCATAGTATACGTTGTGGCGCAGGTATCCTCTGTTGTTTTGGGACAATCGGTGTCGCTGGTACAACTGGCCTTTGTTGTCTCGGAGTAACTGGAGTAGCTGGTGCCCGAGGAGATGCTTCAGAGGAGGCTGTTACAACCGGACTATTTGGAGGTGCTGTGAGCTCATAGAAGCGTACTCGTCTTGGTAGTTGCGTAGTCCCTAGTTGTTTTGAGTTAGCTTCCGGATCACTTGGCGGTTTTTGATACGGAACAGTCAGTTTGTGGTACTTTACGCCCGATATTTGAAGGAAAGTTTTGAGTTCATCTGATGTGAATTGTGTTCCATTATCGGATACAATGATAACTGGTACTCCGTACGCGGCAAAGATGTCGTCCAAAATATTGACAGTTGCGGTTAACGTCATCATCTTAGTAGGCTTCACTTCCAGCCACTTGCTGTAGGCGTCTACGATGATCAGAAGCATTTTTCCGGCTACTGGGCCCGCATAATCAATATGAATTCTTTCCCGTGGTGCCTTGGGATACTCCCAGTGGTGATATTTAAATTTTGGTGGTGCATGTGCATCTAGCATCTAGCACATTCTATGAAGCATGTTCGATGTCTGCATCGATACCTGGCCATAAAAAAAAGCGAGCCAGCCCTTTTTCATTTTAACGATGCCGATGTGGTTAGCATGCAGATCCTGGATGATAGCGTCCCGTAGGGTTGGCGGTATAACAACTCGGTGCTCAAATAAAAAGCAATTTGCCGCGAGCGTATAGTTAGCTTCAGGAGCTTTAAATTCATGGCGAACAAGGTCCTGTACCGATTCCAATAGTTTAGTGATGTTGCCAAGATGTTGATCTCTCCGGGTCTCCCGTGCAATGATCTCTGCTCGGACTGATAACTATGTAGTTTGATGTTCGACAAATTGGTCAAACTCGTCATAGTCCTCTGCTTCCTGCCTCCTACGTGGCGAGTTGTAGTAGATGGTACTGACTGTTAACATCGCTTGCACCCGAGAACAATAGTCGGCGTTCGCATTCGCTTTTGACGTTTTGAAAGTCACGTCAAAGTTGAAATTTGTCAAATAGTCCGCATAGTTGGCCATTCGACTAATGCAGAGCACCGGGAGCACATACTTTGATTTTACCGGGAGTGACTTTTCCGGATGTAGGATCTGTGGCATCGGCTTACGGTCTGTGATCAGCGTGAAATAGTGAGCGTAGAGGTAGTTGAAGAACTTTTTTAGAGCCCAAATGATGGCGAGCGCTTCTTCATCTATTTGAAGGTACCTTTTTCCGCAGCTGACATCGTGCCACTTGCGTATGCAATTGTACGTTCCTGTCCATTACTGAGTCGGTGAGATAGGACTGCCCCCAATCCCGTACTGCTTGCGACTGTTGCCAACAGCAGCGGAAGTGACGGATCGTACTGCATTAGGACTTGCGGCGAGATCAAAATCTTCTTGATGTCCAGGTAGGCCTCTGTACCAGCTAAAGTCCATGCAAAGGGGTCCTTGAGGAGCATATCTCGAAGAGGACGTTCCCTTGTTGACAGGTCGGCGATGAAAGAGCTGTACTGTTGCCTTGCCAACAAAAAGTTGCAGTTCCTCCGGCGTCGATGGTTTCGGAGCATCTTGTACCGTTTGAGTGTGTCCATCCGTTAGTGCCTGCAGCAGGTTATCAAATCGATCCGCGTAGACGATGATGTCATCAAAGAAATTGACGACATTGGGTAGATCCTGGAGAACTGTGTCCATGCGTCGCTGCCAAATAGCGGAAATATTTGCTGCTCCATACACCGCGCGTGTTGGTCTAATGAGTCCATGGGTGGGAGTATTCCAAAAAAGATGACACAAGGCCAAAACTCACAATAAAATATGATTTAGAAAACGTGAATCTAGACACGCATACACACCAACATGACTGGAACATAACGGAAAACTTAGACAAAATAGCACTACACTTTACAAAAAACATACAAGACATAATGGACAAAACGCTTAGAATACACAAGACAAAGAAAAATAAAACACAACTCTGGTGGACACAAGACATCAACAGAGAAAGGACAAAAACTAACACAAGAAAAAAATATCCACTCGAAAGGGACCCAGTTGAGAGACAAATAAAAATGGACGTATACAAAAGACAAAGACGCAAATACAAAGATCTAATTAAAAAAACTAAACGGGACTCTATACGCGACTTCCTGACAAACAACGATCCGGACAATCCATGTGACATAGCTTACAAAATAATCAGAACAAAGACCACACAAGACAGGACACTCAGATCAATACAGACAGAAGACGGAACATGGACCAACAATACCGAAGAGACAATGCGCTCATTACACCTTAAATACTTCCCCACAGATGACCGATACACAGACGAAGACTCCCATACAGACATACGGAATTACAACTCAAACATACCTGCAAGACAAGAAATCGACCGCACCATATCGGCAATGAAAAACAAAAAGGCGACCTCAACTGACAACATACCTAAAAAATTCATCAATATCCTCTTTGACCACAATCCACAACCACTGACAAACTTGTACAAGAACTGCCTTGATAAAGGGACTTTTCCTAAGACATGAAAGACTGCAGATACGGTGTGGTTACCAAAGAAACCAATTTGCCTCCTACCGACATTAGGCAAAATACTTGACAAACTGACAGCAAAAAAGTTTTACATATTACCTGGAAACGATGTAACAAATAGACAAAAGACAATACGGTTTCAGAGAGGGAATATCGACAATAGACACCATCAGCACTATAATAAAGACAATCAAAAATAACAAAATACATTCGGCAGCCATAGCACTAGATATGAAAAAAACTTTTAATTGCGCATGGCTGCCAATGATAAAAAAAGACTTAAAGACACCAACGTATCGACAAACATAGCGAACCTCTGCAACGACTTCTTGACTGACAGCCAAATACGAATGGATACAATTACAACCGCCACAGAAACAGGATGTCCACAAGGCTCGAGCCTTGGGCTCATCCTATGGCTATTTGGTTTAAAACACTTGACAACACAGACATAATGGACGACGACAACGACATGGTCCAAGCTTTCGTAGATGATCAAATAATAGTACTATCTGGCACATCATTACTACAAATAAAACAAATGGAGAATAATATGGAAGACATGCAAAACTTGGGCCAAGACAAAAAAATTAACTTACAAAAACAACAAGACAGAGATCATGTTCATACCTCACAAACGAGTACGAGACCCAAGACTTAAGATCGGCGATGAAAAGCACGATGGTTTATCTCGGAGTGACTCTGGATGCCGGAATGCTGTGGATAGAGCATGTACGAAGCACCAGACAAAAAGCCTGAGATATATCAAATAAACTATTCCATATAGCGAGAAGAATCTGGGTAGAAAACCAGAAATTTTAAAGTTCATTTACCAACACGCGATAAAACCTTTGATACTATACGGGGCTACAGGCATGCAGACACCAGAGTAGTACGGCATCTACAAGCGACCGAGAGATCCTTCTTGTTGGCCATCACCAAGGCGTATCGCATCGCTCACATGCTTTCACTCTATGTACTTGCGCATACAGGACCAGAACCACAAAACAAGTACACCCAGCACAAAGATACATACTTACAATAGAGCACGAAAATGAAATAGCATACAACGTATACTCTGACGCTTCTATACAAAACGACCATAATACTGTAGGCATTACGATATGAAACAGACAGACACTTAACACATACTACTAAATACATAATAAACACAAACTATAACAGCAATACTCTTGAATCCCTGGAGGTTTACCTTTCCGTTGAATACCTACGACAAAACCTGTCAGATACGGACATACACATAACGGTACACACTCACAAAACACAGTAGACCTGATGCGAAACCACATGACAAAGAACAAAATAGCTATTAACACACAAATACTCGCATCACTACTAACCCAACAAAACAATACACTTTACATTAAATGGACAAATAGAAACAACGACAAAATTAAGCACACGCACAACATGGCACGAGACAAAACAATACAACATCAAGTCATAAACTACACAAACAAAAAATTCCTAAGGATAAAGCACACAAATCAAAACTAAATATACTGGCAACAAATCTGGGACAAAGGACACACAAAGGTCTCACATGCAACATCTTAACAAATGTAACGACAAAATGGACATGTTTCACATGAAAGACAATACACGCAATTACTGGCCACGGAAATCTAAAGGCGTACTATGACCGCTTTAACCTCGGGGACGACATAGACGTAAATTTCGAATACTGCGGAATAATCGACGACATGACACACACGATGACTACCTGAAACGAATCACAGAGACTAGATGCGCGACAACTATAGACGGACAGACTCAGAACAATAAACAAAACTTATTCACCTACATACATCGACACAAATGACAAAACAATTACAAACTGGATTAACGAATGAGGGGAAGCAATCATTTTTGAGGACAAACCAGTTTAGTAGGCGATGCTGTAACAAAATCTTAATTGATCACGCGATCTGTACGCGAACTGTGCGCGACCAACATGCAAACGGTGCGCGACCTAACCCAACCCATATGTATCCCCCACACGAATACCGTAAGGCAAAATTGTAGCCAATTTTAAGAAAAACCTTTATATAAATAATTGTAAAGTTTGTAAATTTTGTAATGTAAATTGGGAATAAACTCAGGCAAAACGGTCTTCTTTCCTCGTTCATTTTTAAAGTGAGGATGGATTTCCTTGACAGTTGCTTTGCTGAAAGGTAGGCGGGTGTGCCGCGGGAGAAGTGTCCAAAAAACACCTCTCTCCGCCACAAATCAGGTTTCATATTAATAGCTGTATCAATAACATTGGTTTTCTATACCGTGGTGTATATTGACTTCTATCAACCTTAGTTGCCTGGTAATTACAAGATCAGGTAACCTTATTCCTTACTTTTCATTAAACTACCACAAAAATGAAGGTTTACTAAAAGAATGACAATGTGACGAAATAAAAGTAACTGGTGACCAATGGTCTAACTAGCTAGAGTAACGCATCACAAATGAGGACACAAAGACACCTTGTTAAGAATTAGATGATTGAAGAATTTTGTGGTTAAATCAAAACAATTTCATCTAAAATCCATAAGGCAAGTCCGTTCCTGTTAAAAGGAAGGCTTGTCTAACGAACGCGGAGTCGAGAGCGTAGGAAAGAAGATAGGAAAAGAGAGTTTGGGAAAAAGGACGATATTAGGAGAGATATATTTAAAACGGGGGATGAGCTTGTTAGTCTTTCTCACGATTCGTTAGCTGCAAAGGCCGCGAGCCGACAGTTCGAAAGGCTATTTGCTAACAACTTTACAATTTATTTACTCTAATTGTGTTCCATTTTGATTGCAACATTTCACTTGCTTAATTTAACTTCAATTCACTTTAACAACTTTTCTCTCTCTTTTATTGATGGCACAATATTGAATTTCAAACGATATCTTTGGTGGGACTACTGTTAAAATATTAATAATTTAATGTAAACGATAATAGAAGCATTTGGTTTTGTGATTTACAAGTCCATAAAAAATTAAATAATAGGTAGGTAATGTACATTTTTTTAAATTGATATTTAAATATATGAGGTCTAAATATATATTACTTATTTTTATTTTTTAAATTGATTCTTTATGCTAAAATCATCATCCTATATAAATTACAAAGAAAAATATGAGATCCGGCGAAAGTTTTTATTATAAAAGAATATCAAGCAATGTACTGGCATTGGAACATAAACAGTTTGCCAAGGTGACCAATTACATATAAGTGATTTACAAGGTAATTAAACGTTACTGATAACTAATTAACTGGGTTTAATCCAAAATTAACGCCATTTTATTACTATTCTTACATTATCACATTGGCTTTTTCCGTGACTGTGATATTGTACGGATTTATTATCCATTGAGGAATTTGTATATTTAAGAGATCCTCAAACCTCTTAGTAAAATAATTGTGATATATGATAAAGCATTTGAGGAAACTGAATATTCTTTTCTGCTTAAATTTTGTTTATAAGGATAAGTTTATCTACAAAGGCCGATATTATTGATTTTGTTTTAATCAAGTTGAGATCGTCACCTCGCAGCTGCAAATTAACTTCGCTAAATATACCAAAGATATCAGTTAAGTAATTGTTACATGTTGATTTTAGTTTTAGAATAATTAAATAGGTATGGCATTTAAAACATATTCTTAGTTTAAAGAATATTAACTTTTAATAAAATATTGATTTGTCTTGAATAACAACCTTTGGTAATTTTAAAGGATATGGGCATTTAAAACATATCCTTAATACACAGCATTTTAAAAAGGCATTGCTTTGTTTTGAATAAAACTTTAAATATAATTCAATTCATTGCCCTTTTCTCTGTTGTCTTACCTTTTTTTTTAAAAATGGTTTTATGAGCAGAAAACGTGTAGCATAATGACCTGAGAGTATATGGTAGTTATTTCACTTAGTTTTCATCCCTTTTATGTCACTATTTAGTTGTATTTCACGTTTGTTTACATTTTATTTCAACAATGTTTTGACATTATTAATTATCGTAATTCGGGATATCTTCTTCTTTCTAGGAAATAACTGTCGTCTAATTTGTACGGTCCGATAGCCAATTCTTGTTCCGTGGTACGCATTTGATAGATAATATTAAGGGGATATTTGGTGTTGTGCTATTTGAAATCAATACCATTGATTGTCCATGACGTCATGTTATATTAAAGCGCATTTCTAGGAAAATTAGGTTTAATACTTAACTCTAGTTAGGAATAATATTTTATTAGAATGTATAAATAAATTTGGGGTCGAATTAGATTAATTTAGATAAGTTTTCTGGTAACTTGTGGCGATCACCGGAAGTGTGATTCCCAAAATATGTATGGTCATATCCTCCTTGGAGAAACCATCTTGACTTTTGGAAAAGGGGTTAAATACGCCGTAGCCATGAGGTTCGAGGATTATAATTTTTCGTCTTTTCGTTGGGAAAGGTACCGCGGGTACGTGGTTGACTGTTCGTCTGGCCTTGTGAGTTGAAGGTCGTCGCGAAGCACGTGGGTAAAACCAAGACGTTTGTCGCCGATAGTGATCGGATTATTAAACACATTGCTGTGTCGCGCAGGGGTAGGTACCCTTAACCATTATTTTTGGGATTATTACGACCGCGGTGAGCGAAGCCTGCTAACGGCCCGCACCACCGACTGCCTATATCAAACCTCCAGAGGGTTGTTGTCAACGACAGCGTTGGATTCCGTCCGCAGCCGCTGTTCCAGTGTTCCGGAAATTCCAGATGCATCTGGGTGATGCGCTGTGATTGCTTAGTCCAGTTTTGTTCATTTGATGTCCTGCAGTCCTACAAGTTCTAAGCCAGTTTCCTGTCCGGGGTAATCGTACCCAACACCAGTGGTGAAGAGTTCCATCGCTTGATAGATTTTTACCAGAAATTAGGTATCTGAAAATCTGCAAACCAAGGTATGAAAGACCTTCAGTCTAATAACTTCAGTGATACTAGTAATTTATATTCCGATTTATCATTTAAATTTTATTTATAAGAATAATTCTGTAACTGTTAATATTAATTGTTTCTTTTACTATAATAATTTAGAATTCAGAGAATTCCTCTTTAACTTAAGTATTTTCTTTGTCATTTAGTATCATATCGTTAGTAAAACCATAGAGATCCTTTTGTTAGGAGTCTCTGATTTAGGTAGGTTAGTTTTAAAAGTACTCTAGGTAAATGTATACCTATCTACCTTTTAGACAATTCAATAGTGAAATTTTATAATAACACGTATTTTTCAAAAATAGTAAATGCCATAATACCGACTCTTGCGTTTTATTTACTTAAAATTTAAGGATAATCAGTATTACTAATTATTTTATCCCACACCTTTTGTCCCGACAGCTAGCCGAAGTGGTCTTCTTCTCTAAGCTCTAGGAGAACACTATAACCTTTTTTTTGTAACGGTTTTCTAAATTCTAAATAATATACAAAATTTAGAAGGTTACCAACTAACACCGATCTTTGAGTAATAGTAAATATTCCCGTTATAAAATAAATATTTGTTTTACAATTGTTCAGATTTTATTTCAAATTTGGATCTTTTTCTTGTAAAAACTCTAACACAGATTCAAAAATAGCTGAAAATTTTGCTAAGCAGGAGCCTCTTGATATCTAGCGAACTTCAATGTGCAGAAGTACCCGTGTAAAGACTTTGTCGTTTTGCTCACATAGCTGAGCAAATAATCGAGAGTTCAAAGAATTGCTTCGAATCTTGTTGACAGTATTTAAAACATATTGTAAAGACTAGGACAATCTAGGACTCAAATTTTTTGCTACTAAATGCTGTCTGTGAATCACACAGTGAAGAACCAGTACCTCATGCAGTTGTCGCTTTAAGTGAGCTTTAAAACCACGATAAGAACCAACCATAGATAGTGAACCATCAGTCGAAATAAAAACAATGTTCTTTCATGCTTTGTCGGTAAAAAACGTTCCACGGCCTGAAAAATCGATTTTTCTCTAGTATCAGTCTAAACGTATAGCAAAAAGCAGTTCTTGGCACATATTTTCATCTTTAATATATTGAACATATCCTAACAATAGAGCTTCATTGCCGGGTAATGCAGACTCGTCTAACTAGAGAGAAAATCTGTTGGTCTGTAAGAAATTGCATAAAATGTTTTCCACGTCTCGAACCATCTCGTCTATTCGTCTTTGATCGGTGTTATTGTTCAAAGGAATTCTCTTTAAAATATTATGTGCGGGCTTGTGCAATACATTGTTGAGGACCTCCGCAATGGCTGGTACAATAAGCTGCTCTCCAATTATGTGGGGTTTCCCCGACTTTGTTATTAGTAAAGATATATTATAATAGGCTCGTAAACCATTAACAGCTTGCAAAGATGACGACGCAAACATCGATCTTATGGATGGCCTTTTTTCTAGTTTTTCTTTAAGTGCTTGAAATAATGACCAGTGCTTACTTTTTTGTCAGCTTGATAAGTGGTTCTGACACTAGTAGCCTTTTTAAGGCAAAGAAAACTTAATCTCAAAACCGTTAAATAGCTTTACGAAAAATTTCCGGAGTACATGAAACTCCATAGGGTAGTCTACAAAACTTGAATCTACCAAAAGGCGTTCCAAACGTACAAAGTTTGGAGCTTTCATTATCCAAAGGTATCATTCAGAACCTTGACTGCGCATCTAAAGTTAAGAAAAACTTCGCATTAGACAATTTTGAACGAATTTCTTCAAAAGTAGGAATAGGATGATGACATTGTTTTATAGCTTTGTTTAAATTCCTTGTATCTAGACAAACTCTTAATGACTTATTTTCCTTTTCTACAATGACAATTGAATTTACCCATTCACTTGGTTCATAAACTTTTTCTATTACCCCTATAGATAACATTATGTCCAACTCTTGTTTAAGTCTGTCATGCAGACTAAATGATATTCTACGAGGCGGCTCAACAACTGGAGGTATATTTTTATCTATTTCAATTTTACAACTATTAGGTAAACAACCTAGACCACTAAAAACATCTGTAAATTGGTTTACTATTGACTCATGACCAACTATTGAAACTTTTTAACCGACTTCAAAAAAGGAGGAGGTTATCAATTCGTCGCGATATTTTTTTATTTTTTTATGTATGTTCAGCGATTATTCTTTAACACGGTGTCCGATTTCAATGATTCTTTTTTTGTTAGAAAGGGGGTACTTCAGGGGTGGTCCCATATAAATTTAGTCAAAATCTAATAATTGGGTCTATGAGAAAATCCTCAATGTCTTCATTTTTTATATATGTTTAGCGACAATGCTTTACCACCTTGTCCGATTTATATGATTCTTTTTTTGTTAGTAAGGGAGTACCTCAGGGGTGGTCCCATATAAATTTGGTTAAGATGTGGTGATGACATCTGCACGTTTTTGAAGTCGGTTTTTTTAAATTTTTAATTTCTAATACTTGTTTAATTAATTGTAATTTTTGACACGTGTTAAGATCTAAAATAGTTTGACAAAACATTTCCACTAATATAAACTCTAATTCTACTACTTTACCATCTATACCACAGTTTAAAATGACTCGACCTATGACTGGTAACACATTGTTAGAAAATGACCTCAGTTTCACATTGGTAGGTAAAATTTTAGTATTGACCTTAATATCCTTAAACAACATAAAAGACATAACATTGACCTCTGCACCAGTATCCAAGATACATTTTATTTCTAATTAATTTATTGTTAAATTGACCGACCTTACATTATTACTGTCAACATTATCGACCTTATTAATAGACTTTATTACAAAACAGGATTCAAAATTACCATCATTATTAGAATTTACCGTTCAGACTTGAGAATTATGACAATATTTTGCAAAATTACCACTTTTGTTACAAGAGTGACATAAAACATCAGAAGCAAGACATTTATCCCTGTGAATCTGACCACACTGACTACAATTGTTAGACTGGTACTTAGCATAATAATTATTAGGCTTATTCCTGTTATGTTCAAATTGACCTTGACCTTTAACAAATTGGCCTTGACCCTTTCTATAGTTATCATTATATCCAGGACTTTGATAATTAACACTTGGACTGTTTTCAAAACTAGTGCCAGGGCTACTGGAATAATTTTGATTATTTTTAGGCCCATTACTTTGACTAAAATAATTAGACTGGTCATTTTAAAATTTAGTCCCATTTGTTTTATTTTCCACCTTATAGATAACGGCTTCACTGTTTTTATTTAAATTTTGAGCCTGTACTTGTGTAACAATAATACTTTTTGAAATATTTAAAACTTTTTCTACACTTAGTGTCTCTTCCCTTAACATTTTTTCTTTAATTAATTGTAGCTTAGAACTGAACTCTTTTATAAATATGTCACATACCAAACTTTCCTTAAGAGTACCCAACTCACATGAAATACTTAGATTCTTCAATACTGTCATGAAGTCTTCTACAGAGTCCTAGTTAAAAAATTATGCCTGTCCACTGTAAGGTTCTTCTTTGGATTACAATGTTTTTCAAACTGATTCTTAACTTCCTGATAAGTACAAGTGTCCATATCCCCTTCAAATGACTTAAAAATATTTCTTGTCTCACTACCAATATGGTGTAACAAAAGTGCTACCTTTCTATTCTCATTTTCATCTTCCAACCGCATTTCAATGACAATGGAGGTATGTTGTGCCCAACTCCAGAATTCTTCATTTTGACGACTGTTTGACTGATAACTGTTTTCTCTGACCCTGTATCAGTATCAAATATTATTTATAGACTTTTGACTATTGACCAACAGCTTGACGTCGACGACGACTGACTAATATTCCCAATATGAAGACTAAAGGTAAGGAGGCGAATCCGCATGCTCAAAATACGGTCCCAAAAATCACACGTCAATTGAGCTTTTATAATTAACCACATGGGCGCTGGTACGGTTTACGTAGTTCAAAATACATGGCTTCTTATGGGAATTATACATAATTTTGTCAAAATAATAAAAATAAACTTGTTTACAGCTAAATAAAGCACAGAACATACTGTTGTATTTATTTCTAAATAAGTCTTGCATGTTTTAATTGATAAATTATTTAATTTTATCTATATAAAATACAATTTTGGTATGTATGACCAAATTCGAAAAGGTTTCTTAATTGCTGAAATTTGATAAGTACAATTTTGTGGCAAATTTTTTTTTTAATTGAACCAATATATAGTTTTAAGAGTAATATAAAACACAGTTAACAGATTTTTTATTGTTGTAATACAAGTATAAAGGGAGATTTGGGAATGTACATAGTATTACCTCATCCTTTAATTTCAGCTGTCCCCTTTTTATTTTGCTAACAGTACCATTAGTTAAAATAGTCTCATCAAATTTTAAAATATCATCTTCTAAAAAGTGCAGCTCGCAAACAGAATCATAACTAGACAGTACTTTATCAGCCCTAGGAATCAAATGCTGCCATTGTTCTAAACGTTTAGGATCCTATAAAAAATATTTGCAATGACTAAATTGAAGTTCAATAAAGAAAAATAACAGTAGTAACTCTTCATCTAAAATCAAAAAACATAAAAAAAGCAAATTTTCTTTTCTAGTAAGTTAAATTTAATGTATAATTATTGTTGTTTGTAAGTCAGGATTTATGACTTTATTATTTTATATTATAAAATTTTGTAATTAAATAAACTACACTCCGTAAGATACGGGTTGTGACTATTTTACAATAAATATATATTATATAGAAATAAATACATTATTTTACTTACACTAGGAGCTTTAAAAAGACTTGGATTTTTATCTCCTTGTGTTTTCTTTAATTTTATGTCGGATTTATATCCCGTTTTTTTAACACGAAACGAAGAAATCCTGCTTTTCCGTTTTTTGTTACTCATTGTTACTTGTAGTCAGGTCCTTTATTTCAACTTATTTTTATTCGTTTCACTAAATTTTACAAAAATCATTTTAATTACCATTGACTTGCATAGAAAATAGACGTCGTTATTTTGCCACCCGCCAACTACAGTAGTTTTTTGGAACTCCATAAAAATAGGGACGGAAATTTAAAATTTGACCAAGGCCTATTCCCAATCTGCCTTTTTATCACGAGAAAATCTCTTCAAATCTTAGGTTATGTTGACCAATTAATATAAAAACATCCTTTCTTTATTAAAATCGACGCGACACTTCTGACACCATGTCTTATTATGGGCAATTGTTAGGTTGAAACCTATATTACTTAATTTGTTTTAAGGATTTTGGCTGATTTAATTAAAACAAACATTCCATTGTGAAACGTCTAATTTCAAGAACGACCAATTGACAAGTGACCAGTTGACAATGAAAATGAATATAAGTAAGTAAAGGTAGCTTTGTTAAGATTGTGCACACCCTGTATACATATTAATTGATCTGTAAGTTTGACAATAATAAAAAAGTAACTTGTCAAGTATAAATCTTTATTCTATTATAAAATATAATATATATAATAAACCACTGCACAAGAAATTCTACAGGTTATGAGCCCAGAAGCCTTATATTAAATTAAGGGAGCAGTTAAATTAGCTATTAAAAAAAAAATGAACATGATGCAAAATTTACCCCAATTGACAAGTGGAAATTTTTCGAACTGGAAATTCAGAGTGTTTGCCCTATTAGACGAAAAAGGAGTCAAAGAAAATTTGGAAATAGATATTCAAGAAGTGACAGAAGAAAAGAGAAAAGTCGAACTAACAAAACAGGACTCCAAAGCAAAATCGTTAATTATACAATATCTATCAGACAAACATATTGAATACATCAAAAGTAGCAAAACTGCAAAAGAAATGATGGCATCATTAGAAAATGTTTTTCAAAGAAAAAGTACTTTCTCTAAACTTTACTTAAAAAGAAAACTGCTATCATTAAAATTCAATGCTTCAGATAATTTAGAAGATCATTTTATTATATTTGAAAAGTTAATAGGAGAAATAGAAGGAACAGGTTCAAAAATGGACGAAAATGACAAAGTATGTCACTTACTTTTAACTATGCCAGAGAGCTACGAATCAGTTATAACAGCATTAGAAATATTAATCACAAACTTGACCCTAGAATTCGTAAAATCAAGACTTTTAGAAGCAGAATTAAAATTCAAAAATCTTAAAGATGAAACTGGCATATCAACAAATGAAGTAACATTCAGTGCAAATTATCATCAACATTGGTGCAAAAGACAATATAATAATAATGAAGCTTGTAGATGCTATGATAACATAAACAGCGGTCCTTCTACTAGTAATTCATTTCAGAACCCAAAGTATAATCCTAGATCAACCAATCAAAGACGATTTTTCATAGGAAGAAACGCTAGAAAATTTAGTAGCAGAAGAGGGCGATTTGACAGAGAAAGAGGTTACAGAGGTTACGGATACAAAGCAAATTATACAGAAGAAGAAGAAGAAGAAGAAGAAGAAGAAGAAGAAGAACAAAAAGAAGAAAATGAAGATGATGAACTAAGTTTTATAGCTTTTAGTGCTAACACAACAACTGTAAATGAAAATTACATTACTTTTATTGTTGATTCAGGAGCCACTTACCACCTAGTACCTGAAGAGATGGAAGTACACATGTCAGATGTGAAATATTTAAATCAAGAAGTAAAAATTTACATAGCAAACGGTAAAAGTTTAACATCCATTAAAATGGGCAATCTCAAATTATTTAATAATAAAAGAAAAGTGAAAATCAACGCTTTAATAGTACCCGGCATAAGTCATAATCTTTTGTCAGTAGGAAAACTGCTAGAAGATGGCAAACAAGTAATTTTTAATAAAAACAGTGTAAAGATTATAACCAAAGAAGGAGTATGCATTGAAAACGAAAAGATGGGAAAATTGTTTGTAATACGTTTTAATATATGCAAAGATAATTGCTTGACAACAACTGAAGATCTGTGGCATAAAAGATTGGGCCATCTCAATAGAAACAGTTTAAAAAATATAAAGTTACCTTACAGTAAAAGCAAATGCGATCTATGTATGAAGGGAAAATCAACAAGATTGCCATATAAATCAGTAGAATACAAGAAATCAAGTAGAATGTTTGAACTCCTACATACTGATATATGCGGTCCAATAAAACCTAAAACAAATAATGGAGAAAGATATTTCCAAACAATCATTGACGATTTCTCCCATTTTACCACCACTTATCTGCTTGTAACAAAAAGCGAAGCAAAAGAAAATCTTATACATCTGGCCTTTTTTTTTTTAGTTGATTTTTTTTTCTCTTTTCATAAAGATACAGGGCAAACTAAACAAGACAGAAAGAATAATTGCAGTATCGCTCAGATCCGCTCAAGTCTGTGCATACCCAGTAGCACAAGTCTCATTCAAAACGTCTTTCCACCTAAGATTCTAATAGTTTCCGACGGCAAAACGTCAAAATCGAGACGGCCGTAAAGTAAGAGAAGGGCCTAGTTCCCATTCTCTATCCTTTTGTTTCTATTCTCTATCTTTTGTTTCTATCTACCTACAGTTCCGACGGCAAAACGTCAAATTCAAGACGGCCGCGAAACAGAAAAAGGGCGTTGTTCCCATTTTTTTTTTCTTTCTCTCTCATGTTATTAATTTTTAATGCTATTTAGTTATTAACCCAAATAGTTTCCGACGGCAAAACGTCAAATTCAAGACGGCCGCGAAGCAAGAAAAGGGCGTTGTTTCCATTTTTTTTTTCTCATGTTATTAATTTTATTGTTATTTACTTATCAACTTAAATAACTTCCGACGGCAAAACGTCAAAATCGAGACGGCCATAAAATAAGAGAAGGGCTTTGTTCCCATCCTTTTGGTTTATGCTCTATCTTTTTTTTGTTTTGTTGCTATCCTCCTTACTAACAGTTCCCGACGGCAAAACGTCAAATGCGAGACGGCCGCCAAACAGAAAAAGGGCGTTGTTCCCATTCTTTTTCATGTTATTAATTTTTATTGCTAATTTAATTAAAGTATTTAGAGCCAAGTTGACATAGGCGTACATCAGTCGTATGACAAACTGTGATTTTTCATTTAGTTTCATACTCTGAATTGCTGTAGGCGTACATCGGTCGTATGATAAACTGTGATTTTTCTTTTAGTTTCATACTCTGAATTGCTGTAGGCGTACATCGGTCGTATGATAAACTGTGATTTTTCTTTTAGTTTCATACTCTGAATTGCTGTATGCGTACATCGGTCGTATGATAAACTGTGATTTTTCTTTTAGTTTCATACTCTGAATTGCTGTAGGCGTACATCGGTCGTATGATAAACTGTGATTTTTCTTTTAGTTTCATACTCTCCATTGTTATATCGAGCCCTCCTAGGTAGTACTTCCCTACAATTCACACTCAGCTGAAACGGTGTTCCTTTAACATAAGTCAAAAGGTTCTGCATGATATTTCATATAGGCAGTGTAATCAACTCTTACAATCGCAGAGTCCGGTGGCTTTCCTCCACAACCTTCACGATTTATTCTTTTTTTAATAGCACTATTTTCAGTGAGATTGTCACCTTAGAAACAATAATCTCAAAGGTCAGTAAATTTATTTTGCATTCCTTGTCCTCTTCTGTTTCCACATCATAGTCAACTCCTTGTCACTGGAACATATCGGTTCTCTGACAGACAGTATTCTGGGACGTTATAGTGACGTATGCCAAAGAGAAACGGACAATTATTGTAGTCAAATTAAGGGACAATAAATTTGGTCAAAAACGCTCCAAGCTTATATATAATACAGTTTTAATACAAACTACTTTAAAATAGCCGTTACACACCGTTACTCCACAGATCCAGAAAGTTGAGATATTCCTTTCCACCCCTAGAGGTAACGAGCTAAATAAACTAAATAAACCAAAACAACATAATTTTCTCTAATAACACAAATTTAACAAACCGTACCCACTCTACAGGTTTAAAAAGTCGATCTAAGCCTTTCTACCCCAGGTAACGGGTTACATAAAATTCACCCTATAAAATAAACTAAACACATATACGAATAATAATCCTTCGCATCCTGTCCACTAAATTTAGTCTCCTAGGTTTTGAGTGACGGCTTCCGCATTTTGAGAGATTTTGTAAATTTTTTCTCTCTCAGATAACTTAGAATAAACCACTATTTGGGAACTCCTAAAAGTTTATTATCTTACACAGTTTTATAAACCAAAATAGATTTTGTGCTTGGAAAAATTTAATCGGGAAATTTACTAATTACATAAAAATAGTTGAAAGTTTGAAATAAGTGAGATTTTACTTTAATCTCATAATATTGAAAAAAAAAATCCTGGAATTGTCCATTTTTATTCTTTTTCTAGTCGTGATTTTGGTTTTAAAAAAGTTGTTTTTTTCTAAAAAGAAAAAAAAATAGTTTTTTGGAATTTTTTTTTTGAAAGGTTTTTGAATTTTTTTTCTCGAAAATTTATTTTTGAAAATTTAATTTGGAAAATTATCTTGGGAAATTTTTTTTTCTCCCTCTTTTCGTAAAGTTAATTTTTTTTTTTTTGAATTTTTTTTTCGGAAAATTTGTTTTTTTTGAATTTTTTTTTCCGGAAAGAATTTTAAGTAAGAATTTTTTTTTCGGGAAAATTTTTTGTTCTCTCTCCCTTCCTCTTTTCGAAAATTTTAGTGTTTAAAAAAAAAAAAATAATAATAATTTTTTTGTATTGGGAATTTTGTTAATTTAACTTGATCAAATTTTTTTTTGAAAAAAAAATATTTTATAGAAACTTGTTTTAATTTCATACTAATTTGATAAATTTTGAATCCTGTTAAAAGAATTTACAAAAAATATAGATATTTTAGCATACGCGGGCCTAGAGGTAGTTTCTAAGAATTAATAATTGTTCTTATAATATACATACAAAGTATACATTAGAGTCGATCAAGTCGAGAGCTACCTATTCCTAAATCCTACCTTAACCCACCCCATTTCAGGCAACGTGGAAGCCAAATAAAAAAGGTAAAAATAAGGGTAAAAATAAAAATAAAAGATAAAAAAGGCTATTTAATTCAGACTTACAAGTTGATACAATATGGCGCCACCTACTAACCTAAACATCCCCCAAAATGCCGCAGAACAGGGCGCAGCACAGGAGACACATCATAATTTTAATTTACCAATAACGCAACAACCCCTAGGTATTATAGCAACCACACTTACAGATTTTACAGGTAGAGACCCAGCGAGATATTTGGACAAGCTAGAGCAACGAGCCAAACTAGACGATTGGACGGAAGAAATAACATTAAAACTTTTAAAATTTAAATTTACAGGGGCGGCTCATGATTTTTTTAAATCTGAACCATCACTTGATGGTTTAAATTATAGCGAATTAAAATCTAAATTATTAACAAAATTCTCACCTAAACGTTTACCGGGGGAAAGTTTATACAAGTTAAGTCAATGTTATCAAAGACATGACGAGGACGTCGCAGCTTTTTGTACAAGACTGCGATTATTAGGGGCAAAGGCACTAGAAGATGATCTAAAAGGAGCAACAACTGAAGAATACCCAGGAATTAAGAAAAAAAATAGGGAGCTACTACTAAATCAATTCAAAATGGGATTAAAAAAGGACTTATTAAAAGAAACGGGAGTTTTGCTGTTAAAAGAAGAGGAACTCAATTTAGAAAAAGCAGAAGCACTGGTAGCACTCCAAGAAACAACAATGATGATGGTTACAGGAAAAAGCAGCGGACAACGAGTAGCATTTGTGGAAGAAAAGAAAACTTGTCAACATTGCGGTAAATATGGTCACCTGACAAGGGACTGTAGAAGCAAACCAGAAAAGAAGAACACGGCGGACAGACCATGTTTCTACTGTGGAAGAAAAGGACATTGGGTCCAGGATTGCAGAACAAAGAAAGCAGATCAAGAAAATACGAGGGATCAACATAATAATAGAAGCTACTACGCACCACAAAGAAGAGAGAATAGGCCGAATAGAAAATCATCATACAGAAACGAAGGATCACAAAATCTGAGTACTTGGGGATACAAGGGTCGGTCAGAAAGAAACACAGGGGCAATACCGAAGAATAATTATTACAGGACAAAGAATTATGAAGAAAGAAAACAAGAAGGAAGAAATTTTAACGGAAATAAATATGAGGAAAACAGGAATTATGAACAAGGTTCAGGATATTATGGCAGAGGAGATCAACAGGAGCAGTACCCTGCAGGAAGGGACCGCCAAAACAGAAATAATAATGGGAGGAATTTAAACTAGAATGGACCACGGAAAATCCCCGAGCTGGTGGTCTATTAGGATTTACGGGGAAACGTAGAGGAGAAGAAGAAGGGGTAGCCAAAAAGAGGCACAGTCGATCAAAACAATCGACACCCCCGAAGAAAAGGATGGTAAATAGGTATAAAAAGGTGGTTACTTTATATCACCATGATACAGACACAAGTAGGTTTAATGAAACACCCTACATAGTGTCCCTAAAAATTAATGGAATAATGAGGCCATGTATGATAGATACTGGAGGGGCATATTCCCTGATCAAAAGATCGATAATTCCTCATTGGGATCTGGATACAAGTGTAACGGATCAAATATCGTTACGTGGAATAACGGGTCATTCAATCGAACTGTTCGGCTCAGCAAAAGTAGCAATAGCCACAGAATCGATGGGGAATAACTATAATGTGGAGGTTATAGCATGCGATGACGTCACCATGGGTGAAGTCGCAGTTCTCTTAGGAAGGGACTTTCTGACTCTTCAGGAAGCTACGGTATCATACAAAGGTACACCATCACTAGAAATATGGGGGCAAAGAGTCCCACTGCTCAAGGCGAGCGAAATAAGTGATGATTACGAATATACTAGGAATAGTAGGAAGGAGTTGGAGTTAGAACACTCCATAACAGTCCTAAAAGGAGAAATTAAAAAACTCCAGGAAGAAACAGCGAAGCTGTCAAATAATATGTTAGAAAAAGGAAAAAGTGAAGAAGCAACACAAGGCAAGGAAAGACAGCAAATAAGATTTCAGTATACAATTAAAGAGGAAAAAAGGACCCAAGGAAAAAGGTACATGGAAGACAAAGGCACTCTGAATAAAAGAGAATGGAGGAAATGGCTCGAAAAGGTAGCCGAGGTAATGACAAATAAAAAGGTGCAGCATAAAAGAAATGCAAAGGAAAATACTAGCGCAAAGAAAAATAGGGGCATAAAGGAAAATGTGAAACAAAAGAAAAATTTAAAGCAAAAGGAAAATGGGAAACAAAAGGAAAATTTGAAGCAAAAGGAAAATGTAAATAATTACAGTATACAAACAAAACCAGAAATATGGTTAGAATGGCTCCAAAAGGTGGAGACATTCATGAAGAGGAACCGTGTCGAAGACACCGGAAGTATTATCAAAACGATGGAACAGACCACTCCAAAAGAAATACTTCAAGAAGATGAGCAGAAAATCAAAAAAGGACAAGTAACGGAAATACAAGGAAAAGGAAGAAACTCTACAAAAAATTTAAGTAACCCTCAGAGTTTAAGATGTCAAACTGACATAATACTGGAAGAAGAAGTAATAATCCCAGCACGTACCGAGGTGCACACAGAAGGAAAATGTAAGCAAGCATTAGAAGGTGCCATAATAGCATGTGAATCCCAAGAATACGGGCAACACATGATAAGGATCGCCAATAGTGTAACAGAAAATAAACGGAAAGTACCAATAAGGATAATAAACATGTCATTACAGGAAGTAACGTTACAAAAAGGCGAGAAAATAGGCAAAGCATACCGATGTGAGGAAGAAGAAGAACCCACATACAAAACAGAAGAAATAATCAATAAATTTGATATTACAACGGATAATTGGATAATAGAAGGATTCCAACTGGACCACATAGAAAAGAGAACTCGAAGAGAACTAATATCATTAATAAGAAAATATCACCATTTATTCACGGACGACGATGAAATTTTAACAAGTACAACAAAAGTAAAACATAGCATAACAGTGGAACCAGGAACCCAGCCAATCTGTAAGGCACCATATAGGATCCCGTACCAGCAGAGAGAAATTTTACAAAAAGAAATAGATAGACTATTAACAGCAAAAATTATTAGACCATCATCGAGCCCTTGGTCCGCTCCAGTGGTCTTAGTAGTAAAGAAAAATGCTGAAGGAATAGAAAAAATAAGAATGTGTATCGACTATCGAGGATTAAACGCAGTAACCAAAAAAGAATATTATCCACTACCTAACATATCAGATTTGTTACAAGGATACAAAGCAGGAGGACAGACGATATTTTCAGTCATTGATGTGGCAGAAGCCTATCACCAAGTCGACATGAAAGAGGATGAAATTCCACTAACAGGATTCAGTACTTATCAAGGACATTATGAGTATACAAAAATGCCATTTGGCCTGGTCAATGCACCAGCCACATTCCAAAGGTTTATGAATGCAACATTAGCAGGACTCACAGGAGTAAACTGCATGGTATATCTAGATGATATAATTGTGTTTAATTACACAGGAGAGGAGGATCATTTATACAATTTAGAAGAAGTATTCAAAAGACTAAAAATAGCTAATATAAAACTGAAACCAAAGAAATGTAATTTCATGTTGCCCAAAGTAAAATACTTAGGCCACATAATATCCCAGGAAGGAATTTCTCCAGATCCGGAAAAACTGGAGGCAGTCCATAAATACCCACTACCAAAAAATGTAAAAGGAGTAAGAGGATTCTTAGGCATAGTAAACTGGTACAGAAGATTTATCCCAAACATAACAGAAATTGCAGCACCACTAGTTGAATTAACAAAAAAGGACACGAAATTTAAAATTACCGAAGAAATAATAAAAGCAATGGACCAACTGAAAACGTCACTAACTACAGAAAAATTATTAATTTTTCCGGATTTTTCAAAACCATTCATATTGTCCACGGATGCATCTAACATAGGAATTGGCGCAATACTAAGTCAAATAAGAGAAGGAAGGGAAAAACCCATAGCTTATGCAAGCAGAAAATTAAACAGGGCTGAACAAAATTACTCAACAACAGAAAAATAACTATTAGGAGTCATATTTGGGATTAAAACGTTCAGATGTTATGTATACGGAAAACGCTTCACCATAATCACAGATCATAGAGCACTAAAATGGGTATTAAACTTAAAGGATCCTAATTCAAGATTAACACGTTGGGCACTAACACTGGCAGAGTATGACTTTGAAGTTATACATAGAGCAGGAAGAAAACATGGAAATGCAGACGCTCTAAGCAGAATGTATGACGCAGCAACAAATTACGCAGAACCTTCATATGACGATTTTCTTGAGTATAAAGAAAATAACGATCTTCCAGGAAAAGATAGAGTAAAATATAAAACAGAAGAATTTTTGGCTCTACCAGAAGGAGAAACAATTGCAATATTTACAACCAAAGAAAGAAAAACTCAGGAAGAAACAATGAAAACATTAAATAATATATATGGTCCACCAAACACGTCAAATGAAACAGTGCAGAATGTAACAGAATGGAACACCGCTGATCGAAGAATATATCTCGTAATCGTCAGAACCTCGCCAGAAACAGAAACATCGTACGAAATACTTTGGGAAGGATTAAAACAACTAAAAATCAGCTGCGAAACCAACAAGGAGAAGAAAATAACGTTCATCACAACAAACCAACAAATACCTGGACTAAAATGGGAAGAAGTAATTAAAATGGTTCAATTTATATTTTACGGGACACAAATGTACATAGAAGTACTACTGCAGGAAACGAAAAAGGCAAGACTCGGAGAAAAAAAAAATATAGTCGAAGAAGAAAATACTTGGGAACCAATATGGGACAGTGAAACAGTGAAAAATGCACAACAAAAAGATGAATTTTGCCAGAGAATATTATTACAACTAGAGGAGGACGAAGGAACATCAGCAAAATATTTTGTGGATAAAGAAGGTATATTATACTTACAGGAAAACGGAGACACGAGAGACAAACTCGTTGTTCCAAAAATATTTATAAGAAAAGTATTAGAAGACTTTCATGATACACCTTTCCATTGTCACCAAGGACAACAAAAAACATTATTAGCCATAAAGAAAAGATTCTTCTGGCCTAACATGAGGACAGATGTCACAAAATATTGTACCGAATGCGATGCATGCAATCGAAGAAAAACTTCGCCACATTTCAAGAAAGCCCCCCTCCAAAGATTCACATCAGTAAGTGAACCATGGGAGATAACATCTATGGATATAGTAGGACCACTGGTAACGTCAGACAACGGAAATAAATATTTATTAACCTTTCAAGATCATTTCACTAAATATTGCGAAGCAATACCACTCCCGGACCAAAAAGCACACACAGTTGCTAGAGCTTTTGTAGAAAACATAGTATGCAGACACGGAGCGCCAAAAAAGTTACTCACAGATAGAGGAACAAATTTTATGTCAGAACTAATGCAAGAAACATGTAAACTATTAGGCATAAAAAGATTGCACACAGCGAGCTACGCTCCAACCACTAACGGTCAAGTGGAACGTTTACATAGAGTACTCAAAGACATGCTTTCTCATTATATTGCATCAAATCAACGAGATTGGGATCAATGGATACCGTACGTACTAATGGCCTATAGAGGCAGCGTACACACATCTACAGGGTATAGTCCCTATTTTTTACTACACGGTAGAGACCAAACTTTACCTATAGACGAACTAATAAAGCCTAAGAGGTTAAAATATAATGTAGATGACAACTACGTATCAGAATTGGAGGCAAGACTTCAAAAAGTATACACTCAAGCCCACGCAAATATAGAGAAAGCTAGAACAGACAGGATCAAACGATACAACGAAAAGACCGCAGAAAGAGAATTTGAAGAAGGAGATCTTGTATATGTGTTAGATGTAAGCTCAAAAATTGGAGTCTCAAAAAAACTACAAAGACATTGGACGGGACCATTTAAAATACAAGAAAGAATGGGACCAGTAACTTACAGAGTAACTTCACCAAAAGGGAAGTCATCCCAGGTTGTGCATATAAATAGAATTAAGAAATATTATGGAAAAGAAATGGATGAAAGAAACACACATGTAGAAATATCAGAAGAAGAAGTCCCTAACACAGAAGAAGAGGAAGAAGAAGAAAACCAAGAAGTTAATTTAGCCACAGCAGCATTATTACCATTATGGGGGGACAAAACCAACAAACCTAAACCACAAATAAAAAAACCCAAACGAGAACGTAGGAACAGTATAGGAAACGCATTCAGACCACCCCCTGTACTCAGACGATCAACAAGACTAAGAGATAGACTTGGAAGTGCACCGAGCTACACACATGCTATTAGAAGCTATAAGAAAGGAGAAAAACGAATAATAAAAGAAGAAGAAAACAAGGAACTCACAGAGTTCAAACCAGAAGAAGAAAACGAGGAACTCCCAGAGTTCAAAACAGAAGAGGAAGGCGACTTCGAAACAGAGAGCTTCGAAGACGCAGAAGAATGGGTGGGGACACCATGTCGGTGTCATTCTGCACACGCGGTCCCCAGGTCAGGACTTAAGGACCTGGCGACCTTCGAATAATGAATAATCGCGAGCATTGCGTGTTAATGATACTTGATGTCTCCTTGTAATTTGGCAATATATTTTTTTATTATAAACTAAATAACCTTTACTCTAGCATCAGCGCGACGGTAATTTTAGTGTTTCGAGGCTTCACCCCGTGACACTTTTACCCATTGCGGGCTTCAAAATTTGAGACAGAGGATGGTACATTACGCGCGCCGAGAGGAACCTGCGTTCCCCGGCATAGGTAAGGAAAAGACTGTATGTTACCCAGGCTACAGTATAATCAGGGTTTCCCCAAAGGTCACGCGGAAATCCGATGGCAAATATATTTTTTAATAATAATAAACAAAACAAGTATCGCAACGGATGAAGAGGGGTGAGAAAAAGTACTCGTACGCAGGAGCGACAAATCTTGCAACCTTAATGTTACAGGTTAGGAGTCCACCTGGATGTTAAGGAGACGTAGGGGAAAGGATTCCAAAAGCAGTACAAGTCCGAAAAGGATAGGGTGAAAAGGCGAGATAATTGGAGTTTTTTTTCTTTGACAGGTATAGGTCAACATTTTGCTGAGAGGAACAGCACGAAAAGGATGCCGTTCGACTAGCAGAGTAGCAGATTTTTTTTATAGGAGTAAATATAAAAATTGGGGTTAATTTAATAAATATAACCGTACTTCTAAGTCTCAACTAACAGTTCTGAAATGATGTAAAGAGCGGTTACTTGAGTAGTAAGAAAAATAGTAAAAATATTAGGGGATAGAATAGAAATATTACATCAGCTGGGAATAGTATGAGAGGTATTAGAAAAAAAAAAAAATATTCTAGAAACGGGTAGACTCTCAAGTTTTCAGAAAATAAGTATAGGATAATATTTGGGAATTAGGAATAATTAACAAATTCTTTTGGGAAACAGCCTAGGCTTAATTAGAAAAAAAAAAAAAACAGTTTAATTTTATAGTGGAATATCGCGCATTGGGAATAAGTAAATAATAAATAATTAGCATATCGGAGAAACAGATTAATCATTAATCATTAATAAGTAGAATAATTAGGTCAAAAGAATTCCACCTATATCTCAAGGGACGAGGTATGTACCGAGTGGCCATTAGGTTATTACCGAAACCCTAAAGATTAAGTGAGGAATTAATAGTTCTGTAAATTTTGGAGAATAATATACGTTAAATAAATAATACGGAATATAAATAATTACGGAGAAGGGTAGAATTCTGGAAAATTTTGAATTTCAGTTTAGATTGTGTTAAAGAATTTTTTTTTGGAAATTTTTTTTTTGAATTTTTCTTTAAAAAAAAAAAATTTTTTTTTTGAAAACAAAAAAAAAAATTTTTTTCAAATTCACTTTGGAAATTGATTTTGGAATTTTTTTTTAGAATTTTTTTTTTGGGGAATTTTTATTGACATTTTTTTTTGATAATAAAAGGCTTGATAATGATATTCCACGGTTACTAATCTTGATTAAAAATTGGAAAACTGTTTTTTTTTTCTTTAAATCGAGATGAATATATAGGAATAGCTTCAATACGGGGAAAATATACACTTAGGGATAGGAAGCAATTATTTAACTTCACACAGTATAAGATATTTAAATAGGTGGATAACAATTAAGGGAGTTTCTCTTATACTAAAAATAAGAACACTTGTATACTTAGCTTTAAGATACCAGTGCGCGGGTGACGTGCGCAACACAAATTATAAAAGACAGAAAAGAAATCAATGGTTATCTCTGTTGTAACAGGTGCAGGGGTAATAGAAAAACCACCATCCAGGGCACAAAGCAGCAATGGTTCAACACCGTAAAACCCTTATCACGTTACTAATATGGCTAGCGTTCACCGTCCAGCAAATCGATAGCTTAATCGCGTATGACTGTTCGGATTCACAGACTAATGTATCGGTTATCTCATTAAAAGACGTTCAACAATGCCCGTCGCCGGAGTCGGCATACGTGAGTGCGAAGGTAAACGTTCAAGTCATACAACGAAATGAACTAAAAACACAAAAAGTATGGACTTGTCTAATTGAAGTTTCGCGAGTAATGTTCTACTGTGGCATGCACAGCCACACGTCAATAGTTAACGGAGGTCTATCAAACACCATCCACAAATTGGGAGCAGAAGAATGCAAGGCGCTACACCGATATCAAGAACTTAAGCTGTTTCACCAAACCATAAGCAACATACTAATGAATGGTACCACTACAGCGTCAGTAACGATAGAAGGCAAACTAGATAATACAGGGTCATGTAAAGGCGTAATGTACCAAGAAAATGGTAACGTCTGGACAGATGTGGTCATAGTCGCATCAATCAAAGTCCTCGCCAGGGATTACTTAGCAGCAGTCAGCCTAGAAGATAACGAAATACATTTACAAGGAGGAATCACATGTCCATTTCTAATAGGATATTGCATGGATTCAACATTAGGAGAATCAGCCTGGTCAAGTTACGAACCAATAACTTGCGAAGATCACCTAAGCCAGTTGTACAAAGGAAATGCAGAAATGGTAACAAATAAAGCCACAATGGAAGAAGTCATAGTAGTAGAAGAAGGCACAAAAATATTTTCACTAACAATCCAAAAACGAGCAATGGTCTGCGGAATAGAAGTCTGGCAAACAGAACATCCAAGAATAATTATAAGCAAACAAAACGACGGAAGAGGCTTAAACCCAACAATGCCATTGTTACCACAAAATGTCAACCTCATGAACTATGTCAACAGTAAATTTTTGTACATAGAACAAGCATATAAAAGAGACATAGATCGATTATATGTAGATACAATACACCGAAGGTGTTTAATGAGGAGAGAAATCCTAAAGAATCGACTACTAATGGCACCGATACTACCAAACGCAGTAAGCCAACTGATGCAACATGCACCGGGATACGTTGGAAGAGTACTCGGGGAAGCGCTGTATATATTAAAGTGCACACCCAAGTCAGTAAATATAAGAAGAACAAACAAATGTTACCATGAACTACCAATACTAGTCTCAAACCAGTCTAGATTTATGGCACCATTGACAAGGATCATACAAAACCATGCAGAAGAAGTAGATTGCAATCAGTTGATTCCGCCACTATATTTCCTAGATGACCAATGGATAGGATTAGCACCACATCCAACAGTTTCGACTCCACCAAAGGAGTTAGCCGTAGAAGCAGAACCTAACCTGGAATTTTCTCCAATCCAACCAATAGGCGCCCAGGGCTTATACACCCAAAAAGAAATAACAGAAGCTCAACGAACTTTAACATTTGGAACTGAACAAAAAGCAGTACAAAATATTTTCGCACGTCGAGCGGCAGGAATGGAAGCAAATAGTCAAGGATACTCCCTATCAAATATGTTTGAAGCTGCGGAAATGAAAAAATTAGCTGAATCAACCATCAAAGAATTATGGGGATGGTTCTCCGAAATTGGAACATTTATGAGTGGTCTCATAGGATTCTATTGTATATTCAAAATAATACAATATACTTTAGGGGTAGTACTAAATGGCTTGCGCATCTATCAAACTTTAGGATGTGGCATAGTCATATTAGCGAGTGTATGGAATACCCTAACGTCTTGGGTCATACACAGAAAACAGAGAGAAAAGACTCTCAACCCTGAAGAAGTGAAGCTAGAAACAATAACAACCCTCGAACCGGGATCCTCAAGGGCCTTAACGGAAGAACAAATCGCGGCGCGAGATCATTGGACTGACAAATGTAAAAGTGTCGAAGGGTGCTTAAATGGTAGTGACTCTAATCTTTTGGAAAGTAAAACATTAACCGGTCGCGATGAACAAAGTTAAGTGCGCGCGGTAGCAGCAGTAGCAGTAAATAAACAGTCAATCATTTTAAGGGCGAACACGCAGAAGCCATAGCAGTAACTAGCGAAAAGGGTAGTACGGCCATCAAAAAAAAAAAAAAAAAGAAGAAAAGGTAGTGCAGTGGCGTACGCAAATATAAAGTAATAGAAATTGTAAGTGCGGGTCTTGTCAACTTTATTGTAGTAGGTTAAGTTTTAATAGTATAGAAAAGGTATTGGACTTGTAAGTCCCAATACTTTTATAAAGGAGGGAGTAGTGTAATAATCAGAGATTTCAAAGAAAATGTGTATAGAAAAAAAAAACACTCGGTATAATAAAAAAAAATTGTATTAACAAGATATATTTCAAAACATTTTTATGCAATACGATAACATACGGATTTCGAAAGACACACGGGTAGCTAAAACAAAAAAAAGCCTTAGTCGGGTTTTTCTATGGGTTACAAAGTAAGTTCAAAATACAAGCGGATGTTACACAATTTAAAATATCATATTTTGTTTATAGAAGTTCATATAATTCACTAAAAACCACGTAGCTAAATGCAAAGCTGACTCAGCTTCTTGTTGAGCTACAAAACAGTACCTTTTGTCGAGACAACAAAAAAAAAAAAAAAAACAAGGAGCCCATGTTGAGATGGGTACGTCAGAAGGTGTGGCTAAACAAAAAAGGGACAACGTAATTGGTTAAAATTATTATAAACAAACGAGGAAATAATTTTGTAGGTAACGGCCATAATGAAAAGGGAGTGTTCATAGGTTTTGGCAGTGGAAAAATGAGGAGAATTAGGCAGTCGAGCTAGATCATCGCGGGGGGAGACGACTCAAGAAAAAAAAAACGGGCTCACTGGGATAACTAAATGTTTTATTAATTATTGTTTTTTTTGATTTTTAAGAGAAAAATTCGCGGCGCGACCGGGTTTTGTGTAATCTCGCACCTTGGTTAATAGTGTTACCTAACAGGCTACTCCAGAGCGACCACCTATATACAGGTGGGGATTTACAGTCAACCCTTAAGACGACAGGGGTAAGTCCATTGAGACAATAACTAACTTTATCTTTCGAGTTATATGGTATCAACTTGTAGCTCGATAAAAATTGTTTGAGCGATTATAATACTCTCTCCTTTTGCTGTAATAAAATAATTACAGATAGTTTTAGTTTATTGGGGACAAATTTGTAATACCCGGAAAATAGACATTCATTAGATTTATGACGTATTTTGTGTCGAATTGAATAGCCCTTAAATTTTGTGACAATGGTGAAATTATGTTAGATTTAATGGCATGTCACCGGCTTGTATCAGTTCTTTCAATTTTCATTTCAACATCGTAAATTCCATTTTATGAAGGGATAAACGATTTGTTATTTAGATAACGTTAATACCTTACAATTGAATCCATCGTCATAAACTTTGCTCAACTTTTTTTGCTAGGAACTCTGTTTAAGTTCCTTGTGTGTTATTTATCGAGTTTATTTTTATTTTGTTACGTCAATCTTTCTAAATTTCAATTTTACTCATTATATTTGTTTAATTTACCAATGGGTTTTATTTTAACCCCCATACACCCCAGTGAAAGTTATTAGGTGAAAAACCACTTAGTATCTGAGGAAAAGAAAAACATCAACTAACAAAAAAAAAAAGGTTTCACGCATTTAAGCCGTGACGAATCACGCCCTAATAGGATATTTAATTTGGTAGAAAACTATAGTGCCCAAACCGCTCAACTAGACTTGATAGACATCTAAGTTAGACCTATAAGTAAGTACCCTTTTCAGTTTATGTAAGTTCTATTTAAAACCAATGCAGGGTTAAAGTATAGTTCAGTCAATAAGTAGTATAGAGAAATAATACCCCCAAATAAGATAATAAGAGGGTAACAAAGCAGTTATTACAACTATATAAAAGAAATGAACGCTGAATTTGGAACAAAAACAAGTAAAATTAGATGTGACAATGGCGGAGAATTCTCATCAAACGATTTTAAAAATTTCTGTAGAAATAAAGGAATAAAATTAGAATATACAATCCCATACACGCCCCAACAAAACGGTACGGCCGAGAGAATGAATCGTAGCTTATTAGAAAAAGCCAGAACCATTATGCTTGAGTCGGAACTTCCAAAACACCTATGGGGCGAAGCAGTAAGATGTGCCACCTATCAACTAAATCGATGTCCTACAGCGGCTATAAATGGAGAGGTTCCAGCTAAAATAAGATATGGCCGAATAAATTATGACAAACTTAGGATATTTGGAAGCAAAGCATGGGTTCATAATGAACCAGTACATGGAAAATTCGGGGCCAGAGCTACAGAAATGAGAATGGTCGGATACAGCGGAGCAGGATACAGGTTGTGGAACTCGACAGAAGATAAAATCATCTGCGCAAGAGATGTAAGATTTGACGAAAATGAATTAAATTACAAGACATCTATAATAAGTGACAAAGAAGAAAGTACAATAAACAAATTCAGTATAGAGGGGACAATTGAAAAAGAAAATAAAGTATGTGAACAGGAAGAGAATCAATTTAGTGATGAAGGAGAAGAAGAAAATCATGCTGCAGAAGATATTGACTATACAACTTCAAAAAGAAAAAGAACTTTGCCTATTAGACTAAACGACTACGAGCTTTACACAGCATACTGTCTTAATGCAAGTGAAGATCCAAAAACTTACAAAGAAGCTGAAAGTAACAAAGAATGGAAAATTGCTATATAAAAAGAGCTTGATGCACACAAAAAGATAGGAACGTGGATACCAGCAAAGTTACCAAAAGGACGAAAAGCAATAGATACAAAATGGGTGTTTAGAACTAAAGAAAACGGATTGAAGAAGGCTAGACTAGTAGTTAAGGGATTTCAGGAAGAAACTTTCGGAAACGTGTATGCTCCAGTAGCAAGAATGTCAACAGTTAGAATGATGATTTCACAGGCAGTACAAAAACATTGGAAAATTAAACAATTAGATATACCAACGGCTTTTTTGAATGGAACTTTAAAAACAGAAGTCTATATTAAACGTCCAGAGGGTTTACAAACAGAAGAAAATACTTTTTAAATTGGTCAGAGCTTTATACGGTCTAAGAGAATCTCCTCGTTGCTGGAATGAAAGATTCGATCAATTTATTAAGCAGATTGAGTTTAGAAGATCTAATTACGATTTCTGTCTTTATACCAATAAAAGGGTATGGCTTCTTATTTATGTGGATGATATCCTATTAATAGGAGATAATGAGGACATAGAAGATGTAATAAAAAAGTTAATTGGAGAATTTAATGCAAAACTGTTAGGAGATATTAAAAACTACCTAGGAATGGAAATTAAAAGAGAAGGAAATGAGGTAAGCTTAAGTCAAAAGAGAATGATAGTAAAAGTTTTGAAAAAATTTAATATGTTTGAATGCAATGGAGCAAAAACACCTATGGAGACAAATTTACAGTTAGATGAAAGAGCAGATATAGTGAACGTTCCCTATCGTGAACTAATAGGAAGTCTTCTATATATTTGAACTGTAAGTAGACCAGATGTAACTTACGCTGTCTCATACCTCAGTCAATTTCTGGATAAACCTAACAACCAACTATGGCAAGCATCCAAAAGAGTACTGCGATATTTAAAAGAAACTCAAGATCTTACACTAAAATATGTAGCTTGCGAGAAGAATTTAACTTTCTTGAAGGCATACTCTGATGCAGATTGGGGAAGTAATACAATTGATAGAAAGAGTATTACTGGTTCTATTGTCTTCTTTAACGGAAATGCAGTATCATGGTTTTCCCAGAAACAAAATACTGTTGCTTTATCATCTGCAGAGGCAGAATACGTCGCTGCAGCCTCTACTAGCTCTGAGCTACTATACTTAAAAGGAATTTGTGAAGATTTAAACATAAACACTACCACTGAAATTCTTATGCTTATTGACAACAAGAGTGCTATACATTTAATTGAAAGTTTTGAAAATAGTAAACGTAGCAAACATATTGACATTAAAAATCACTTCATTAAAGACTTAGTCGCTAAAGAAATAATTAGAGTTGAGCATATCCCAAGTACCGAAAACATCGCTGATGTTTTTACGAAGTCACTTCCAGCAGTCAAGCATCAATACTTCCGAGAACTGATTGGAATTATTTAACTTGTTATATTTTTTTTTGCAATTTTTATGTTATAATAATTGAGGGGGAGTGTTAAGATTGTGCACACCCTGTATACATATTAATTGATCTGTAAGTTTGACAATAATAAAAAAGTAACTTGTCAAGTATAAATCTTTATTCTATTATAAAATATAATATATATAATAAACCACTGCACAAGAAATTCTACAAGCTTTACATAACAATTACAAACCGGCAAATAAAAAAAAATGTTTAAGAAACTACTTAAAAAACCAATAATAAAAACTGTTAAATATATTCAAACGTTTTTTGGTACTTACCCTGTTAATTTATTATATTTATTTTAATTCACTTTAACGATGTTCTCACTTTAATCTCTTGAAATAAATTAGTAGATGAGTGTATTATCATTCAAGCTCCAACGAATTTCAAAACGCAAATGAACTCTCAACCTAATTACAAGCTTGTTATATATTAAAATATCAGGAGCATGTTTGGACGTGTTAAATCGCGTATTTGCGTCAAATACAGAGCAAGTCAAAATATGCCTAAAAGACTTGTACGCTCAAACTCATCATTTTGCACGAATTTGTCCACGTTTATTTTCATTTTGTACGAAATTGTGCACGCTTATCGACTTGATAAGTTTTTTGTATAACAATGATACTTCGTACTAAAATATTAGGCAGTCTTATAATAAGTTGGTACACGTAACACAACTTATACATTATCTTGAAAGTTTTAAATAAGAACTTGTGTTAATAGGAGTCGATTTATGACCTCGTCGACCCCCAAAATCAGTTTTCATTTATCTCGACCTATGGAAAACCAATTTTGACCCAAAGGGGTCAGTATAGACCACTTCTGGAATCCCTGATCTAAACTATATAGTTATAGTACAAATTTGAGATTTTTAATTGGCTTGATTAATTGACGAGAGAAATAATCTGTATAATAATTAGTTAAAATCAAGAGTTTTTATTTGCTAAAATTACAAAATCTGTCTGTTTTGACAATAGTATAGAAAAGATGAGTTTTATTATTATAATGTAATCGTCAAACAATAGTAGACGATGTTCTCTAAAATTGGGTAGCCGAAGCTGAAGAGAATCAATATAATCAAATAAAACAACAAAGCCAATTTAGTAGGAAACCAGAAATTGATTCAGTTATTCGTTAATTTTAAAACAAACTAATGAAGTTGAATATAGCGATTCATCACATCCAATTAATCTGAAATGTATTAGGGAAAATAAAGCAAAATTAAATGATGCATTACAAGCTATTGCACGGAATCCGCAACGAATTAATTGAATAAAATCCGGCAATTTGCTGGAACGGCTCTGGTTTTAACAATTACACCATCTAGACCAGCTTTTGTTTGAAAATACAACAGTGCGCTGTGCAGCGATGCTATTCATTTATCATGCTACTAATTAGCCCGCCTGACTCCCTAGTGTCGATTACCAAACAAGCGAAAATCTAACCATCATTGGCGTTCGCCTACTTTTTTCCTAAGGAAACAATTTGTTATTAATATGGAAAATTAGGTTTGGAAATTAATATTATTCTTCCACTATACGTTATGCATATAGAAGAAACATGAGACGTGAACTCAGATCATTTTACCATTCTTCTTACACTGAGTGATATTATAATCGAAAAAGAAAATTTAACTAAACCAGTCAACAAATCTTCAAAATCAATCTAGAAGAAGTAACTGATCTCTCTCCATTCCATTACAATCTGAGAAACAATTAGACGAAGAAGAGAAAAAGAAAAACTTTTTGTTAAAAATGTTCAATAGACAGAAGGAAAAAAACACTTATGAGATTAAATGCAAAATGCAAGATAATTATCCAAACGAAATCAGATCTCATTTTAACAAAAAGGAAAATGAGAAGAAAATGGCAACAGTCTAGAGCAGTGGTCGCCAACTTCTCAATGTAATGAGCTACTTTGTTAATTTTGGAATAAACAGCGAGCTACCCACACGGAAGCCACGTAACGCAACGTAAATGAAATAATCCACAGTTAATTTATCATTATATGTATTTATTTTACTATTTAACTGGTAAGACATAATACATAAGTACTAATAATAAACTAATAACAAAATAACTAATATTACTAGTACGTACTTGTTCATAGCTACATTCCTACCTACCAAACGAAGGTGTTTGAAAAATAAACACAAACTTTTATCCAGCCACAACGGCATGTCACGTAAGATTTAAAAATAGTTAATAATTACAACAAAAAAGTAACGCACTATCATGAACATAAACATTGAAAAATAATAAAGCACGTTCAATGAGTAGGCTGACACTCAGACTCATCGATAATTTTTTTAATGTTTGCAGTATAATTTGATACAGCCATTCGAATACAATTATCCAAATGTTCATCTGTAAGTCGATTGCGATATTTCTTCTTAATAAACTTCATATTGGAAAAAGAAGATTCACACAAATAGGTTGAACTGAATAATGCTTTCACTTTCAAGGCAACACGGCATAGAACTGAATATTTGTCTTTACTTACAATAGGCCAGATACATTTGGTACTTGAGACTAAATCATTTTGAAACTCAATTACTTCCATTTCTGTTGCAGCGATGTCTTCGCCAAAGTTCTGCACAACACAAGTTGCAAACTGTTGGATATCAATTTCCATAAAGGGTGAAACAACAAACTGCGCTACTAAAGCCATTTCGTTGAAATCCCTAAAACGATTTTTGAAGTTATTCTTTAGGGTAGAAACTATTTCTACATGATATTTGCTGTCATAGGGTTCTAATGGATTTTGAGATATTTTTTCTGAAAGAATAGGAAAATGCTTGGCATCGCTGTTAATTAGGTTTTGTTCCCAAAACTCCAGCTTTTTGATAAATGCTTTTATATCAGAAATCATTTCCGCTAGTTCTTTGTCTCTCTCCTGAAGCTGCAAATTAAGTTCGTTTAATTTCTCTGTAATGTCCACGAGAAAACCAAAATCTCTAAGCCAGATTGAATTTTCTAGTTCCGGAGTCGGTTCATCGTGTTGTTAGAAAAATTGAACTATGCCAGATAGGACATCATAAAAACGTTTCAGCACCCGTCCTCTACTTAACCATCGGGCTTCAGAGTGAAGGAGTAGGTCCCCGTATTGACAGTCAACTTCATCGGCCAAGGTTTTGAATAATTTTCTTTGTAACGCTTGAGTTCTACTCTTGTTCACAATTTTTACCACCAGTTTCATAACGTTATTTAGTTTCAGGAAATTTCCACATAATGCTTGCTGATGGATAATGCAGTGGTAACAGATAAATTGCGGAAAAGTTTCATCTTTTCGACATAACGTCACCAGACCCTTATCACAACCCACCATAGCTGGAGCGCCATCGGTTGTCAAGCCTACCATTTTCGATATTGGAATTTTCTCGGAAGAAATATTATTTTTTAAATGAGAAAACAACTCTTGCCCAGTAGTGTGTCCTTTCAGTGGAATAAACTCCAAAAGATCTTCTTTAATCATAAAATCACTAAAAACCATCCTGACGAACACGGCCATCTGGGCAGTGTCAACGACATCTGTTGATTCATCCAGTTGAAGTGAAAAATAAACACAGTTATCTAAGTCAGTTCTTAACTGTAAAAAAATATCATTGCTCATTACTTCTACACGTCTCATCACTGTATTAGAAGAAAGTTGCATATATTTTATAGCTGATACTATCTCGTCTTTATTTCTAAAGTTGGCAAATAATGAAACAGCAGCTTCTAAAAACGCCTGTTTTTTCATTTCCCCGTCTTCATAAGATTTCTTTTTTGTGTAATTATCTGAGACACACGGTACGATGCTTCTGTTGCAGCCTTATTTTTGTCGACTGTTCTTAAAAATATTGATTGTTGTTCCATTAACTGCTTTTTTAACTGTTTCAGTTTTTCCTTTCTGGCGGCAGAATGCAGTGGGAATGATTTTTCAAAATTAGAATGTACAGTTTTATGATGTCTCTCAATATTTCCTTTTTTAGCAACAGAGACCGAAGTATTACATAACAAACACACATTTTTATCTTTAACTTCTCTAAAAAAGTATTGTTCTTCCCATTCCGAATGAAAGTGGTATGTCTTTACCTTCTTACAACTGCTTGCCATAATATTATTTTTTGTTGTTCTCTACTAACCCAACCGCTGGACGTTGGTTACGCGTTCAGTTTTAAACTAAGCACAATGTCGCCACGCCGTGCGTATTTATCCCGTTCAAAGCAATCCTGATCGTTCTCGAACACTAACGCGCTGGTCCGGCTGGTCGGTTCTAGCCGATTCTAGCTTGATGGCGTCAGCGGCAGATCGCTCACCGCAACGTTGCCGCTGTTTATGTTTAATATTATGATAATTAGATTTTTTTGTGGAATTTTCGGAAGCTTCTCTGATTTTTGCAGTTTGTATTTTTTAAATTAAAATCGTTGTGAGAGCTACCAGAATTGCCTCCGCGAGCTACCGGTAGCTCGCGATCGACAGGTTGGCGACCACTGGTCTAGAGCAACAGATAATAAAACAACTTTAAACAATATACCACAATAGCTAAAACGTACAATATGGCGTATTTCAAAATAAGTCGATTGGCGTTTCACTGTGGAAAGTAACCAAACGATTAAAAAGGCCTGCTATATGTTACCCACCAATTAGAGACCATGATAAAAGCTTAATCCAGGCAACGAAAAGATATATTGAGGGATATGTTTGGAATACAATTTTTGACTTCGTAACTTTATTTGGACAAGTTAGGAGGTAAACATAGCAAAAGTCCCCGCCCGCAACTTTTTAGCCGCGGAAGGGGGGGGGGAGAGGGGATTTGAAAATCTCATTTTGCAAAAATGAAAGCCTTCAAGTTTTACTTATTCAAGTTTTTTGATATCTTGTATAGTTTTCGATATATCAGCTCTTGAAAGACGGTAATTTTATAAAAAAACATTTTTGCCTCACATATTTTGCTCTTTCTGACCGGATAACTCTTCAACGATACGCCCAAAAAATAAATGCCAACTACAGGGTTGTAGAGAATTAAGTTTTCTTCAATAATATCTGTTAGTTTACTATTTTATCTATTTTCCTTCAAATGTTAAAGCAATTTCAAAATTGAGCGTGAAATCTGAATTTTTGCGACTGTCGACTAATGAATCTTTCAATTTCTCACCATTCCCAGTCAACGTATTGGCAAAAATATGCACCATTCTGTACTTATAGTGAGTACTGGATGTCTTAATAGCACAGATACTCATTTTAGAATATATAGTTGTCGGTCCTCTAAACAGGTTCCTCACCAGTGTTGGCGAATCGAAAATCTAAAATTTCCCATCGTTTAATCCCTAAATTCCCACTTTATCCACCCACGGTTTTAAAAATTACCCACTTTTTCCATCCACACTAAAAAACATGTTTTCGATATATGTTTTCTCCATAAAAAAGTCCTGCATCACTTAATAATAAAATATTAAGAATTTACAAAATACTTTTAAATTACAAGAATCAAGAAAAGTATAAATCAATATACTTGTTTAATAAATAATCCAAAAACCAATTGTTAAAGCATGTGCATTGGATTTTGTGAATTTTACAATTTTTATGCTTGATTATGGTTGTTCAAATGGCGCAACATTTTTTCGTAATACTTATAACAAAAGAATTTAGGTGACATACTGTACTGTCACCACTGAACTGTAGTGATTGTCGCAGATAGGTAGTAAGTGTTCTGTGGTAGTTTTATGACAAAATGATAAAGAAATAAAAGTTTACCTCTAAAAAAAAAAGAATATTGCAAACACACTTTTTAAACAATGTCTAAACATAATTTCGAAACATAAAACATAATGGTGTGTGTCAGGTTTGATTTTCTTACACATCATTAACCTAAGAAACCCAAGATAAATTCGCAAAAAGTCATTATTCAATTCCCCAAAAATATTGAATCCACCCAAAATTCCCACACTTAATTGAAGACTATCCAGACCATTTTAATGGGAAAATATGTTGCTATGACCATGTTTCTACATGTATCAGTATCTGTAAGATAGTGGGATAGTTTTATAAATCACAACCATTACCTGAAAACAACGTTTGTTAACATAGAAAAGTAAATTAACATAAAACATTACAACAGTACGTAACATTGTCAATTTCTTGCTCTCTTGGGGTGGGAAGGACCTTCATCCTCGTCTTTGTTTTCATCTTCTTTATCTCCAATATCTTCTCCATCGGTCCCTGTTGAGAAAAGGTCACATAATCCTCCTGTTCTTCTACATCTTGAGGGACCCCATTCAGACAGTTTCTCTGGCAATTTTTGGCATGCTGTGGAACATTTAAAGTTTGCGTTTTTGCAGCCATAATTCGCACTGGCACAGTCTTTCATCCACACATACATCTAAGGAGGCAGGTCATTTCCCAGCCACAATAATTGAACTTGGTGGAATGTGCGGAGGGAATGCTGTTTTATTGCTCCCTCGTTGGGAGAAAGACAAAAAATTGAAAAATTGTGTTCAATGCATTTCCCTCTATACCTTTTTTTAAGCATTCGTTGCTTGAACTAGCTGGGCCCGAAAGTATTTGCAAAAAGCAAACAGATTTGTGGGACATTTAGAAAATACCTAACATCCCAATATTGGTGAATATCTTCAAGACAGGATGGAAGTAGAAAAAAAAAGATACAGTAGTCATTAAACCTACATATCCAGAAGAGGTTTATATAGAAATCGAAACAAATTTAAATCCGAAAAAAGCTCGTGGGTTTGACCACATTAACGGAGAAATTTTGAAAATACTTTCACGGAAAGCTTTTATCAAAATAACCAATTTCATCAATGCATCCTTTAAGTACGTACAAGGTGACAGAAATTATAATGATGCCTAAGTTTGTAATGACATTAACAACAAAACTGCATCAGAATATGATGGAATGTCAGTAAAAATATTCAAAACGTATCTACTTCAACATTAGACGTTTTTTATAATAAATTAAAGTTTTGCTTAAGGAACTTTTCTTCCTTTTCTTAGTGTTGTAGGTCTAATATATAAGGGAGGAGACTTGACTGAGCCTTCTAATTTTAGGCCCATATCTGTAATTCCGACATTGGGAAAAGTTATTGAAAAACTCGACTAGTTAGTGAGATATCTATACCAAAATAATATACTGTGCCATCAAACATGTATTTGCCTGCTTCTGGTGTTTGTTCACCTACTATTAGAAACTTCAATCTGACCAATGATCAGGATTGATATCTCCTCTTCTTCTTCATAGAACCTACAAAATTTTGCTTGTTCTGCTGTATTAATGACAAATATGTGCCTTCTTACATGGCAGTGTCCGATAAGAAAACATACTGTCATCTTAGTTTGTTGTTTTTGATCCTGTAGATCTTTCGTGAACTTTGGCAGGTCTCAATCCTGGATAGTTGTTCCACCATCCATGAGACTTTCTCTGCATCAATTGTTTATTGCTTGACTTGCATAATGCCTTAGTAACTGTACAAAAGGGTTCAGGATCTGTCATGGCCTTATCTGCTAGACCAAACACTGAGAGAAAATCCTCTCAGCGACCGTCAATATGCATATCAGTCAGGCAAGTCAACCGATTTGGCCCTAAATCATCTTAACAGGCTGTTGTCAAAATCCCTGGAGGATGAAGAAATCGCAGTAGCAACTTTCGTAGATGTTGAGGGAGCTTTTAGTAATGCCCAAACAAGATCTATAATTAACGCACTTACAATAAAAGGGGTACCAGTAGTCTTATGTCAGTGGATAAAAGCCAGTCTAAAATAAAGAGTAATAACATCATCTCCAGGTGAAACTACACTGACAGTTAAAGCAGGCAGGAGCTGCCCCCAGGGAGGAGTACTATCCTCTGGTCAGTCCTAGTGGACGAACTCATAAAAAGGCTAATATCTGCAGATTTCTACTGCCTAGGGTATGCCGATGACCTGGCGATCGTCGTAAGAGGCAAGTTCACAGGTACAATATCAGAGCGCACACAAACCGCTCTAAACATTGTTGACGAGTAGTGCAGAGAGGAGGAACTAACAGTAAACCCTCACAAAACCATAATAGTCAACTTTACAAAACAAAAAGTACCAACAGGATCAAAGTCACCAGTACTGAAAAGAGTGAAGCTTCCATTTGCCCAAGAGGCCAAATACTTGGGAATCATCTTTGACCACAGGTTAACATGGAATCAACATTTGCAAAAAGTCACCTAAAAGAGCACAGCATCCTTTAACTTATGTCGAAGGTTGCGTGGATAAAATTGGGGACTACAACCGAAAATGTTCGTATGGCTATATACCAGAGTCATAAGGCCGATAACCTACGGGTCGGTGGTATGGTGGCCAAAGATTCGGCAAGCTGGAGCCATCCGACATCTCAATGGTATTCAAAGGCAAGCATGAGAACGTTTACAACAGCAGCTAAGTCATGCTAAACTTAATACCACTACATATATTCATTTATGGTGAAGTCAGGTCTGTCACATACAGACTGCACAAAGTTTATTACCTATAAGCAGCGAGCTATATAATGAGTTGGAGAACGACCAAATAATGGGAATGCCTTCAGACAAAATGCTCCCAAAGTATAGTTTTCAAAAGCGATTTAAAGTGAGTATACCAGAAATGGAAGCGTGGACGGGAGTACCTCCTATTCATGCAGAATTCACCTGGTATACAGACGGCTCCAAAACCCATGAAGGTTCAGGAGTAGGTATATATAGTACCAAGCCAAAAACAGGAATTTCACTGAGCTTAGGTAAACATGCGACAGTATTCCAGGCAGAAATAGCAGCAATATATCACTGCGCAAAAGAGGCATTAAGAAGGTAAATGGAAAATCCATTGTCATATACTCAGACAGTCAAGCGACGTTAAAAGCACTCAGTTCCATACAGGTACACTCAAAGCTTGTGTGGGACTGTTTGGAAGCCGTAATAGAGCTGGGTAGTCAAAACAGACTAACGTTAGTCTGGGAACCAGACTACAGAAAACATAAGGGCAATGAAGAGGTTGATTTGCTAGCCCGAGAAGGAGCCTCAAATGCTCTTATTGGCCCAGAACCCTTCTGTGGTGTAACAAAAACAATTATCAGAACATGTACAAAGCAGTGGATGTTTAAAAAATCTCAGGAGTGGTGGAAAAACTCACCAAGACAGAGGTAGGCCAAAGAGTTCTTAAAAGGACCATCGCCTAAACCCACCGAGCATCTACTAAGCCGTGATAGGAAAAATACTAGAATACTAGTAAGTCTATTAACAGGGCATTGTAGGATTAACAAACATATGTATAATATCGGTCTGACGATTCTGTGAGGAAGAAGAGGAAAAGGCAGAACACGTATTGTGCCACTGCGAAGGTCTAGTAAGACTGAGATTTTTTCCACTTGGAGAAGAAAAACCAAGGGCAACTAGCTATACCGGAGAACTACTTCTCAGTCCACTACAAAAGACCGAATTAGACAAGGAACTCTAAACAACGATTAGAAGATATTCACAATAGATCTGAAAAGGTCGAGGTTGGGGAGGCCACATGGCCACAGTCCTAATTAAATCTAATCTAACTGCGCCTTCTCGGGCTATAGTCCATTTAAAATAACGGTAAAAGGTCGAGAAACGCCGCACTTGATGAGACCCTACGTATTTTGGGGCGCATATTACAAAAATGAGGGTTAAAACTGGCAGCAATGGTTGGAACACCCCTAAAATTGCAAAAAAACTCCCCTACATAGGGGTGTTTTTCGACTGTACTTGTTGTTTTGCAAACTAGGACATCTTATATGTTTTTGGGGCGCTGATTACGAAAATCGGGGCCTTTTCATTGCCCTAATATCCTTTATGACCTGGTACCCAGGCTAAGGTCACTTTTTTGACTACTTAGCTCTCTCAAGTCTTCTAGGTAGCCTTTTACCAGTCGTGATTTGATTTTTGGTGAGAAATTTGCCTTTGTAGTTATTTGGTCACAATTTGCAATGGTCTAACCTTCTTACCTTTTCTAAACTATAACACTCAATCTATGTTTTATGGTTTTAATATCATACATAGTTATCTTCCTAATATTATTCTTACTAGCTGGTTCCTTCCCCTTAAATTTTTTTTCTGGCAACGGCTATTTTGCTCTTACCTCAATAGATTAAAGTCATCTTTTTTACATCACAGTTTTCCTAAACTGCACCAAACATTTTTCTAAAGATCTTCCCCTCCAATTGGTGTAGAATCTTCTTATTCTTATACGTAAGGTTTCAGATTTCTATGCTATAATATTTTAAGACAGGTGTAGAAAGTAAAGATACTAATGGTTTATACCCTAGGTCTAGTCTAAAAACTTCTACACAGATATAGCTATTTTTTAAATTGTCATAGAGATTATTGATATTTAAATAAAATCGTTTTAAATTATATCGCGTCTTGTCTATTAGATAGTGTTTTGTAAATATGAATTGATTATTATTTTTCTGGTGAGTTTAGACTTTAGGTTATTTCTACAAAATTTTAAAGAAAATAGAAATAGAAACAGAAGAGAAAAAGCGAGAAAAATAAATTTTGAATTATTTTAAATCTGGAATATTTATTTTACAGTACCCTGTTACTATTTATGGAATGTTGCTGCTAATTATCGCTGCAAAGTCACTGGTGTCGATTACCGATAAAACGCTAATCTAGCCATCATTGGCGTCCTAAAACTTTTTTAGTGGTGGCGTGATTTATCATACATTTGGAGGATTATTCGGTTTTTGTCGATGCAAATGGAATGGATATTTTTTTATTAAAGGGTTAGTGACGTGGTCGGATTTGAATATTAATTAAGTCAGACCATCGCCATTGTGATATTTTAATTATGTCCGATAATGTGAACGCCAGATTTTATTGTCACGTTTCCATCTGATGAATATTTACTATTTAATATTGATGTTATGAAAATTTTATACGAGGACTAGTATAATGATGTAGAGAAAGGGATTTTTATAGCTTCTGGGTAGATTGTGGATAATGTAATATAACAATTATCTGTTATACTACCAAAATATATTTTAAGTACACTGAAAAAAAAAAAATGTTAGAGATGATGAATAAACTATAATTCCTTTGTGTTGGTACATAAATTAATAATAAAAAAGACACGGTAAAATAGACACACCAAAATTTTCACTAAGTACCGTCAACTGGGGTGTAGTTGGACAGTGCGGAGAAAGTTGGACAATGTGTAGTATTTCTTAATCCGGCCCTGTCGTAATGACTTGGCCTTGAGACGCCAAACATGTCCAATCGTTTTTGGCATGATTTAGTATGGTTATGGAGGGTAGAGAGAAGGAGGACAATCTTATATGGATCTTTATATTAAAAAGTGGCCACCAAAATGTATGCAATTAAGATGGCGCTCGTGTAGCCAGGGGACAAAATCCAATGCTATATAGTCATATAGATTGCTCATTCATAATGAAATCAGACAGGAAGCAGTAAATTGAGACCTCCGTGCCATTTTAATATAAGAATTATTTATTGTTTATATTATTATTTTTCAATAAAATTTGACTATTTTCGTGTATTGTCAAACTTTATCTACGATCACAGAACACTTACTCTTCTACGATCAGTCACTTTTCACGGTGTAGTTTTTAGTTTTTTATGGTTGAGCAATATTTATTACTATATACATCATTGGTGTCATTGTGTGATCTGAATTATCGACTGTCGACGTCCCCTGGGCACAGAAGCGCCATCTTAATTGTATACATTTTGAGGGACACTTTTTGTATACAGAGATTGTTCTCCTTTCCTCTACCCTCCATAAGTATGGTTTATGCCGACAGGAGAGGTAGATCTACTAGCGGTAAGTAATTCATATTTTTACGTAAATATAATAGGAATTTTTTTTGTGTTTATAACTATTGTACCTGACGTATGGACAATAATAAGATAGTGATATTTACGTTTATATTTCGTTATTAAGTTAGTAACAAACCGTAAAAGTACTACCCGCATATTTATTAAATATAGTGATGCCAGTGGCGTAGCACTAAAAAAAAATATTTTGTAGGGGCAAGTTGGACAAAATGGTTCGGACTTATAAACGGAAATTGGGAGTGCCACCAAAGTCAAATTATTTCAAAGAAAATTTGCGCAAGGCAGTTCAAGATGTAAGATCAAAGAGGCTTAATCTTAGGAAGGCAGCTGAAAAATATTCTATTCCTAAGTCTAGAATTTACAATCACTTAAAGGGAATTAAATGCGAAAAAAATTATGGCGGCCAAACAGTCCTATCTGCTTTTTTTGGAGTGAGGGTAGCCATATGTGAGTAGTAGGGATTGTGAGAAATAAAGGACCTTTTCTATAACCCCTTATACTTGAGTCCTATCTGCAGCTGAGGAATCAATATTAAGCGAAGGCATTATGACGGCAGCAAAATGGAATTTTCCACTTACTACCAGAGATGTTAGGCTTATTGTGAAGTCTTACTTAGATCGAACTGGGAAGACCATTAATATTTTTCATAACAACGTTCCTGGATATGAGTGGTCAAAAAATTTTCTAAACAGACATAATGAATTATCTTTTAGACTGTCACAAAATATGAAACGTGCGCGAGCAGAAGTGACATCGACTGTGATTCAAAATTATTTTAAAGAGCTTCACAATTTAATTGAAAATGTCCCTCCCGAAAATGTGGTCAACTATGACGAGACCAACTTTTCAGATGATCCGGGAAAAGTTACAGTTATTGCCAAAAGAGCAGCAAAACATTGCGACCGTATTATGGATAGTTCCAAAACTAGTATTTCTGTTATGATTGCTGCTGCAGGGTCTGGCCATGTTCTCCCGCCATATGTCGTGCATAAGGCACAACATTTGTATCCAACATGGATTGAAAATGGGCCTCAAGGTGCTGTGTATAATAAAAGCAAGAGTGGCTGGTTTGACCAATTTTTTTTTGAAGATTGGTTTAATAAAATAGCCTTGCCGTATTTTTCTAAGCTCCAAGGTAAAAAAATTCTTTTGGGTGACAACCTTTCAAGCCATGTCTCTGTATCAGTGATCAAGAAATGTAAGGACAATAACATTTAATTTACACTTCTCCCACCAAATTCCACACATCTCTGCCAGCCACTTGATGTCTCTTATTTTAGACCAATGAAAGAAGCGTGGTGCTCTGTTCTTAGAGAGTGGAAAACTAAGAATAGAGGCGTTTTTCCCAAAAGTTATTTCCCATCTTTGCTGCCCAAGACATTTAAAAAAATAAGTCTTCGCTCTGCCGATAACGTTAAGGCTGGATTTCCAGCATGCGGAATCATACCACCCAATCCAGACAGAGTTTTAAAAAAATTAGCGGACTATACACCCGTTAATGACAATACCATTGTAGAAACGAACTGGACTGACATTTTTACTAGTTTTTTTAAAGACAATATTACTTCGACGTCTTCTACAAGAAAACTAAGGGGAAAAAAGCAATCCATTGTACCAGGTAGAAGTGTAATAATGATGAAGATGACGAATCTGGTGAAGATTCTGAATCAGACGAGAATGAGGACTTAGATCAAGTTCCAACAAACAATGATGCTAAATCAGAAGAGGGCGAAGTAGTGGTGATGACGAAAATAACAGTGATGCTCTCAATAAAAATATGGCTGTAAAACCTTCTGTTCAAAAGGACCAATTTGTTGTTGTTAAGTTCGGGGCCAATAAAAGAAATTTAAACTTTGTTGGAAAAATTGAAGATATCCATGGGGACTTTTGTACTATAAACTTCCTAAGAAAGACATTTTCTGAAAAGATATGCAGGGGTAATTATTACTACTTTGTTTATCCAGATGTTCCCGATAGACCAATAGTTTACAACGAAGATATCAAGATTTTGTTAAGAAATCCCATTAACTTGACTTGAGAAGAAATCGCATCCAGTTCCGAGAAGATCTCAATTATGATTTTATAGAGTAGGCGCTTCTTAGGCGCTTGAATCAAGATCTAAACTTTTTTTAAGTTCCTTTCTTTTGTAGTTTGCTCTTTGTTAACTTGTTTTAGAGAAAAAAAATATTTTCAGGTTTTGTTTCATTTAGAATAAAATATTTGTACTCTTAACAGCATTTTAATTTTTTTAAGTATTTAAATTAGTGTTATATTTTTTAAAAATGCTTTTTCTTGTCCAACTCTGCTTATATAGACTTCGGTAGTTGGTTTTATGTACAGCCAGTTCCAACTTCACCCCATTTTGCGGAGAAAGTTGGACACTCATTTTTCACAAAAAAAATATGTTCTTGATTTTTTTTTGCAAACTATAAATAGCCCATATCGTTAGTAGTGCCCAGATCTAACTTAATGAATTTTTGGATAATTTTGGAGATAAAATTGATTGCAGTATCTTAAAAAAACGCAAAATATTGTCCGACTTCACCCCAGTTGACGGTACATTGTCGAGAGGAGAGTTTTGGTTCATAGTGTCTAGTATCTGATCAAGGAGTATTAATAAGACACCAAAGAGGTCATATTTTTATCAAATTGTCACTTTCATTCTTGTGGAATCACTAAAAATTAAAGAAAATGCGACTTTCCTTGTCCACTTGGCATACGAGCACATATCTAAAAAGTGGCAAAAGAAAGTCTTCTATAAATTGCTCATAGCTTCCCTAATCAACTCTTAGATACTTTTTGCGAAGTCAAAAATAAGCAGAAAAATATTCCACTCTTGAATTATCTTATCCCTTTGGCCATGTAAATAATGATAAATCTAAGTAGATCTTGAACTACACTAGAGGAATTGTTAGAACAAATTTTGAAAGAAGGTTACATATTGGAACAATGAAAATTAATCTGTTAGCATGGAATTATTGTTGGTGGAGGAATTGTACGTAATGTAAACAAGTTCAAAAATATCTTAATAAGGTACCAGCGCATATTTGGGAAATCACTTTGGAACCATTTGAAAGAGTTCATAGATTTCATGGATTTCTGTAATAAAAACTTTTTTATTTTAGTTGGTGCATATTCACGTTGCACGGAGGAGTATTTGGTTAATAAAACCGGACAAAAGTTGGAATCAGTAAGTTACTCGAAAGTCTCATTGAATCTATTGTTTTTCTAGCCAGGTAAATGCCCCGTCAAATGGCAGCTATCAACAATCCCCTAGCGCTTTACTTGTTCTCGGAAGTCAGTAGTTCATAGAATTGCACGTCTTGGTTCTCGGCGCTTTGAGTCGCAGTATTAGTTTGCTTTGCTGTTGTGTTTTCGTGTGGATGAGTTTAGGAAAAACTCTTTTGAGTATGGCAGAAGAAGGTATGTACTGTATTTTAAAATGTTAATTGATTAATTTGCTGTTAACATTTTACGTTTACAAATGATAAGACAACAGCCATAATTTGGGTATTTATTTTTGCTTGTATTATCAGGCAACAGTGTTTTAGTTTATGTGTCTTGTCTTGTCGAACTATAATTTATAGATAGACATAATAGAAGTATGGTCGCCTTTAATGTGTATCATTCCTAATAGTGCTCAACATTTAAAAACAGAAAAATACTGGTCTATTGCTTTCAAAAATTGGAAACGATGCTTGTAAGTACCTTTTAATAAAATTGCTAAGTTATCCGGCTAAAAAATACAATAACAGTGATCAAATACAATACATAGGTATAAACGTTACATTCCATAATATAACCTACAAAAATCAGAATTATTTTTGTCTATATCAACGAAGTTTTTTGTCGTTCTTTTAAGTCCGATAAAGGTGACCATACACGAAAATTTAAATAAGTAATTAAAATAAATAAAATAATGCCTGATTCCATTATTACAAATAAACAAATATTGGAAGAGATTGTAACAGGAAATTCTGAATTAAGAAATTTAATCAGTGCTACTGAAGTTAGATTAGGCTTGAAAATCGAAGACCTAAACAGGAAAATACATAATTTAGAAAGCGAAAATAATCATCTTAAAAATAAAATAGAATCACTTGAGAGAGAAAACAGAAAGAAAAATTTAGTTATTTTTGGACTAGAAAGAGAAGAGCCAGTGCTGAATTTAAACTCAGTAGTTGCTGAAATAAATCATCTTTTGGATGTGGAATTAACCGAAACAGACATAAACAATATTTATCCATTAGGAAAACATCAAAACGCTCCAATAAAAATTGAATTCGTATCATTTATAAAAAAAATTAAAAGTCCTTAAAAACGTTAAGAAATTGAAAGGGACAAAAATTGGAATTTCCCATGATCTCACCACTACTCAGAGGGAGAACAACAAAATTCTGAGAAAACATTTAATAGATACAAGAAATAGTCAAGGTGGTACATGCTATATTAAAAACGACAAACTTTTTATAAACGGAACCGGCTTCAGCGTATCGGAACTAGAGAAAAAAGAAGACATTTTTGAAAACAGTATTAAACCAAGCAGCGATCCCGGTACACCAGTCCCTGAAATTTCACTAAAAGATCAAGAAAAAACTCCAGATAATCAAAAGGAAGAAATAATTCCAAAACATATTCCGGTTGCAAATGACCAGCTAGATAACCATAAAAAAGATTCTACACCGAACCCAAAGCCCAAACCAAACCACTACAGAACCAGAATAACTTCTCGCACAAAACAATAGAAACAAAATATTGATGTCAAATTTTAGCTGGGTATTTTAATATAGATTGTTATGTACTATTTTTATAAATTTTTTAATCGCTTTGTCATAGTTTGTTCTAGTATAGTCTCTTAAATTTAGTGACCCATATTTTAATTTGTTATAGTTAGTTCGTAAGGTATTTACTATTGATTATAGAGTTTTTATAAATGTGTTAAGTGAAATATTTTTAACGGCATCTACGTTTGTATAATTATTTTAAATCTATTTTATTTACTTAACTACTATCATGGATCCATATCTAAAAAAATTTAAACTCGAATGTATTCAGGATTATACTTTGGAAGGGGTAAATGAGCTCAAAAATATATTAAAAATAAACAAATTTAATAATTTTAAAATAATTCATAACAACATTCGTAGTTTGAATAAAAACTTGGACGAATATAAAACTTTTCTGAATAACTTGGATAGTGATATTGACTGTGTTGTTTTCACAGAAACAAGAATAATTGACAATATTGACTTATACAATATTACTGGTTACAATACTATATACAATGCTAGTAACGTAAACCAAAATGATGGTGTGGTTATATTCATTAAATCAATTTATAACTACGATTATCAGATTTTAAAACTTGGATACAGTAATTCGATTCGGGTAAATATAAAATTTTCTAAAAACACAAACTATAAAATCACAGATTATTATAGATCGCCGTCATTGTCTGCCATCGAATTCAATGAACATCTGCAGGAATATCTACAAGATAACGATAAAAATAATGATCTCGTTAATATTTTCTTGGGCGATATTAATATTGACTTACTAGCAGATGACCATCATGTTAATGAATATCTTAATATTATGAATGAATATGATTATACATCTCTAATAAATAGTCCAACGAGGGTACAGGGCAATACAAAAACATGTCTTGATCATATTTTTATAAGGTCTAAAATGACAACAATAGCAGATCAAATATTGCCATTAATTATAAAGACAAATATTACCGATCATTATTCCACCGCCTTACAAATTGTCCATAAACTCACTCCTTCTCAAGCACAACGTCCGGTACAGAAGGACTACATCAAATATGACAAACTATACGAAGCACTTGATAAAATCCCTTGGGAATCTATTTACAACACTTCTAGTGTGGACTCTGAAACAGATGCATTAATTAACATTTTAAACAAAGCACTACAAGACAGCACGACATATAAAACATGCAAGAGAAGAGACACAAAAATCACACCATGGATAACAAACGGTCTTATAAAATCTGTTAATAAAAAAAATAAACTATTTAAACAATCCAAGGATAACCCTAATGATCTCATCCTAAAACAAAGATATAATGTACAAAGAAATCTTGTAAATCACCTAATAAGGAAATGCAAATTTGACTATTATCAGTCGCAGATTAATAATAATCAATCTAATGCTACACAACTTTGGAAAATTGTAAATGAAATAGGTAACACTAAAAGAAAACACAAAAGTATAGACTACCTAGAAGACGAAAATAGAAAAAGAATAACAAATCCGAAGAACATAGCCAATTATCTAAATGATTCATTTATAAAAGTGGGTGAAAGGCTAGCAAATAATATACAGCCTGATCGTCTATATCGACCACCAAAACATGCTTTAACTAATAGTTTTGTATTGCTTCACACAGACGAATAAGAGGTGAAGGACACAATTGCAAAATTAAAACTTAGAAAAGCTCCTGGATTTGATAACATTAGACCCGAGGTATTAAAGAAAACATCCAAATATATTGAAAAGCCATTAACACATATATTAAATAGGTGTATAGATTCTGGTACTGGGCCCACATCGTTTAAAAAAAACATAGTTGTATTTTTAAAAAAGGAGATGTTGTTCTTCCAATTACCGCCCAATTTCCTTAATAACTAGCTTGTCAAAGGTCTTCGAAAAGATAATAGAAAAGCGCGTCAACTCATTTATTCAAAAATACAAATTACTTTCACCAAATCAGTATGGATTTAGAAAGCATAAGTCTACGGAGGACGCAATAGTCGAAATTACAAATAAAATCCACCTTGCTCTTGACAACAGTAAACCATGTTTATGTGTTTTTTTGGACCTTTCGAAAGCCTTCGACACAGTTATCCATAGCTTACTGCTTGAAACCTTGGAGGAAAATGGAATAAGGAACAATTCACTACAACTATTTAAAAGTTATCTATCAGAAAGGACACAAAATGTAGGACACTTCGATACTTATAGTGAAAATGGGGAAATAAAATACGGTGTGCCTCAAGGTACCGTCTTGGGACCCACTCTATTTAACATTTATGTAAATGGACTATTCTTCATCAAATCTCAAGGAGATATAATAGGGTTTGCTGATGATACAGTCATTTTTTACACCGCAGATACATGGCAGAACCTGAAAACAAAAGTAGAATTAGACTTCCTTGACATCAAAGCTTGGCTAAATCATAGACTACTTACATTAAATATGGACAAGACATTCTACATACCTTTTTATTGTAACTTATCCTCAGAACCAAATTTTAATATGTTATATTTCTCGAGCAACAATCAGCATTTCACTATAAAAGTAGCCACAAGCACGAAGTACCTTGGAGTTTACCTAGACAATTTCATGAAATGGGACATCCACATCCAGTATATCTGTAAAAAATTAAGATCGATGTTATCTCGATTTCGATACTTAACAAATTTACTCACGTACCCACAATTAAAAATACTATATCAAGCTCTGGTCGAAAGTCACATTAGATATGGGTCACTAGGATGGGGTGCTGCATTGAACACACACATGCATTCTCTAGAAATTCTTCAGAAAAGGTTTTTGAAAATTATTTTAAAGAAAGAAAGAACATACCCTACAGGTTTATTATTTAAAGAAGCTAAAGTATTTAATATACGTCAATTGTATTTTTTAAAGTTGTTATGAATTATCATACTAAACAAATATTTCACATACGAAACCATTCATATAACACACGCAAACGGCTTCACTTAATACCGAAAATGCAAAAATCAATTGGTCAACGATCATATATATATCAAGCTCCAAAATTCTATAATATAATTCCTGAAAACGTTCAATCTATAAGAAATGTCTATCATTTTAAGTCATCTCTAAAAACATTTTTGTTTGAAGAAGATTTAATTATTTCTATTAATTTTATTATATAATTAGTACATTTCAAAAAATATAATAGTATACTTTATACTTCATTTATGTTATTTTTAACTTTATTTACCAGTCGAAACAAGCGTTTGTTCGCTTATCGACAACTTTATATTTATTTTTCTTGTACGTATATTTTTTCTATACTTGTTTTGTATTCATGTTTTTGAAAATAAATATTTTTTATTATTATTATTATTTATTATTATAATAATCAGTCTTTCGACAATTAAACGCTACAGTCAAATCATCCGCCCACTTCCGCCATCTTTTATTTAAACGGTTTTATTTAGCTTGACTCCGAATAATATTTATTTGTTTCAAATCTTGCGACAGCTTTTTCAACTACTTCCTATTGAGCTAGAGACTTGAAATTTGGTATATGTATAGTATTCCGGTGACAATATAATGCAGTATTTTTGTTTACAAAAACATTCAAAATGGTGGATTCAAAATGGCGGACTTTCTTATTTATAAACCGATTTGTCTCAAACTTGAAACTTTGCAGTGTTTAAGGTCACTTGGTACTATTTTTGATTCAAACGTAAAAAAAATAAAAATGGCTGATCCAAAATAGCGGACTTTCTCCTGTATGAACCGATATGTACCAAATTTGGAATTTGGGGATGTTAAGGGTTGCTGATTATGCTTTTTGATTCAAACTTAAACAATCAACATGGCATATCCAAAATAGTGGGCCACCTTATTTATGAACCAATTTTTCTCAAACTTTAAAAAATAATAATGATACGAGCCAAAAATCAAACTAAAACTAGAAAATAAAAAAAAAAATTTAAGTATGGTTTTATTTTAAATCATCAGTTGTATCAAAAACTAGAAAATAATTGGAAACAAACCTTATATGACAAAAAAATGGGGCCCATTAAATAAGAACGACTTGTATAAAAAAATTTGTTTCCAAGTCCACCAAAAGAAATATGTCGATTTTTTACCCCTATTTTCAAAACTTCAAAATTAAGTGAAAAGTTTGAACTATTTCAAGTAAATATTTTTTATTATTTCACAGATTCTTCGGGAACTGTCAAGCAATTTACCAGAAGAGTATTGTTTAACATTCTGAATGAATTTAAAGGGAAGAAAATGGATGAAAAGTTTTCATTATTCGAAGAGAGACTTCTGAAATTGACTAATTGTCCAAACCAAGAAAAAAGTAATTTTATCCGTGCTTTGAGGTGTTTCAAGAGCGATTTCAAGAAGAAGTGGAGAGATGCTAGTAACAAGTAACTGTAGAGGAGTTGACATATACAGCTGGCGTGAGTCAGAGTGTTTCAGGACATAGTGATGCGTCAAAAATAATAAAGGAAATTATTGCTTCACCAACCAGAGCTGCGGAAATACGCAAAGTTATTACTACTGCCAGTAAGCAAACAACTGTGAAGAAACATACACCTGCAGAAGCACTAGCCATCTTTGTTGAAGGTGACTTTACCAGAAGATGGTGGGAAATAATACATAGGTCGAATAAGAGCATCTATCCTTGCTATTCACTCATAAAAAAGGCTAAAAAGGAGTGTTATCCTGATGAAGCATCTATGTGTGTGACTGAGACATGTTCTGAGGTTCGTCTACAAACATTACTTGACCACACTGCGTTGCGCCTGCATAAATATGTAGCAGAGGTTGTAGAAACATGCTCAGAGAAAGAGAAGCAAAACATGGTTTTAATATCTAAATGGGGATGTGACGGGTCGCAACAAACCCAGTATGAACAAAAATTTCAAAACATCACTGACAGTGACGCAAATATTTTTCAGAGCTCACTTGTTCCCTTAAGACTGCTTGTTATCATTGATGGAGAACAGAAGAAAATTATATGGCAAAACCCAGTCCCATCCTCAGTTAGATTCTGTAGACCCATACGCATACCCTTCATAAATGAACCAAAAGATGTAACGAAAGAAGAAATCCGGCACATCGAAAATCAAGCTGCTCAGCTTCAGGAAACAAAAGTGGACGGAGCAGCCAAAATAAAGCATAAGATCGTGTTTACAATGATAGATGGTAAGGTCTGTAATGCTGCGACTGATACTGCATCCACCATGAGATGCTATATTTGCGGACAGACATCAAAAGATTTTAATAATTTAATTAAAAAAGATGTCAATGTAGAAACGCTGAAGTTTGGACTCTCGATTCTGCATGCTAGAACACGTTTTTTCGAATCATTACTACATTTGTCCTAAAAAATACCACTGAAAAAGTGGCAAGCGCGTTCTACAGAAGAAACAAAAGTTGTCAAAGAAACAAAAGAAAAAATTCAAGAAGCTTTCAAAGAAGAAATGGGACTCTTGGTTGATGTTCCCAAAGCAGGATTTGGGAACACGAATGACAGGAATACGTCAAGGAGGTTTTTTGCTGACCCGGAATGCTCATCTCAAATCAATGGAGTCAGTCTGAATTTAATACAACGATTTAAAGTCATCTTAGAAGTGATTTCGAGTGGCAACAGCATCGATGTCGATAAGTTTGAAGCTTACACACATGAAACTGCAAAATTGTACACAGATCTTTACGATTGGCACCCTATGTCACCAACCATCCATAAAGTTTTGTTGCATGGAGCGGAAGTCATATCACATGCAATCCTACCTATTGGCCAGTTATCGGAGGAGGCAGCTAAGGCCCGCAACAAGCACCTCCGACAATATAGACTGAATTTTGCACGAAAATTCTCTCGAGTGGATTGTAATAGAGACGTATTATTAAGTTCGGACCCATATTTAAGCAATAATAGACCAAGGAAGCACAAAAAAACTATGCCATTTTCGCAAGAGGCAATTAATCTGATGATTGCAAGCACGCCGCCTGTACCTTATGAAAAAGACTGCGACGAAAATACAGACGATGAAGAAGATAAGGATGAAAAAGATGAAGACGAAGAAGATGAAGACGAATAATTCTAGTATGTAAAAAAAATCTGAAACATCTTTGCTGTATTAAAATTTTTCAATCCATACTTAATTATGATCATACATTGTGTTTTTATTAAATTCATAGCATAAAAATGCATTAGATATTTTCGTCCAGTTTTCTTAACGAAATACTCCTCCGTGGCGTTGGCTCAAAGTATACATAACCAAACATAAAACTAGTTTTACAAATATTGAAATTTGTAGGAAAAACATTTCTACGTTTGGTATTCCTAGGTACTTAAGTGATAATACACAATAGCTTGTATCTTAAAAGTTTAAACATTTTTTAAATTAAATGGCATTAAACATAAATAGATAGATACATATGTATCATCCGACAACCATTGGGTTAGTTGAAAGATGTGTAAAAACAGTAAAAAAAATCTTTAAAAACATTAAATTTGTCTTTGAATACAAATGGAATTGAGATTTAATTACAGGAATGTTTACTACAATATGGAAAGACGGTTCATTCAATTACCAACAAATATCCTTCAAGTTTGATGTATACAAGAGAAATAAGATCTCGACTGGATCCAGATATAATTAAACCAATCTTGAATAATAATTCAACATTAAAACAATGATAATATAAATTCTTTTTCAAAAAACGGATTATGGTAAAAAATTACTCGAGTCATAGTTTTCAGCAACTGAGAAAGTTACATTGTCTGGTTTAACTTAACGATTGTAGAATTTGGAAATAACATGTAAATCAAATGCGCTCTGAAAACTAATTCTGATTTTTCTTTAAATACATATTTCTATTTTTACGAAGATGATAAGTGTATACAAACGTTTTGAACAGTGTACTTCATTTCTTTGTTTTAATAAACGTTGTTTTTGTTGTTATTTTATTTACGTCTTGTCAATTTTATCTGATTTATCATAGTCAGAATTCTGTAAAAGAAAAGTTCATTTTGATATAGACTATTATCTATAATCCATCGTTGCAGTTTAATCTGAATTTCTTTAATAATTATATTAATGAGATTATTATCTATGATGTACAAACTGTATCAATTAATCCTGAAACCCTCATTTTGAGGAACTTACACGGTCTAGCTTTAGAATAATTAATTTTGCGTTAGCAACCTGCGGCTTTATTCGGTGCCAGTGATATGAAAAATGATCCCACGCCCGTTACCGATATGTATCGAGAATATGAACAGAACCGGTTGAAAGATTGTAATTAATTTGAATCATAATTAACCCTATAAATTAATCATAAGCCGGTTCTTGAAGACAGAGGATATTTGGCTCGGGTTGAGTTGACTTCCTCGGGGATATTTGTCCTTGCTAATTAGCTTCTACCTTTAGAAAATCCATAACATCTTTCGAACAGCGTCGGGGTAATCTACCGCTCATAAATTATTGAAGATACGGATATTTTAATTTTAATATCTAGAACGTTTAGAATTAGATAATGATAATAATTAGTTGTTACTTATCGACCTAAAACGTTCACCGATTTGGGAGTTAGGTTAGGTTAAAAATGAGTGGGATGATCCTATCGCCTTCCACTCTGGAAGATTGTGCTCCCTACTTTCTGTGCCTAAGCACCTGAGGTGGGATTTATGTCAATCCAAAGTTGGATGCCGACTAACTACAGTGAAGAAGGGGTGAGTCGTAGAAAAAGTTATGTTCTTAAGTAGGCGCCAGAAGTTTAACCTCACATCCAACAATCCATGTGACAGTTCACTACCAAACTCCAAATAGGAAACTATAGCATCTCCCCTACAAGACCATCAAGCGGCTACAAATCGAGTATGCTCCTCTTATATTATATCAGTTACTTTACCATAAAAAAAGATGCTGACAGTTAGCAAGTGGGGATAAATAATAAGTTAAGTGCAATATATACCCAAGTTTAATAATATAAATCGTGTTGACATGGGGGGGTCAACTTCGTTCACACTATGAAATATACTAATATTTACCAAATTAATAACAACTAAATCACTTAGTACATTACTATCAGATTCCCCAACTATTAACAGTAATCCAGTATCACTGGGAGTAATATTTACAACTAAAACGCTATATTAAACTTAAAAATCATTAAATGGGACTGGGGGCAATCGTAAAAATGTAACACATGAGGTGTGTACTGTATTTAGCAAATAAACAAATAATAGTATACCATTTACGGACGCTAGGGGTAAAAACATGTAAAACTCCGTTACTTATTGAAAATATTAACTACCCTTAAGAATATACCCCACAAAGAGCTCTTGGTGACGTGTTTCGGGTTTAATAAAAAAGTACTGTAAACCATACACCCCTAAACCTCGTTTACATTAGGTTTAGATTAAAACACGTACTAATAACACCCCCCAATAAAATAGATTAAATAGTAATTAAATAGTAATATAAAAAAAATAAGATAGCAAAACTTGCGGTACACCGTGACTTCTACCCAGCTGCTCTAGTAGACGGTTGATGTCCTACTTCGGCATACAAATCAACCTGCCTGTCGTAAAAGTTGGTAGACCGTTAGACGATTACTGGCTGATCACAAGGAGTACTAGCTGGTCACAAGATGTGCTAGTCAGCCCGTCACAAGAAGTGTTGGCCCTTCACAAGAAGTATCAGCCCGTCACAAGAAGTATTAGCCCGTCACAAGAAGTGTTGGCCTTTCACAAGGACACGTGGTTAAATATATCCTCCTAATAGCTCCTACAACATGTGTTCACCAAAAAAATACTACCAAATCCACACTCTTGTAACTTAAAACAAAAAGGTTGCTTCGCAATATCCCAAATGGATTGAAACGACTTCCAATAAATTTCGAAACAGTACCTTCCAAATCAAAACCTCGTGTCGAATATCAATCTCGAAAAATCCAGAAGGGCGGAACAACGTCATTTGACATCTCCCAAACCAGTAATATCAACATACCTTAGTGACAAATAGGTTTCCCATCAGCGCCCTCTATTACGAAATAAATTCTTGACAGAAAGGGCTAAAATAACCAAACAAACCTCTAAAACCAAATAAATAGCCTAACTAAACTCAAATAGAGGTCCTATCTACCCCAAACTGATCATATACCCACAATTAACGTCAGAGCGGAAACGCTAGACCGACATCTTGAATACAGGGCAGCCACATGCTCACCCAGAATGTCACAGATGGATCCCTGAATCGCTTTCGACGGTGAGGACAAAATCAGTGGTTCGCATATCGATGCAAAAGCACAGTGGTTTAAATTCGGGTATAGAAGGACCCATTAAATAATTACTGAACAAAGATAAAAACTAGCTTATTCCTATTTTTGTGAAAAACCGCTATAAGGCCAAATTTAAACGTTACAATGGATCTGTTGTGACTCATGTCTAACTTATAGTCCAAGCCTTTTAATGAAGGCCACGGTTAAATTGGGTGAGACCTGTTTAAAATCAGTAAGTTCCAGTTGGACGAATTCAAAGAACCTAATTCTTTCCAAAGAGGAGCAAGTACATAGAAAATGTTCTTGGATTCGTCTTTCACGTTTAAGAATCGATAGTCCAATGTTTGTTGCAGACCTGTCCTTCTCATGTGATTACCTAGACGATAATGTCCTGTCATCAGTACCATAAGAATGCGTAGATCTTTCTTCCGCCATTCTCGAATTTAGGCAGAGGCATTCATGGAAGGTTTTGGTATAAATACCCTCGAATGAGTTAGTCCTGGGGTTGGGTCCGATTACAATAAAAAAAACACAAGTGCGTCATCACTTTGAGCAGTAAAAAATTGTCGGTCGCCTCGTACTGGGGGTTTAGTGGCGTCTTAGTATTATAGGAATATAGCAAATATTTTTTTAAACCCAACAATTTACGTATTCTTTATTTATTGATGCGGTTATAAATAATATGTATTTAAAATTCAAAATATTGGTTATGATGGTGTTCTTCTTATTGTAACCCGATTCTATCTCTCCAGTTCGTGAGTGTTACACCATCCGTCCATTTTGGGAAAATTCCTTAGGCAGTGCTCTTAAGGAGTTACTTTAGATCAAAATCTTTCATGTAACATGCATATTGATTCCATTGTAGTTGCTGCATATCGCATGTATACTGATACCCTAAAGATCCTATACTACAGTTGCGTTAGAAGTAAATTCGAATATACCTCAGTATTATGGTCTCCATGCAAAGAGGTTAGAAAGGGTAGAGGTAACATAGGAGGCATTTATCGCTGCGCGAATTTTGCCAAAACCGAAATACTGGGTGGAAGGAGTAGAGAGATGTTCTGGGCCGGACTTAAATATTTGTATTAAAGTACCTAATTCTGGTAGGTAACTAAAAGATGAAAAATTATGAGACGTCTTTTTGACTTCATTTGTTAGTACGATTCATTTATGATGAGGACAATAACACTTTTTTAATACATAGCTAGTAGCTAAGGGTCGATGCCACCGTTGTGTTAAACGAAGTTTAAATTAGTAAACGAAGATCAAAATGACACTGATAATGTAAAAACGTCATTTTAATCTCCGTTTAGTAATTTAAACCTCGTTTTTGTTCATAAAAACGTCATTTGATTTTTCTCGAAAACGGTCGACTTTAGAGCGAATGACCAAGAGTACCGTTTTTTGTGTAGAAAACACTGGGGGTTCAAATAGGCGTCTCAAAACCGTACTTTTTCCAGTGGCGTAGATTTTTTTTTTTCAATTTCAACAACCCTGTATCTCGAAAATGGTGCATTTTAGAGGGTAAGTTTTATATTTTTGGACGAGCTATCACGTCCTGAAGTCCTGCGCATATATTATAAAACACCCTGTATAAACGAGTATTTTTAATGTTTTAAATAGTTTTTTTTTATTTTTTGTGCTTTTGTATTATAAATTATTACAATTGAAACTGAAATAGACAAATTTTGAGTTGTAATACTGTTAGAATATATTTCTGTGTTCTATAAGTTTATAATTATGTTATGTACCTCAACGAGATAATACTTGTATGGCTTGTACTTGTAAAATATAAAAATAAAAATAAATTTATAAAAATACTTTTTAAAATTATTTTTCAATAGTGGATAATAATACCTATCTTAACCCGTATCTGTACTCACATACAGGGGCGGTTTCTCCATTGGTTCATTTGTGCAGTGAATACCCAGTTAAATTTCATAAAACACATTATTTTAATATTACATAAATAACATAAAAATATAAATTTAATTTTAATATTTTTATTTTCATACGTGGTAATCTATATTTTTTTGTACATCATTGTCCTCTGGCTGATCGCGTCTCTGTGTCACAGTATATCTAAGTATATTGTGTATGTGGCGCATTATGATAAGTGAACCTAACACGAGTGAGACGAAATGAAGAATGTATATAGCTAAAAAGAGAAGACAACACGCCAACAGATCCTTCAAACTGTCAAAGAACACATTAATTGGCGCGCCGCTCACAAACAAGGTTGCCAAACCAGTATTGCCAGTCTAAGACAATTCACAATTGTACTAGATGTAGTACTTTCTGCGTGCATCAGTGTTCACGTGTAAACTATATATATATATATATATTGTGTTCCTTGTTTGGGTTCGTTATCAATAAAGACCCCCTTTTTTCCTCTTCAATGAATTTAGATGTCACTGCAAATAGAATTCGACAAAACTGGTACAGTTAAAGAATCTGGTACATTTTTTAGACAAATCTGGTACATATCAAAAACATATTCTGGCAACACTGCACCAAATCCAGCAAACTGTCACTGTCATTAGTGTCATTCTTAAATAAAAACAAGATTATTTTAATTGTGCTTATTTTAAAAAATGTGTTTAATTAAGAACTGTGTCTTCAATAAATTGAAAGTATTGTTCTAGAAAAACTATAAGGCAAGGTAAATTAAAACTTTTAAGGTTCTGTTGATTTTTTTTACTATCATAAAATTTTACAACTGTAATCTGTTTTATACACGGAAAAAAATGTGACTAGAAAATTTTACTACAATGTTGTAGTAGTAGACTTGTAGAAAAATACTTAACAATTTGTGGAAAATTTTACTACAATTTATAGTTAAAAACTATTAATTATTGTAGCAATTGAATTGTCGAATAAAATGCTACAACAATAGGAAAGAAGTCCACAATGTTTAGTATATTTTACTATTGTTTGTAGAAGTAGAAATTTATTACAATTATCGTAATTACTACTACTAACTTCTGTAAAAATTTGTACAAATATTAATAATTATCTCTACAAAAAATAGTAATTTTCTCTACAAAAAATAGTAATACTTTACATTCCTTCTTCAAAAATATTCTATAATATTGTAGAAATTCTAAGTCATGTGAACAAAACAGAATTCTGCTATTGGCCAACGTTTTCTGACGTCGATCATAAACGGCCAGACAGCAGTAGCCATTCGCCATGTTCACATAACAAAGCATGGTACATATACGAGTACCTATAACACATTATTATATTACCAGCACCGATGCGTTTGAGAAAATTTTATTAATAAATTCTATTAGTGGTAAGTACATTTATTATTGTTTCTGAATAATTTACCTTTAGATAACTAATTTAAATAACCTTAGTAGATTATTTTAAAAAAATAGTTGTGGCCAACGATCGAATGTTGTGCCCAACGATCGAATTTTGTGCCAAGTTCAATGATGTTTTTTGTCTTAATTGTAACATACCTACTTTCTCATTTTTGTTAGTTATCTGACTTAGTCATTTAATATCCAAATCAGTGTAAAGGTGATAATATCCCCGTTTTAAGGGTATGAACATTTCAATTGGTATTAATTTTTATTTCATATTTTTCAGGTGCAGAAAAGCCAACTGAGACTGAGGGCGCTATAATTACTGTTATTTATTACATAATGTAATTTAGAATTTGTATCTTTTATATTAAAACAATAAATTGAATATTTTATTAAGGAACATTTTTTTCTAGGTTATAATTATAATAATTATGGAATACTACTACAAATTTTATTAAAAATTACTACAATTTGTATGAATTTTTACTATTTATTGTGTAAAATTTTCGTATTTATTTTCATAAAACGCAATACATTTTTAATATAAATTCATACAATGAATAGCAAAAATTATAACAATTTGTAGAACAATTCTTATGATGCATTTGGATCTTTTTACTAAATATTGTAGATAATAACTCTACAATACATTCTCCACAAATATTTGGAAATTTTTACTACAAATTGTCCCTGTCCCTATATGTACTATTTATTGTAGAGAAAAAATCTACAATTGTAAAAATTTGTTCTACAATTTTGTTTTCGTGTATTTTGTTTCAGTGTGCTACGTTGCCCCAAGGTTTGGGGTTTTAATGCAGCTCTTCTCACTTGAGATAAGGGTGACTAGCTCAATTAATTTTATTTACAATAATCGGAGATTACTCAAGCAACTGGTCAGTAGTATAATTAGCAAAGTGGAACAAATCCAGCAAATGTATTATAATATTAAAATGACTTCGTTGCTCGTTTGGTACCAATCATTCACTAGGTACATGGTAGTACATAAGAGTATAAATTTATTAATACTGAAAATATATCTAAACCTTATTCTATATACAGTAAACTTACGTTATTTATCTAATATATATTTTATTTTAGGCTCTATGAGAAACTAAATAGGCTATGCCAAAACGGCCAACAAAAGTAAGGGTAGATAAAATGCAATACCCACTTAGATTTTCTAAACTAAAATTATTCGATAGTTAGAATGCGAAACAGCTTTTAATGTAATAAGGTAATAATACTAAAGGCTATGATTTATATACAAGATGATACTATGACAATGATGTTATTAAATATATGTACAGAAAGGTGATGCACGGTAATGTTTTTAGCAATAATATATATACAAGGAAGCTAAGCGTGGCTAAAATAGAGCTCAGGCAATGAAATAGGCAATGGAACGTTCTTACTTGTTCTGTGGTTTCCTGATGATCTACCATCCAGGGGTTGTTCTTGTCAGAGTTATCGATCGGTTACTAAGGGCTGGGCCAACAAGCTAAGCAAGAAGCGGTGAACTATAATAGTACGGGTTACTTCCTCTACTGGAACTGCTAAGCCAAGCACTGACGATAGTGTGCCCAAATTAAATAATAGCTACTAAATGCTACAGGAGTGGCACAAGAAGCTCTACAGAATGGATACAAACAAGAAGGCCATAGATGTTAGGTGGCCTTTGGAAGAAAAGTATTATTTCCACAACAAGGTGCTGTCAATAATGACAAATATACTTTAAAGACAAACTTTCTCTTTACATTATTAGCCAAATAATCCGAATAAAATTCATGAATTTTCAAGTATCATACGGACCAAAGAAAGAAAGATTTATGTAAATGTTCAATTATGTGCTGCTATTTCAAATTTTTAGTATCTATTGATAAAAGAAGTTGAATATTATTGTTGACCTTTTTAAATTGTTTATTTTACCTTATACATTTTTTTTTCTACTACAGTATTATGTGAAGAGTATTATAGATTTACTTTGTATGTCTGTCTGATGTCACGTTTTTTGTCTGCACGATAAGTCAAAAACGGTAAATGATATGAACTTGAAAATTTTAAGCCAAAATCAAGCTCTATAAGGGAACAAAGGCTATTGATTTTTAACAAATCTGATAAAAAATAGGGGGGTTAAGATGGGTTGAAATTAAAAAAAAATCCTAAACTAAAAATGAAAAGTGATATCAATATCAAATTTTTAGTAAAAATGAAGCTTTATAAGAAGATAAAGCCTATTGATACTAAAAAAATATGAATATATTGGGGAGTTAAGGGGGGTTAAAATATTAAAAAAAATCCTAACTGAAAAACTTGAAATTTTTAGCAAACATCAATCTTAAAGGAGAAGTCCTTTCATTATAAAAAAAATCTGAATAAATATGGGGGTCTGTTAAACTGCGAAGAGTATCATTTAAAATGCCAGGCATTATATATCTTTATTCTAGTTTGTGTCTGTGTAATATTATGTATTGTGATGGGACTGATCTTATAAAATAAACATTTAAAACATTTTAGTTCTTATTTCATTTGCCAATAAAAGGTATTTAAAAAATATATTTTTTATTTGACATCTGTGACAAATTGTGAAAATGAATAAACTTACAATAAAAACTAAAAAATTATAGGTAAAGTTTCATATAAAAATTTATACACAAAAATCAATGTCAAGCTTTCTACATAACCTGATATATATTTAAAAATAATCTCAAATTATGAAGAAAAGTCAGTTTATAAACTAATAATGTTTATAAATGGTTTTCAACGTATTAAAAACAAAACAAATATCACACTAACTAAAATATTCATGTATTAACAGGTGTAGTGCTTGAAAACAGTATAATAATAACTACACTTAATACAAACTTAAATAATAAAAAAAACAGCGATATTGACTCTTGTACAAAGTTTTAATCCGAACTTACATATATGATAAAATTATTGGAAAAAGTGAACACCCATTTTTAATTACCACGAGCCGCCACTGCTCACATATGAACGTAATACAAATTTTAGGCGTTATTTTAAATTTGCACAACGGCGCCAAAAGTGCTAGGCGCGGGCCTATATGTCTATAGGTTTTAAAAGTGTCTTTGCTTGTGCAGCATATCCGTAACAATTGATTATTAAGATATATTACCGTTCTTTTTAATTCTGACAAATTAACCAATCTTTAAAGCTCGTCAAACTCGGTAATGAACTCTTGGATTTCGTCTACCGGTCAGTTAACGGCTGCCTGGATGTTCTGGAATTTCTTCTGGAGGTTCTAGGAATCATTCCATAGGAATGATATTCTGTTGATTAGAAATATTTTCACAGGTACTCTCTTTAGGTGTCTGTATGTATTTCTTAACCTTGGACTTTTTCCTTTTTTTCTTAAGTTATTCAATTCTCAATATACACTACTCTCCAAAATTAACGCACCACCTTAAATGTACCATAAGTTTGAAGCTATTTTTCTTCTGAACCGTTGATTGGATTTCAATGATTTTTTTTTTCACATTATAGGTCTATTTCTAAGGAATTACTGTACCAATGTTTTCTGAGAAATGTCAACTTTTTACCCATAAACGGATGTAAAAATAAAGTTGTGTTTTTTCATCTTATTTTGCAACACCCTGTGGAATTTATTAAAAACAAATGCTACATCTTATTAATATTGCAAGATAGCTTCATCTTTTCTCAACATTTTCGCAAGAAAAACATCTCAATATCTCTGTTATCAAAAAAAAAAAGTACGTTTAAAGCATAATGTGCTTTTATTGAATTGTAATACTCATTAATGGAATAATAAGCAGGTAGTTTAGCTATGAAAAATCAAAAAATTTGACATGACAGTTTAAGACTAACAATACTGTTTATAATTCAATAAATTGTTTTGCTGCTTTGTGTATGTTAGTTAGTTGACATGGACCGTATTTCAAGAAATCTGAGCTGCGATGAATGTGTGCAGGCAAATACTTTAGCTGATGAAGGATTAAGTTATCGTGAAATAGGCTTGAGGTTAAGAGTATCTCTTACAACAGTATCACGAGTCGTTCAACGTTTTAGAGAAACAAACGACCATACGAGACGGCCTGGACAAGGAAGAGGATGAGTCACAACACCACGCCAAGATCATTTTATCATATTTCGTGCTTTAAGGGAACGTTTTGTCACAATGAGTAATTTACAAATACAAGTGGCAGATGTTCATAATATTCAAATTAGTAGGAATACTATACAAAGGCGTCTCGCTGAACAAGATTTGCATGTAAGAATACCAGCCAGAGCACCAGCTTTAAACGTAAATCATCGTAGAAGTAGATTGAAATTTGCCAGAGAGCACCTTGACTGAAACGTTGATGACTGGGAGCACCTATTGTTTACAGATGAATCGAGGTTTTGCTTATACGGAGTGGCCCAAAAGTCTGGAAACGGCCAATTATCTCGTAAACTGCTAGTCCTAATTGTACAAAATTTGGGGTACACCTATTTTGGGATACGGAGATTCCAGATTTGATATTTGCAATATTGCCACATTTGCCGTTTCTCTTATATTATTAGTCACTTTGGTTTTTCAAATTCATCACCCTGTATATTCAGTCATGATTGGAATCTCCTATTCAATACGAGTTTAACCATATGAAATACTTATGATTTTATGTAGTCTGGAAGGTCTTAAATAAATAAAACAATCATGGAGAAATGTGGTAGACGCATTCTACCATCGATTAGGGTAGTGTCAACTCAGAAATAGAGCACATTCTGAACACTTGATAAAGTAATCATTATGTTAAAAATGTTGTAATCTTTCAATTGTTACGTTTAAATGTAGTTGAAAATGGTTTGTAATAAAAAATTTATTGAGACAATTAGGCGTTGCCAGACTTCCGTTTTATTTATTTAAGACCTTCCAAACCATAAGTGTTATACAGGGTGATTTTTTGAAAATGATCCACCCTCGATAACTTCGTTCTCGTCTTGATTCAGGTAAAATCCAAAAACAGGTCAATTTTTATCCTTAGGGTGACACATTTTTAGATCACAACTGATTTTGTCGGATCAACCCCATGGCCCTACCAGCCCCCACCTCAAAAACCTTCAATAGCAAGGGGGGCCGAGTGACCCCTCGTTGGAAAGTTTTTTGCATTTACCATACAACCATGTAAGAATTATTTCGTTTTGTACAGGTTGGTTCAAGAAAAAAGACAAATTGTAATAAATAGACTTAAATTACATACATCATAATAGATTCTTAAAATGACCACCGTTGAGAATAAAAGGAATCCTTCCTCATTCAACAATTTATCTCCTGTCGTAAATTTACTTACATTTTTTGCTTCAGTTTTTGAAGACGGTTGATGAGTGATATCGCGCTATCGCTCTTTTTGTATGCATTTTTATCTGCAATTTTTTGGGCATCTTTACAAGCCGTTTTTGACGGATTAGAGTTAATCCAAGTAGTTTGCAGTCAGTTGGTATGTCAATTGACTTATTCCCTGTAAAATGGTTTACACTATTGCCAAGCGGGTAAAAGTTATTTTCATTTATGGTGAGGAGCAGAATTATGCCCTCACCACTGCCAGAATTTTTAATGCGGAAGTATAAAGCAACAGGATCGGTGAAAAATATGAAGAGAGAAAGTAACAGAATAGTTAATGAAATGACTCAGATTGAAGTGGTGGGGAACTTTACTTTCGATTCAACCAGTTCTTTGCGTCAGATTGCTACGACCACTGGAATTTCGTATTCATCGGTACGCAAAGTGACAAAACTTTTTAAATTCCATCCCTATAAAATGAAGATACTTCAGAAGCTTGTGGACGATGATCCTGATAGGAGATTACAGTTTTGCGAAATTGTACGGAAATGATAAACGCAAACCCAAACCTCATAAAAAAACATTTGCTTTAGTGACGAATATAGTTTTTATCTGCATGGCGCAGTCAATAAACATAATGTCCGATATTGGAGTGATGAAGAATCCTTGAGAGGGGCGTACTCAAGCTCCTCAGAAATTAATTGTATGGGCAGGAATACTAGGCGATGCGGTAGTCGGTCCGATTTTTATTAATAGGACTTTGACTAGCGAGGTATATTTAGAGCTGCTGGAGGATATCATAGATCCCTTGATAACGGTTGAAGTTGAAAATCAGCGGGATCAAGATGGAAATCTTGTACTTGAAAAAAATGAGCTTTTTTTCAGCAAGATGGAGCCCCACCTCACTTGGCTGTAAATGTTTGGAACTGGCTGAATCATAGATTTCCGCATCATTGGATTGGCAGGCGGGGAGCAATAGAATGGCCTCCACGGTCACCAGATTTGACAGGATCAGATTTTTCCTATGGGGCGCCTAAAATCTGTTGTCTTCAAAACTTAACCAGCAGATTTAGTGGAGTTGCGACAACGAATAACTGACGCATGCAGAAAAATCCCTAGAGAAACCTTTCAACGGGTGAGAGAGGAATTTGAAAACCGCCTTTACTACTGCATGGAGAATAACGGTGGTCATTTTGAGCACTTGTTGTGATTTTGCTTCCTTTCACTCTAATCCGTTTCTTCTCGTTTTGTAAACAATTAATACGATTTTTATTCCAAAAATTAACGAATTAAAGAGAAATGTAAATCTATTTATTGCAATTTGTCTTTTTTCTTGAACCACCCTGTACAAAACGAAATAATTCTTACATGGTCGTATGGTATAAATGCAAAAACCTTTCCAACGAGGGGTCACTCGGCCCCCTTGCTATTGAAGGTTTTTGAGGTGGGGGCTGGTGGGGCCATGGGGTTGATCCGACAAAATCAGTTGTGATCTAAAAACGTGTCCCACTAAGGATAAAAATTTACCTGTTTTTGGATTTTTCCTGAATTAAAACGAGAACAAAGTTATCGAGGGTGGATCCTTTTCAAAAAATCACCCTGTATATGGTTGAACTCGTATTGAATAGGAGATTCCAATAATGACTAAATATACAGGGCGATGAATTTGAAAAACGAAAGTGACTAATATAATAAGAGAAACGGCAAATCTGGCAACATTGCAAATATCAAATCTGCAATCTCCGTATCCCAAAATAGGTGTACCCCAAATTTTGTACAATTAGGATTAGCAATTTACGAGATAATTGGCCGTTTCCAGACTTTTAAGCCACTCTGTATAGCTCAGATAGACGTGTAAGAGTTATTCGACGGCCAAGAGAAAGCTATGCCCAGTGCAACATACGACCTATGACTTTATTCAATGGAGGATCTGTTATGGTTTGGGGAGGAATATCTCTTACAGCACGAACGGACTTTGTTCCTTAACCTTAACCAGTGAAAGGTATATTACAGACATTTTGTCTAACCATGTAGTTAGTTTTGCTCCTTACATAGGAAATAATTTTCTTTTTATGCATAATAATGCACGACCACATCTTGCACGTGGGGTCCGTGAATATTTTAACGAGGTTAGTATACAAACCATGAACTGGCCACCCTGCAGCACTGATCTAAATCCTATAGATTATTTGTGGGATATTATTGATCGTCAACTCAAAAGCCGACAACCACTACCTGTCTCTCTTGATGACATAGAAGTTATGGTGAGAGAAGTTTGGAATGCAACTGAGCAAGACCAAATACGTCGCTTGATTTTAAGTATGTCTAGTCCCTGAAAAGAAGTAATTAGAAATAGAGGCGGAAATACTCGTTATTAAGTGTTTTTAATAGAGAGAACTTGTTAAAGATTATATAGGTTTAGGTTTTAGTTGTTTTAAATGTTACTATGTTTTATGTAAGTAGTGTTTCCTATGCTTTCATTTGCTTTAAATGTTTATAAAAACTTGTTCCATTTAAAGCTGTGTATAGTCTTTAATAATAAAGATGATTGTTTTACGAAAATGTTAAGAAAAGATGAAGCTATCTCGCAATATTAATAAAATGTAGCATTTGTTTTTAATAAATTCCACAGGGTGTTGCAAAATAAAATGAAAAAACACAAATTGATCTTTACACCCTGTATATGGGTAATACGTTATCATTTCCCAGAAAACATTTGTACAGTAATTCCTTAGAAATAGACCTATAATGTGAAAAAAAAATCATTGAAATCTAATCAACATTTGAGAAGAAAAATAGCTTTACACTTATGGTACATTTAAGGTGGAGTTAATTTTGAAGAGTAGGGTATATTGTGAATAGTTGGTGTAGTTAGCGAGGTGATCAGCACCGTAGTTTGCACATTTCGCCGGAGTAATACGCGTTTTGGCGAATAGACAATGATAAAAAATATATAATTCCTTAATTTTTTGATCCAAATAATTTCGATCCAATAATGAATTTAATATCATAATATATATCAAATATTAGGAACTAAAAATTATATGGACGTATTAATTTTCAGGAAGCAGTTATATTAATGGTTTTGTTGTTAAATAATTTCTACTGAATTTTAAACTATCATCTGTATCCGACAGTTTCCAATTATTTTACAGACTTCAAATCAACTAAATGGTGACCTCAATTGTAGTTAGGAATTAGGAGGCTAGTTTTTAATCATTTATGGAATATTTAAAGTCGTAAAAGGGGTTAAAAGCTTTCTGAATTATCTATTTCAATTTAACAAATAAAAATGGAATGTTCGGGTAGAAATGACAGAATATTCGCTTTATACTTAAAGAGTATATCAAGACTGATACGCCAATTCTGAATCCAATAAAGCCTTTTTTTAAATAAATAAATCAATATTGCTTTGTTATCATTTTATAATGAAGAATATACGGAATTTTATTGGATCGTTAAATTATTATGTCATTATGTCATGTGTATTTTTTGTGTCAACATTTTATTTCACAATGATGGGGCTTTCAAGGTTCTGGAAATAAATGATTTTTTGTTGAAAATTGGGTTGATTGAAGAAGGTTTGTCATTGTGTTTTAAGCTAATTATATATTATCGTTAGAATGGTTTTTATGTTATTTGTTTGAGTTGATACATGTACGTGTAGTTTTAAAGTTAATGTGCGGTTTTTTATATTAACGAAATCACATTTCTCGGACAAATATCAGGTTGCTTTGGAGAACTTTTTATCAAGAATTAATTTTTTCACAAAACCAATAATAAAAGTTTTCCAAATGAATCCAACTTAAGTAGACATACACATAAAAACTTACTGCTGCAACATTTAAAAGTTATAAACAATTTAATTGGGGACAATTTAATTTAATATGCGGTTTTTTGGAAAAAAAATACAAGCATACTTTTTTGTACATCTTTTTAAACCCTGCAACTTTTGTTTGAAACTTTTTGTCATAATTTAACAAACTTTTTACAGCCATTTAAAAAACTTAATTTTTTAAATGCCACAAAAAATATAATACGATTTGAAAAAGCGTCTAAAGAAAATATGTTTGTTATTCGGAGATATAATTAATAATGTCTTTATTTATTGAATGACAACATCAGACTGAATTTAAAAATAACTACTGTTTAACAACACATGTTTGTTGATAACTAGAAACTTGAGCTGCCGGCTGGTGGGATTCTAGGACTTTCTGGACACCTCAGCAGTTTCTATAATATGATTTTTCCTTTTCCAGGAAGATCCATACATACAGGGTGTGAATCGTTATTCGTTTTTTTTTTTCAGTATGGGTGGTAAGTATTCTCAATTTTTGATTTCTGGACCTCGATTACCTAATCCTGAAAAACATGAAGATGAGGGCAATAGCACCCACTGCCCACAGTGGCGAATACCACAGGTGAGTATTGCTTGAAGGGTTTATATTTATTTGATGGATTCGATTTTGTTTCTACTGCAAAAGGTGGATCTTGTCGAGAGGTATTTCGTTAATATGTAATTTGAAGGTGTATTCGTAAAAATTTTTCTTCTAATTTAAAAAATTTTAAACTGTTTGTATTCGTCCCTATAATTTTATAAATTGACTGCACCTGAAGATGGAAAAATTTGTACTTTCCGAAACATATGTAGTGTGCTAAACAATAAAAATATAAACATTTGACTGATAAATCCAAAAAAATTTTTATTTATTTAAAATTCTGCTACGGTCAGGAAATTATCCTTATTCACTTAATGTAGATGTTTTCCATTAAGGAATTAAATGGACTCGTTGAGTCGAATTGTGGAGAATCAACGTTCCGATTCCCACAGGAGCATAACTAAAGGTTGTATTTTAAATATTTATCGTCAGCTAAATCGCAGACGCCAATTAGCAAAATTATATTTAGGATATTCAAATTCATTGCATAAAATTTGTTGGACAATCTTATTATTGCGGAATAAATTCACTTATTTCTTGATTACGACTTTTTATACTAAATGTAATTTTTGTTTGGTAATTGTAATATTATATTACATAACAAGAGTAAAAAAGTTGCACACGAGCCGCGTTAGCGGCGAGCGCAGTAATTCTACGAGCATGTAATGGGCCATGTTCACATGTGAGATATGCTGTTTTATAAATTATATTGTAATAGTTAATCGCTATACAAGTTATTCTAAATAGTCAGTTCGTTAAAAAAGCCAAAAGTTTTTAAATTAAGCCCAATTAAAATTTCAAATTTGAAATTATACGTCATCGGGAATAGACCAATCATCTTGTGTCGAAGTTTTTTTTGTTATACAAAACCAAGCCAACGAACAAACCGACACACAGAATGTCGAAGTGAACGCACATCTAAGTGACATTAACATTGACACCACCTAACACCTAACCTTAGTTTTTTGTTTTGGTTTAATTTTATTATTAATATGGATCAGCTGGATTTATAAAAGTTGAATCAAGTGTTTTACCCATTGTAAACGAAAATATAATTACCGAGATGATTACTGCATTTTTTAACAATACTCAGTTTACAAAAGTAAGAAAGGTAAGACTTTGTTTTAATAGTAGGTATTTACAGTTAATATGGAGCCAATACACCTTATAGTAAAACATATTTATCTCAGGTTTTATTTTTAGATCTGCCAAGCAAGAATATGGGGATAATTTCTTTTTCCATAAGAGAGAAGGAGACAAATTACACCTAAACATAAAGTACGGCAAAAACCTTCTGATGTGCTTGTTGTAATTAACAAAAATGAAATTTTTAGTGCACAATGCTTACGATATGCTGCATGTCAAGGTTTGTAATATTTATTATGCTTTTTTGTTTTTATATCACATATAATAAACAGTGTATAAGGCCTTTTATTTCTATAAATATTTTTTTTCTAATTTTGACATATAGACATTTTTTGTAATCGCAGCAAGTGTTAAAATAATCTAGAAATAGATTTTGTTAGTGAACCTAGTAATAATTATGATACCAAAGAATGCTGCAGAGCACCTATAAAATTTTGAGTTAAAAAATATGCCATATTTTTAGGCTATTTTTATACCCTTTTCAAAAATTTTATGCTCCTCGTTTTTAGCAAAACTTAAAATGCTCTGATAGCCTTCGAACGAAGTCAGCAAAGCACCTCTGTTTTATAAAGTTTTTTCTGTAAAAACAGCAACACTATATATTTATGCACTTGAAATATTATATTTTTAAAAATTACATGGTGCTTCTTGCTAATCTTCGAAAGAAGCCAGCAGAGCAATTCGGTTTTTTAAAGCTTTTTTCTAAAAACCACACCCCATTTTTAGACTCTTGAAATATTGTAAAACTTTACTAAAAAAATTGCTATTTTTAAATAATACAGGGTGCTTTGTTGGAACAAAGTCAGCAGGACACTTCAGTTTTTTAATTTGTTTTTTTATATATAAAAACAACTACTTATGACACATGTTTAGGCTGTTTTAAAATCCTAAAAATGTGGTAAGTATATTTGTTTTCAGAAAAAAAACTTTGAAGTCAGCAAGGAATTGCGAATTTTTTTAAAAATGCCAAATTTCGAATATTTTATAATATTGTAGGAGCCAAAAAACGTGGTGTGGTTTAAAAAAAAAACTGGGGTGCTCTGCTGGATTCGTTTGAAGCTAACAAAGCATCCCGTAATTTTTTATTTTATAATACTCAATAGCCTAAAAAATTGTACTTTTAAAAATAGCAGTTTTTTTCGAAAAGCTCTATATTTCAAAAATGTGGTGAGATTGTTTTTTTTTTTAACTTTTGAAAATCCGAGGTTCTTTACTAGATTCGTTCAGAGCTAGTTAAGCTCTGCTCGTCTTGTTACATAAAATAAGGCATTTTGTAGCTGGTTATATAGTTATTTTGTAACTGCATATCTCTTTTATTTTTTTCAGGTGGTTATAAACATGTGGCTTCATAGAAGAAGTGAGGAACCATCTGTAACATCTACTCAGTGTTATTGGAAAGGCTCTAATTTATCAAAATGCGTAAATATTGATGTACACTTGGCTAGATTGTTAAAGAAACCTCTTCATCCACTACAGGAAAATAAATCAGTACTTTTATATTCTTAGGATTCATATATATATTTTTTATTTGTAAATAAATTGTTTTTTACTTCATTTTTCTCATTTTTTATTAAAAGGTTGATAAATAAAATTTTCACAGATTTTTATATTTTTGTTTGTAAACAATAATTGAAAAGTTTTTATTAAAAATCGCCAATGTTAATAATAATAACTTAAGTCAATATTATTCTTTCTCCTTTTTTAAAGCTACTATCAATAAAGGTATTACTTTAGCTTGACCTATGATCAATTTTTAATTTTGTGATATATTTGGTTTGACAGAAAAAAAATTATAACCTTTTGACATTGGTTTTTACTTAGATTTTCATAAAAAATAAACGGAACTGCTAACATGTTTTACTATCGTAATAACGAATAGCAACATAATTTTTTTTTTCACATTTATTACTGTTGTCATTTTCATAAAGGATTGATAAGAAGGCACACTTTCTGGTTTTTTGAAAAAGGTAGCAAGAATTGTGATATTTTTAAATTTATCACCAGTGATACCACATGTAGTTAACCGATTTATTGGAATATATAGACTTTGCTACCACATTCAACTGAACTTGGTTGTTTTTAATATTTATCACCGCGACATAGGCGTTTTTGTTAAAATGTTTCATTTTAAACTGCTGTAAATAGGTGCCTTTGTTTTGGTAGTTTTAGTCCCAAAAAAATCTATGCATATACAGGTACTCATTCCTCTTTGATTTGCTCGAAAAGTTAAATTTTTATCAAAAATTACATTGGCTGTTTAAAAACTCATTATAATCCCTGAAATGTGATAATTAGGTAAATTAAATTAAAAAACAAACAAAAAAGTTTATTAAATTAATATTTACTCTTACAAAATAGGTTCTTGTAAGTTAACAAGCAATTATGCAGATATTACTAAGTAAATGTACTTGCTTAAAATTCACACACGAATGTGGTTTTAACATGTTAAATTAACTAACCCTTCTTATAACTCTTTCCACATGTATGTATTCTTAGAGATGCTATTCTTTTACTTAATTGTACATCTTCTGGAGAACTTTTTTCATTCTGTGATACACTAGGTGTGGCTTTACTAAAGTGCATCCCATGTTTTCAAGTAGCTGAATATTCTGAAACCCCTATCTGCCATTATATGGGATCCAGGAACCAGTTTGTTTAAATACCCACATTTTTCTATTATTTCTTTATCACTAGTTCTTCCACAAAATGATGAATAAATTCGGTATCTTCAAAACTTTCAGGAGATTCTGCATTTTCTTCCAGAAGGGTTTTTAGGTTATACACCTAAGAATTTACAGGAGCCTCATTTTCAATTTCCTGAAGGGGACAATTCGCAGAAATTGCTACTACATCTTGATAATCCGGTGTATTTTTATTAAAAAGTTCACGAGAAACATCGCCAGTAGAAGGTTGATTTTCTTCTTTCCAAATTTCTAGGAACACTAATAAATATTTTTGAAGATGAATGTGAATCATTATCACATTCTGGAACAAAACACTTTTTCGTAGTCATAATATTTATAAAAAGTACAAAATTAAACACTCAAATTCCGAATAAATTCTTGATCGAGACACTATGACAGATGCCATACACAGTGCTGCCATTTTGCCATTTTCTGAATTATTAAGTGACTTTTAAAACAATGAAACTTTAAATATGGTAAAAGTTTAAACAGAAATAATACTTTCAAAAAACATTTGATATTATGTATTTAAAAGATATTTGTTTAACAATGTTTTAGAAGTCTAAAATTAAGAAGGAGTACACAAACGAACGTACATCACTTCTCGTAAACCTTCTAGCCGGCAACGTTGTGCGCTAGCTCCTATTGGTCTATTCCCGGTGACGTCATAAATTTAAAAAAATTCATAACTCCGGCAAATGAATAGATAAAAAAAAAATAAAAAAAATGTAGTTTTATTTTCAACTCTATTATTCATAAAAAAAATTTCAAAATTTTTGAACATGCCTCATTGCTCTTACAACTCGAGTAATGTACTATACTTTATCTACAATCATAATCATATATTCTTAATAACGAGAAAGTTTTCGTTATCTGTAATATTTATTAAATACATCTAATTAAAAATATTGTAAATTGCAAATGCAACTACTAAATTCACTGAAGAAAAATTGTTTCAAATACCAACCTTTGTTGATATTATTGTGAATCAACAGCTTCATTTAAATATTTACTTATTTCATCAAAACAGTTTCTACTTTTAAAAACGGTTTGCTTTTAATTCTGGGTACGTTTCAAAATTCACTTTATTTTATATGGAAATGACGATTTTTGACATATAATACATTGCGTAAAATGATGCAGGTTTGAATTGTTCCATAACTTCCTTAAAATATGTAAAAAACACATTCTCAAAGAATTAGTTTACATTGGTTTTTATATAAGCTATTGGTATAGATACCTACTATTTCATACCTTGCCCTTGATTTTAAGGGATGTAACTTTTTAGTAATATTAGCAGCTTTTGCAAGAATATCAGGAGAAGTTCCTCGAAATTAATTTTTACTAGGTATCTGACAAACTCATTTTATTCTTAAAAAAATAATTTTGTAACTACAATAATGGCGATTGTTCTATTTCTGAAATGTCAGAACTCTTTATCGGAACTATGGCGATCACTTAGCAACTGAGTAATATGGATAGTTTGATAAATGAAACTGTTATATAATATATAACAGTATCTGTAATGATGTATTTACTTATAAATAAAACGATACATAATATATGATTTACTGTGGTGGTTGTAGATAAAAGTGTATAAACATTTTCACTGTTAAATAATAAACCAAAATTTATTTATATTCTTTTTGAATCTTATTTTTAATGGTTACAATTCTCTTTTTGCTAAAATTATATGTAACTTTGAGTTAATCGGTTAATTTTGTCCTTTCGGTAAAGCTCTATCATTTATAATTCTCAACTAGCTTTTTAAAGATAAAAAAAGAGTTATTGGCGCCCATATATACTTAAAAATATTTCCCAAAGGTGTCTATTAGAAAAGCTTGAATTCACGACTAAGAAAACTACAGTCTCATATGCTCATTTGATTTTCTGATTGGATTAAGACGATTAAGATAAGTAAATATGGTTTGGTATAAAAATATCTAAGAGCTAGTCAAAATTAAATATAATCAATTAACAAAGATAATTAAACGTTAATTATTAATAATTAACACCAGTATATTACAAAATGCCGAAAATTATAATTTTTATGTAAATACCTTTTAAAATGTTGCAATTTTGCACTATTAGTACTTACATGCATTATTAAGAAGCTCCCTCCATAAATGGTTAGGAATCCTTACCTGAAAGGAATAAAATTTGATTTAAAAATAGTTATAAATAAATACAGGAATAAATTAAATTGTAAGTGTTGTGGAAGCTTTTTAATATATTGAATCTAGAAAAAAAATGTGGTTTTATTATTGGAAACACGAAAAAAAAATTAATATAAAACATGTTTGAACATATTTAACAATTACTCTTAAATGTACATTTTTAAAACAAAACACCCTGCAGGTATACATATTTGATTGTTTTCACATCTTTAAACAATTTTAGTATACTTCAATAAGTTCCTATGTTGTATATAGGGTGTGTGAAAATGCAAGGTTATGATTTTCTCAATTTTTTAAATAGAAAACCCTGTTTGTTATATCATCCCAATTAATTAACACCATTTAAAAATTGAGAAAATCGTAACTTCGCCTTTTTATACACCCTATATGCAACATAGCAAATAAATGAAGTCAATTAAAATTATTTGTGAAAACAATCAAATATGTATAACTACTTGCGGGTGTTTTGGTCCAATTATTTTTTAATAAAAAATGTTCAAAGTGGGGAATGGAACATTTCAAATTTTTTTTGGACAAAATTTTTTTGGTCAAAATTTTTTTTGAAAAAATTTTTGGTAATTTTTTTTTTTGATAATAAAAAAGTAGCGAAAGTGTCGATGTCTTGATGCCATATCTTAAAATTTAGAGGAAACTATATTTTATGCACATTTACACAAATATAAATAATACATACAGGATACTCATTTTTTAACGTTTTCTTATTAGGACGAATTGTAAATAAAATTTGGTGCTGTCTAAAATCAAATACTAAATTAAATATAAAGTAAATGCCTTTATACGAGGGAAATCAAAAATGCACTCAAGAGTAAAGTGTCGTTATTTACATTTTGCTAATTGAAGACAATCATATAAAGTAACAAAATACTGATTTAAAACGCGTACGAGGAAAGATTGTAAAAAAATGGTTAAAAATGTAACTTTTTAAAGTGTGCTGAGTTTTTTTGTAAATAAAGTGTGAATTCGACAAAATGGGCATGGGTTAGTTATGCATTCAAAAAAAATGTTCAAAGTAGGGAATGGAACATTTCAAATTTTTTTTGGACAAAATTTTTTGTCAAAATTTTTTTTGAAAAGTTTTTTTGATAAAAATTTTTTTCAAAATTTTTTTTAGTCCAAATTTTTTTTTTGTCAAATTTTTTTTGGTAAAAATTTTTTTTTTGTCAAAATTTTTTTTGGTCAAAATTTTTTTGGTCAAAATTTTTTTTGTTCAAATTTTTTTTTTGGTCAAAATTTTTTTGGTCAAAATTTTTTTTGGTGAGATTTTTTTTGGTAAGCTTTTTTTGTCATTTTTTTTGTTAAAATTTTTTTTGGTTAAAATTTTTTTTTCACAAAATTTTTTTTGGTCAAAATTCTTTTTGGTCAAAATTTTTTTAAAGTGTGCTGAGTTTTTTTGTAAATAAAGTGTGAATTCGACAAAATGGGCATGGGTTAGTTATGCATTCAAAAAAAATGTTCAAAGTAGGGAATGGAACATTTCAAATTTTTTTTGGACAAAATTTTTTGTCAAAATTTTTTTTGAAAAGTTTTTTTGATAAAAATTTTTTTCAAAATTTTTTTTAGTCCAAATTTTTTTTGGTAAAAATTTTTTTTTTGTCAAAATTTTTTTTGGTCAAAATTTTTTTGGTCAGAATTTTTTTTGTTCAAAATTTTTTTTTGGTCAAAATTTTTTTGGTCAAAATTTTTTTTGGTGAGATTTTTTTTGGTAAGCTTTTTTTGTCATTTTTTTTGTTAAAATTTTTTTTGGTTAAAATTTTTTTTTCACAAAATTTTTTTTGGTCAAAATTCTTTTTGGTCAAAATTTTTTTAAAGTGTGCTGAGTTTTTTTGTAAATAAAGTGTGAATTCGACAAAATGGGCATGGGTTAGTTATGCATTCAAAAAAAATGTTCAAAGTAGGGAATGGAACATTTCAAATTTTTTTTGGACAAAATTTTTTGTCAAAATTTTTTTTGAAAAGTTTTTTTGATAAAAATTTTTTTCAAAATTTTTTTTAGTCCAAATTTTTTTTTTGTCAAATTTTTTTTGGTAAAAATTTTTTTTTGTCAAATTTTTTTTTGGTCAAAATTTTTTTGGTCAAAATTTTTTTTGGTGAGATTTTTTTTGGTAAGCTTTTTTTGTCATTTTTTTTGTTAAAATTTTTTTTTGTTAAAATTTTTTTTTCACAAAATTTTTTTTGGTCAAAATTCTTTTTGGTCAAAATTTTTTTAAAGTGTGCTGAGTTTTTTTGTAAATAAAGTGTGAATTCGACAAAATGGGCATGGGTTAGTTATGCATTCAAAAAAAATGTTCAAAGTAGGGAATGGAACATTTCAAATTTTTTTTGGACAAAATTTTTTGTCAAAATTTTTTTTGAAAATATTTTTTGATAAAAATTTTTTTCAAAATTTTTTTTTGTCCAAATTTTTTTTTTGTCAAATTTTTTTTGGTAAAAATTTTTTTTTGGTCAAAATTTTTTTTGGTCAAAATTTTTTTTGGTCAAAATTTTTTTTGTTCAAAATTTTTTTTTGGTCAAAATTTTTTTGGTCAAAATTTTTTTGGTCAAAATTTTTTTTGGTGAGATTTTTTTTGGTAAGCTTTTTTTGTCATTTTTTTTTGTTAAAATTTTTTTTTGATTAAAATTTTTTTTTCACAAAATTTTGTCAAAATTTTTGTGTGGTAAAAATTTTTTTGGTCAAAATTTTTTTGGTCAAAATTTTTTTTGGTGAGATTTTTTTTGGTAAGCTTTTTTTGTCATTTTTTTTTGTTAAAATTTTTTTTGGTTAAAATTTTTTTTTCACAAAATTTTTTTTTTGGCAAAATTTTTTTGGTCAAAATTTTTTTTGGTCAAAATTCTTTTTGGTCAAAATTCTTTTTGGTCAAAATTTTTTTTGGTCAAAATTTTTTTTGGTCAATTTTTTTTGGTCAAAATTTTTTTATTCAAAAATTTTTTTGGTCAAAAATTTTTTTGGTCAAAATTTTTTTTGGTCATTTTTTTTGGACAAAAATTTTTTTTGGTCAAATTTTTTTTTAACAATTTTTTTTTTGGCAAAATTTTTTTTTGTCAAAATTTTTTTTGGTCAAAAATTTTTTTGGTCAAAATTTTTTTTTTGTCAAAATTTTTTTGGTCAATTTTTTTTGGTCAAAATTTTGTTTGGTCAAAATTTTTTTTGGTCCAAATTTTTTTTGGTCCAAATTTTTTTTTGTTAAATTTTTTTGTCAAAATTTTTTTGGTCAAAATTTTCTTTGGTCAAAATTTTTTTTGAAAAATTTTTTGGTAATTTTTTTTTTATAATAAAAAAGTAGCGAAAGTGTCGACGTCTTGATGCCATATCTTAAAATTTAGAGGAAACTATATTTTATGCACATTTACACAAATATAAATAATACATACAGGATACTCATTTTTTAACGTTTTCTTATTAGGACGAATTGTAAATAAAATTTGGTGCTCTGTCTAAAATCAAATACTAAATTAAATATAAAGTAAATGCCTTTATACGAGGAAAATCAAAAATGCACTCAAGAGTAAAGTGTCGTTATTTACACTTTGCTAATTGAAGACAATCATATAAAGTAACAAAATACTGATTTAAAACGCGTACGAGGAAAGATTGTAAAAAAATGGTTAAAAATGTAACTTTTTAAAGTGTGCTGAGTTTTTTTCGTAAATAAAGTGTGAATTCGACAAAATGGGCATGGGTTAGTTATGCATTCAATATGTGAATTATCATAAGAGAAACAATCATCAATACAATAAAGTTATTATATAAGAAGTTTATTACATTTTTGCTGTATATCTTTAATTTTTTATAATGTTTTTGATAAAATATAAAATACAACAACTTTGCTTCTATTTATTTTTTGCATACCGCCTGTCGTTTTTTTAGTTACTTCAGAGATGTGCATGCAAAAGTTTAGATATTTGTTTTCTAGAAAACAAAAGACATTCGCAAAAATATAAGGAGACAATAAAGTTGTATTTTTAGTTGTTTTATTCAAAACAGGTATCAACATTGTAAATTTCTACTGGAAGCTATAACTTTTAGTTAAAATTCCCTTATTTTGGACATGTGTTTAACAAACAAAAAATATTTATTTTGGTGTCCCCTACCACCTTTCGGTTTAGTTTATTGCTGTTTAAACTTCAATTTTGATTTATAAAGATATGAAGCAGTGCATTTTTTATTTCCATTTGGATCAACCTACCCTTACCTCATGTTTGATTAGCCCCTCATTTATCGACCACCCTGTATATTTAAGAATAATTGTTAAATATGGTTATACAACTTTTATATTATTTTTTTTTCAAATAATAAAAGAGCTACGCACTGATTGTACACCCTGTATATGTATTATTGACTAACATGCTGGCATCGTTGAATAGGTAAATTCATAAGGAATTTTATGCTAAAATAATATACGGGGTGTTGCATTTAAAAAAATTGAACTTAAAATTAGCCATATTTAAGACATGTTTTAAAACAATCTGTATAAAATAAACCAGTTCTATCACCACTATTCGTTAGCTTAGTATTTTATAAGTCCGTATACTAAACAGTTTTAAAATCGATGTAAGTCTACCAAAATTATGATAATTTATTTTGGGGACTGCATCGTTATCTAATTTTATAAAAAAACTAATTGCTTGGCAACCTGTAATATTAAAAAAAAAATTCTACTGTTGAATATAGTATTAGAAAACCATTTTGTAACTTAAATAAAATACAGGGCGTTCAATTTAAAAAATATACATTTTTATTTATCAATTAAAAACGCAACACCCTTTATATCCAAAAATATTAATTCACTTTGCAGGATATTTTTAAATTTACATATCAACGTGTTGTCACACTCCGTGCTCTTTCGAATTAAAATTATTTCACTTCTTACCAAAAAATAACCACCCTTAATGACAGACGGGAGAAAATCATTTCACAAAAACTGTCGCTGTCCCGGTCTATGGTTTTTATAGTACAAATAAATCTATTGATAGATATTATGGACATTATACAAATAGCAATATTCGAGGGTGGTATATAAAAATTGTGGCAGATGTCTTTGTGGTAATAGTTAAAAAGAAAGTTTAGATTTTTTGGAATTATTGATTGTCAGAGGAAAATAAAAAATGTCAGGAGAAAGATTGTAGGGGTTTTTTGATAGAATTGTTTGAAGTTGTTTGCAGTTGTAATATAAATAAAGAAAAATCATACAAAAAGGTAAAAATAAATTGATTTAACAAAGAAGAGAATAGAATGAACCAAAAAGGCGGAGATGGCAGAAGCAGAGACGACAGAGACGACAAAAACAACAAAGATGACAGAGACGACAGAGACGACAGAGACGACAAAGACGACAGACACGTTAGAGAAGACAAAGACGACAAAGCTGACAGAGACGACAGAGACAGGCAGAGACAAGCAGAGGTGGGTAACAGAGGAAGAGGACAAGACATAATTTTTATGTTTTTTTTTTTTATTTAATTTAGTATCTTATTTTAGATAAAAGAATCCACCCCGAGTTCATATTTTATATTGATTAGAATTCATAAATACACTATTTTCTAATTATGTGAATGATTAGAATTCATAAAGACAATGAGTGTAGGTTTCTTTACCACTATTTTCTAATTATGTGAAACAGTTAAAAAAAAAAAACGCACACTGTACTCCTATATATCCAAACTGTCGAGTAAACAGACATATTTTATTGACGAAATAAGCAATTGCGAATAAGCGGCGTCCTTAAAACGCTATAAAAAAACTTTTCCTGTTTGTCTTGATTTCGGTCGGTAAATGTCGGGCGTCGGTGGCTTCGAATTTCCCTACCACTTGCACTGAAGTTTGCCTACAAAATTTAAATACACTTCCAGGATTACTCTTATTTGTGCTTTCAGTATTTTAAAACTTTCAACGTAGATATCCCATCAACGGTTAAAGTGAAATATGGTGTATGTTTTATGGGGCGGATTTATCTAAATTGAAGTAGAGCTGGTCGAGAGAAACAAAACGAAAAAAAAAAAAAACATAGCAAAAGAGTCTTAAATGCTTTATGGTAGATATTAAATGCATTTTATATGTTTTACGTGTTATTTTGAAGTGTAACTGAATAGAAATTTTAGTCGCGTATTGTAACTGTAATTTCCACCTCTAATCATTTTGATATTCCAGGTCAGGCGTAATACTAAGCAATCGCACTATTCGCTAAGTGATAAGCCCTCTGGAGGAAATTTGTAAAAGGTGCCTATAATTAGGATTTTGTTCAGTGTTGCCAGGAGTATCAGACTTTCGCTACATCGTCGGATTTTTTGCCTTTTAAGAAGTGGAAAGACATTTTTTTAAGTAGCGAAATTTGTGTCTAGCAATATATAATCATACTCTATATTTATTTAAGGTTTTTTTATAGAACCGATTTATTATATTGATTTTTTTAAACTTCAGTTCATTTATCAATTTTGTTTTAAAACCAGTTCATCATTTGGCAACATTGGCGTTCTTGTTCACTGTTTATATTCTAACAACAGCAATTAATTAAAAACTCAGTGATATAATTTCAAAATATGCAACCCCAAAACGTATCAATTAATGACCTCACTACCCCTTATGAAATTAGGGAGATACTGTTCAGGTTAAAAAGCAGAAAGGCCCCGGGTCCTGACGAAATCAATAACATACTTTTGAAAAACCTTTCAAAAAAGGCAATTATACAGCTGCATCATATTGTACATTCCATTATTAGAACTCAATATTATCCCACTACATTAAAATCCGCAAATGTCATTCCGATTAAGAAAGCCAACAAAAACCCCAAATCAGTAGACAGTTTTCGACCCATATAATTGATATCTGGTATTTTAAAGATCATAGACAAAATATTACTGAAGCGACTACAAAACATAGACAAGGACAAATATGTCATCCCTAGGGAACAACACGGTTTCAGGGAGGGACACAGTATTGTTGGGACAGGTCAGACAGGACAAGTCAGCAGGACACTTCAGTTTTTTAATTTGTTTTTTTTTATATATAAAAACTACTTATGACACATGTTTAGGCTGTTTTAAAATCCTAAAAATGTGGTAAGTATATTTGTTTTCAGAAAAAAAAAACTTTGAAGTCAGCAAGGAATTGCGATTTTTTTTAAAAATGCCAAATTTCGAATATTTTATAATATTGTAGGAGCCAAAAAACGTGGTGTGGTTTAAAAAAAACTGGGGTGCTCTGCTGGATTCGTTTGAAGCTAACAAAGCATCCCGTATTTTTTTATTTTATAATACTCAATAGCTTAAAATGAGACATAGCTGTTTAAACAAAAAATTGTACTTTTAAAAATAGCAGTTTTTTTCGAAAAGCTCTATGATATTTCAAAAATGTGAAAATGTGGTGAGATTGTTTTGAAAATTCGAGGTTCTTTACTGGATTCGTTCAGAGCTAGTAAAGCTCTGCTCGTCTTGTTACATAAAATAAGGCATTTTGTAGCTGGTTATATAGTTATTTTATAACTGCATATCTAACCCTTTTATTTTTTCAGGTGGATGTAAACATGAGGCTTCATAGAAGAAGTGAGGAACCATCTGTAACATCTACTCAGTGTTATTGGAAAGGCTCTAATTTATCAAAATGCGTAAATATTGATGTACACTTGGCTAGATTGTTAAAGAAACTTCTTCATCCACTACAGGAAAATAAATCAGTACTTTTATATTCTTAGGATTTGTATATATATTTTTATTTGTAAATAAATTGTTTTTTACTTAATTTTCTCATTTTTTATTAAAAGGTTAATAAATAAAATTTTCTCAGATTTTTATGTTTTTGTTTGTAAACAATAATTGAAGAGTTTTTATTAAAAATCACCAATGTTATTAATAATAACTTAAGTCAATATTATTCTTTCTCCTTTTTTAAAGCTACTATCAATAAAGGTATTACTTTAGCTTGACCTACGATCAATTTTTAATTTTGTGATATATTTGGTTTGACAGAAAAAAATTATAACCCTTTGACATTGGTTGTTTTTACTTAGATTTTCATAAAAAATAAATGGAACTGCAAACATGTTTTACTTAATAACGAATAGCAACATTAAATTTTTTTTTCATTTTTATCACTGTTGTCATTTTCGTAAAGGATTGATAAGAAGGCACACTTTCTGGTTTTTTGAAAAAGGTGGCAAGAATTGTGATATTTTTAAATTTATCACCAGTGATACCACATGTAGTTACCTGATTTATTGGAATATATAGACTTTGCTACCACATTCAACTGAACTTGGTTGTTTTTAATATTTATCACTGTGACATAGGCGTTTTTGTTAAAATGTTTCATTTTAAACTGCTGTAAATAATTGCCTTTGGTTTGGTAGTTTTAGTCCCAAAAAAATCTATGCATATACAGGTACTCATTCCTCTTTGCTTTGCTCGAAAAGTTAAAATTTTATAAAAAATTACATTGGCTGTTTAAAAACTCATTATAATCCCTGAAATGTGATAATTAGGTAAATTAAATTAAAAAACAAATAAAAAAAGTTTATTTAATTAAAATAGGTAAGTTAACAAGTAATTATGCAGATATTACTAAGTGAATGTACTTGCTTAAAATTCACACAGGAATGTGGTTTTAACATGTTAAATTAAGTAACCCTTCTTATAACTCTTTCCACATGTATTTTCAGAGATGCTATTCTTTTACTTAATTGTACATCTTCTGGAGAACTTTTTTATTCTGTGATACACTAGGTGTGGCTTTACTAAAGTGCGTCCCATGTTTTCAAGTAGCTGAATATTCTGAAACCCCTATCTGCCATTATATGGGATCCAGGAACCAGTTTGTTTAAATATCCACATTTTTCTTATTATTTCTTTATCACTAGTTCTTCCACAAAATGATGAATAAATTCGGTATCTTCAAAACTTTCAGGAGATTCTGCATTTTCTTCCAGAAGGGTTTTTAGGTTATACACCTAAGAATTTATAGTAGCCTCATTTTCAATTTCCTGAAGGGGACAATTAGCAGAAATTTCTGCTACATCTTGATAATCCGGTGTATTTTTATTAAAAAGTTCACGAGAAACATCGCTAGTACTCGTAAAAGGTTGATTTTCTTCTTTCCAAATTTCTAGGAACACTAATAAATATTTTTGAAGATGAATGTGAATCATTATCACATTCTGGAACAAAACACTTTTTCGTAGTCATAATATTTATAAAAATCTGATGTGTCCAACACATGACTTTCCTATCTAGTTATTACAGGCTTTTTCCGGTTATTTTGTACAACTTATTGCAGCACCTCCATAAATGTTTAGAGGATAAAATAAATATATACATTTTCCACATGCATCTACCTAGAGACATTTTTCTATATTCATTGAAAATGAAAATACTGAAAAATTTAAATTTAGCACTTTTCCTACAATTTTTCCATTACGGTCCATTTTAGAAAAATCATGTATAAACAAAAATTATAGAGATCGATATCGCAAACAACTTTTATTTCAACAATTTTCATAAAAATCAGAATTTTGCACATTTTGTCAAATTTCTCCAATACGGACCATTTCAGGAAATTTTGACATGAAACAAAAATTATAGATAATAATATTAGAAATAACTTTTATTTGAACAATTTTTTTCTCCAAACATAAATAACAGATATATTCCATAAAATATAAAAACGGCCCCCCATAAAGTACCCCCCAGATGTTCCGACTTTGTTCAAAATCTAATCATTTCACGTCAGGCCGAAATAAAACTTAAGTTTAAAATTTAATGTTTTTTTCTTTATCCGTTTTTGAGTTTTCTTCAAATTTCGAAATTTACACATTCTCTCAAATATCTCGAATATGGTCCATTTTAGAGAAATTATGTATAAAATAAAAATTATAGAGAATTATATTACAAACAACTTTTGTTTGAACAATTTTTATAAAAAAATATTTTTTTACATTTTGTCAAATTTCTCGAATACGGACCATTTTAGGAAAATTTTGTATGGAACAAAAATTTTAGATAAGAAGTAACTTTTATTTAAAGAATTTGTTTCTCCAAACGTAAATAACAGATATATTCCATAAAATATAAAAATGACCACCTATAAAGTACCCCCCCAGATGTTCCGACACTGTCCAAAATCTAATCAGCACATTGAACGCTGAAACAAAGCTTAAATTTAAAATTTAGTGTTTTTCTGTGTATCGGTTCATGAGTTATGCGACACACAGACACACACACAGACATCATCGCGAAAATAGTCAAAACGGATTCAGGGGACCTCAAAACGTAAAAAGCCATCAAAAACTCGAGGTCGAAAAAAATCATGATTCCTATACTTTCCTTATATCTGTATACAGATGGGAAAGTAAAAAGTGTTCCTTAGTACGCACAGAAATTCAGAATTAACATCTGAAGGTGTAAAAGACTTAGAAAACTTCACCTCTGAACACGAACTTCATGATAAATCCACATGTAAATGTGATAGAGGTGCCGAAAGAATAAAGCAGAGGGAAGAAGCTAACGAGAAATGGAAAACAGAACGGGAAATTGAAATTAGGAATAATTACAAAGAAAAAGAAACTAATTACAAGTTTACTGAAAATAAGCCTAAATAAAAGAAGCTGAGCTTCAAAGAGAGACAATTTTGAAACTTATTGAGTTACTGTAAATGCTTAATACTGTTACTTTAAAAATATAATTTTAAAACGAAATATATTTTATTTTCATTGTCCAACGTCCAACGTAAAAATCCGTCGAAAACTCGAGGTCGAAAAAAATCATGATTCCTATACTTTCCTTATCTCTGTATACAGATAGGAAAGTAAAAATTACAAAATTAAATACTCAATTTCCAAATAAATTCTTGATCGAGACACTATGATGACAGATGCCATACACAGTGCTGCCATTTTGCCATTTTGCCATTTTCTGAATTATTAAGTGACTTTTAAAATAATGAAACTTTAAATATGGTAAAAAAACAGAAATAAATACTTTCAAAAAACATTTGATATTATATATTTAAAAGATATTTGTTTACCGATGTTTTAGAAGTCTAAAAGTAAGAAGGAGTATACAAACGAACGTACATCACTTCTCGTAAACCTTCTAGCCGGCAACGTTGTGGCGCTAGCTCATATTGGTCTATTCCCGGTGACGTCATAAATTTAAAAAAATTCCTAACTCTGGAAAATGAAGAGATAAAAAAATGTAGCTTTATTTTCAACTTTATTATTCATAAAAAAAAATTCAAAATTTTTGAACATGCCCCATTCCCAGTATTTCAGAAACATCTTCCCTTCAGATATTTAACGTTCACAATTGTACATTTAACATAAATATTCAAAAATATTGTATTTGGCCAACTTAGGCATTATCTAGTTTCTGTTTAGTTGTATGTAGTATTTGTTGATTATTACTTAATTGTAACTATAAAATAAAATAAATAAAATTAGTTTACATTAAAAAGTCGGTCTTAAAAAAAATATTGTACGTCACACGACCGGAAATTAGTGTTTTACAGGTCTCACCAAGCTTGCAGGACTCGCCTACGGCTCGCCCTGGAATCTGCTTGTCTCGACCTGTAAAACACTACTTTCCGGTCTTGTAACGTAAATTACTATAGTGGGTGTCTACGTCGAGAAAAAAGTAACTATACCAAATTTCAAGTCAATCGGTCTTATAGTTTTGGAGTTCTCGTGATGAGTCAGTGAGTGGTAGATATACAGTTAATGACTAATTATTTCACTATGAAAACTTTTATATATTTTTTAGTATTTCCTATCCCCGAAATCTCAAAAGAAACTTGGATATTCACAAAGCAGAACTCGCAAATAACTTTTTATCTCCAGATACAAGCAAACTTTTTCTTTCATTTTAAAACTTCCTTTGAATACTTTATATCAGATTTTGATGTAGCGACACCATTAACCCAATGAAACCGTCTCAATTCTCAACGTCCGCACCGTAAAAGCAGCATCTCAAAGTGTATTGTCAGAAATGGTCAGGGTACTTAAAATCGAAAGCGTGTCAAAAGTCGGCTCTTGTAAATTTCCCGAGAGTTTTCTCGGGTTTTCTCTTAGATTTTAGTGTGCACAGCTAGCTGTCACTTAGAAGTTGAGCTAGACACAGACGAAGTCAGCGAAGATGAAAGCCGTTCCATGTCTCGAAAGTGTCCGCTTCGGTCAAGATGTCAGAAAAGCTTTTAAAACACACTTAGGTGAAGTTGCGACTCCGCGCCAGGCTTTAGAGCAGAGATGGATCTAGGGGCGAGGGGTGCGTGAAAGCTTTCACGGTAATCTTTATATGTAGGTACATTATTTACTTAGCTCTGAGATTTCGCTGGTTATCCAGGAAACAGAATGTAAAATGTTCGGAGCGACAAAGAATATGTAAACTAATTTAAAAAGGGGTTCCATTGACGATAAGTTACTGAAAGGCAGTAAGGGACGAATTATAATAGCGATCAGTTTCTGATAGATATTAGGTTAATAGAATGAGAATATTTCGTAAAAAACAACACGCGAAACTTTTATATAGGGTTAGTCATAGAGTGTAAATAAAGGTTATTTGGACCTAAATATAAGGATTAATAAAATGTTGCTATGGAAAAAGATAAAGAGTGTTAAAGTTGAAATAGAGAGAGAGAGAGAGAGAGAGAGAGAGAGAGAGAGAGAGAGAGAGAGAGAGAGAGAGAGAGAGAGAGAGAGAGAGAGAGAGAGAGAGAGAGAGAGAGAGAGAGAGAGAGAGAGAAAGAGAGAGAGAGAATATATGTTTATTGTCAAAGATACATTATCTTATGGACAAACACATGAAATATATAAATAAATAAAAAGTTAAAAAGATAAAATAAAATCCAAATAAAACTAATAACATACATAAAAGTTACACTTATAACTAATATAAAACTCATAGAATTATTTACTATGATTGTCATGATAAAATTCATCTATATCATAATATAATTCGGACACTCTCCTTAATTGGTAATTGCAAACTAGATAGTTTCAAATACTTATCCAAAATTATACTAACAAATAAAGAGAAATGTAAAGAGAAAATTATGTTAACTAGGAAATCAGGTAGACATTTTTTTTAAATAAAAAACTATTATTAGTAACTGACTACATATTACCAAAAATTAAGGTAGCTGTTACAGACAGTATTGCTTTGAAAAATAAGCAGTAGCAGAAAATCAAAAGTTAGAAGGTAATGTCTGGTCTAACTCATAAATATTCCAATGATGTTAAAGGAAAAAATTGACTACAGGCAGTATAACTTGGTCGTGTAGGTAATAACAAAATAATAAAAAGCTTGATATAATATTCTGGCCTGACAATAAATATTCCATTGTTATTAAAAGGAAACAATTGACTACAGGCTGTATTACTTGATCGTGTAGGTAATAGTAGAATAAAATGCTAGTTATATTATTCCGGCCTGACAATAAATATTCCAAGGTGTAAAGGAAACAATTGACTACAGGCAGTATTACTTGGTCGAGTAGGTAATAGCAGAACCAAAAAGCTAGATACAATATTCTGGCCTGACATATATGAAAAATGTATCTTCAGATAAATGTAAAAACCAATATATTTAATTAATTAAAGGCACAAAGTTTTATCACTAACCAAAACATTTTTTACTCGATAGGCACAAAAATCAACTTTAGGTAAAAATCCAAAAACTATACACTTTTATCAGTGTATAATGAATATATAGATATATCACTAACAAAATAATAAATATGTGTAGATAAATATGTGTAAATATGTATAAATAAACACCGAACCACAAAATGCAGATACTATATAAAACTTGACGATACGATACACAGATTTATAGAAAAGGTTAAAATGACATGTAAGAAAGTATTAGTAAAAATATAAAAGACATGCAATTAGTATTATAAATCTCTGTGAAATACCTATGTGAATTAGAACGATAAGTTATAAGGAATCTATTTCAAAGTAGCGAGCTATTTAACCCAGTAGTTAAGGCGCCATTTTGTAACGTGATCTTGTTATTTTATTTATTTTTATAGTGTTTTGAGCTCTTATGATTTTGAGGAGTGGGTCAGGTTATTAAACAACTCGTATTACTTTGAAAAAGAATGTTGAGCACCACTATATTCAAAACTTACTAAACTTGATTATCAATTAATGATAAAAATATAGAAAATCACTAACCATTACGATATTATACTTAAATAAGGTTTCAGATAAGGTAGCGACAAATTCTAATTCACAGAGACTTACTTATTCAAATTTAAATAATTTATTCAAGAATGACATCTGTTGACAAGAGGTAGTATTTAAGGAGAGACTTGTAGAGGCCTTCTTCAAGGGGATTCGTATGATACTCTTCGGATATCACCAACTCTTAAGTATAAATCTTCATAGGCAAACTTAAATCTCATAAACTTCTTTAGATGACTCGAACTACACCTCTTGATATACTTGAAATAAACTTCTGTAGCTGGAACTAAACTTCTAAATTTATATACTTCTAAACATGCAGCTTGAACTTTCTTCTAAACTTCTAAACATCTAAAAAATATCTTTAGATATAACTCCTACAGAACCGTCTAGATACTAGGGATGCGCGATACGATCCGATATTTCAGAGTATCGATACTTTTACGTCCGATACTCGATATTTTGGATCGATACTTTGCTTTACGATATGTTGCAAGTATCGATACATTTCTACTGTATCGATACCTTTACGATCCGGGATTTTGGTTGGTGGCGGATCGGGGTGGCGTCATCTACTAGCAAAACGAAAAATTAAATACATTTACGCAACCGTTATTCATCGTTTGCAGTTTCTGTAAAAATGCATATACTTGATAAAATCGTATCGTTGTATGAAGATATCAACAACGATCGTATTCTAATTTCTTATGAGCACAGGGCTGGAACCCTGTGTCATGTAGAATTCTACTTATCGCTTTCTACAATGGAATCGATTACTTTCTTTTGTGATAAATACGTTATCAACCGCACGGGAAATATCGCAATGTGGTTTCTTATGAAACTAGTTATCCTGTAGTAAGTATATACCGTTGGTTTTCCGCTATGTTACACAGAGTGCCACAAAAGAATCTATTGTAGAAAGCGATAAGTAGAATTCTACATGACACAGAGTTCCAACCCAGTATCGTTCTATCCTCTGTCTGTCCTCTGTCAGTCAGCTGTCAAGTGGGCTGAGTGAATCCCTGAAATATTTTCATGTTATAAGTAGCTACTATTTTTTTATGTAGTTAGAAGTATCTAAAATAATTGGTTTGTTGTTTGTTTTATCTTTTGATTATGATGTAAGCCGCACAATTGTGCTGTGTACTTTGTGCGTTATTTTATAGGTATTGATCTTGTACATAATTATTTTTAAAATGGTGAATAAATGTTTTAAATAAAAAAAAAATAATATGATCTGTCTGTCTTCAATTTATTACTACCTGTCAAACTGTCAAGCCCTAATAAAGTGGGAATAACTGAAATAACTACTAAAAATCTCGGATCGTTAAAATATCGATATTTCGAGTATCGATACATCAACATTCGATATTTTACTGTATCGATACTTTACGTTCCAATCCGTATCGATACCTGATATCGATACTTTTAAGTGTATCGCGCATCCCTACTAGATACAGCCAGGCTACAAGGAAAAAGGTAAAAATATCAAAAAAGAAACTAGGAAGTTTTACATAAGAAACAGATAAAATGCTTTTTACTATTAAATATATAATTTAAACTATTAAGTGAATAGTTTCACAAAGACTAAAATTAATATAAAAAGGAAAAATCTTATTTAACATATTTAAATATAGTAAAGCATATTATCTCTTTCCTAACAAAATAATAGATAAAATTATATAAAACATGTGATTATTGTGTTTTTCATGTTGTTGAGGTTATGTTTCAAATTTGACATTTTAATTAGAAATTCTTGTACAAAATATATATTTTCAACAATATATCGGTATGAAAGCTTACCTTATAAAATCAGACGGTCATTAAGAATATTAATAGACAATTAGTACATTGGATGTCCAAGATAAAAGATAATTAAAAATTCAAATCAACTTCCTCGTTGACAGATATAAATCGAAAATGAATTATCAACTTTTGACACAAGGCATAAACGACAAATGACATTAGGGTAGAGATGTTTGCGTCAAAATAACGAAAACGGTTCCAACCGTTACAACTTTCACTCTAGCTGTGTGTTTTATTTCAAACTGAAAAATAAAAAAAAATTTAAACCACTCTTATATGATTTGGAGTGAGGGTAGCCATATGTAAGTGTAAGGGGTTAAAGAAAAGGTCCTTAATTTCTCACAAGTCAATTTAATTGGCGACCGGTTTCGAAGCTGTCACTTCATCATCAGGCACACCTTGACTATTTCCATAAAGGAAGCGCTACATAAAGTTTAACAAAACGAGTTAAAAAGTCATATGTAATACAATTAAATTGACTTGTGAGAAATAAAGGACCTTTTCTTTAACCCCTTACACTTAACTCTTATATGACCCGAAAACAAAAGAAAAGAATGCTAAATGTACCATTCTTTAAATATTTGATGGATATAAAAGATTAATTTCTTTAATTGGGCCAAAAGTATACAACTCTTTAAGTAAAAATATCAGACAAATAAAAAACAAAAACCTTTTTATAGAATTGTTAATTTTATGTAGTTTTAATCTATTTATATTGCACCTACAGATGTTTTTGTTGCATCTAGATGCATATTTTAAGAATAATTTCTCATTGTAGATTTATTTGATTTTGTATAATAAAATGTTTATTTTTCTTCCTAAAATAAAATAAAATCCCCCCCCCCCACGAGTCAGTCATATTGCCAATGTTAATCCTGTCGAAAGTTTAAAGCTTTGTCAGTATCAGACAAGGTTGTGAGAATACGTCCGGTGTTATATTATTCGCACAGCACGTTTAATTTATGATTTTGTGTTTACCAAGTTTTTCTTTTCGGCTACTACTGCCAGTTATGTTCCCCAGTCTCCACAGCATATTCCGAAAAAAAGGGAATAGATTGTTAAGTTAATGGACACTACTTAAAACCTATTTTTTTAAAACATTTTTAAAAACCTTGGTATAATTTAATAAGTTTACATAGGATCGATACTAGATAATTCTTCGTATCTTCTGTATTTCCTGTAAACATAAAAATCTCTAATATAGATGTAATATGTATAAAAATAACTAAACATTTAACCTTTGTCTTGCATGTATTTATCGACCCGGTGACAATCTTTTAAACGACACCAATACGCACCTATCAAAACTTGAAGATCTATCTGTTCTTGATAACACAATTATTATTGGAGACTTTAATTTTCATGATGAATGTTCCCAACGGCAACAACTACAAAAATCTTCAACCAACACGTTCCGAATCAATAATGATTCTTCAACACTCGATATTCTCTTTACAAATGACACACAATTATTGTCCTCCCTAGAGGTTAGTACTTCTTTTGGAAAATCCAATCACGCAATAATAACGGCACACGTACAATCTATCTACCCTCTCCTAAATCGGAAGAATATTTCTTAACGTTAGAAATCAATGACTTCACTACAGTTGATCATTCGCTTGCAATTACTGATTGGGATAACTTACTGCTGGCCTCTAATGATTGTTCATCTATGTGGAACAAATTTCACAACATCACTACACAAATTCTCTCAGAAAACATTATTAAACGTAGAGTTTATCGTAACAAATTAATACCCTGGATCACTTGGAACTACTAGAAATGATAAAACATAAACGCAAACTATGGAGAAGTTATAAAAACATACAAGATAACGACGATTTCATCTGCCACAGAAGATTTTCCAATCAGCTCAAGCGGCAACTGCCTTCTACGAGACAATCTTACGAAGAATCAATCGCTAACAGTGACAATACTAAAAAAAATCTTTAAATACATCCGTTCTTCTCTCATCCAAAGTGGCCACTCCTTTTCTTCAAAAGACTGATGAAAGTTTATGATCCTCCAATTTCAAAACAGCTGAGATCTTATCGCTCTCTTTTTCCAATGCCTACACCATCGAGTCACCAAACGCTGTATTACCCCATATTATCACTACACGTAATTTAGCTTCACTTGAAAATTACAAATCAAAACTAATTTACCGGGTATTAAAGCTAACTCATCCCCTGGCCTTGACGGCTTGACACCATATTTCTTAAAAAAATACGCAGGCCTTCTTTCATACCCTCTTTCTATAATAATTAATACATCTTTCACTCTGGATTCTCTTCCCTCCTCCTAGAAATCTGCATCTGTTACTCCGATCTTTAAAAAAGGCAATAAACTTGATCCTAATAACTACCGCCCTATGAGCTTCCTACCAGTTATTTGCAAGGTCATGGAATCTATTGTTGCCGAAAAAACGTCCTCCTTTTTAATCCATGAAAATGTTATACCTCAACAACAACACGGCTTCATTGAAGGAACATCGACTCTTACCAACCTCCTCCATTGTATTAATAATTGGACGAAAAGCCTATCGATGTCATTTATCTAAGGTTTTTGACAGAGTCCCAAAACGTCGACTACTTCATAAACTGGAACATCTAGGCATCCGCGATAACCTTCATAATTGGATCTTAAATTTTCTAAAAAGTAAGAGTTGGTAGCAAGTTCTCTTTAGAATGACCAGTCACAAGTGGTGTTCCACAGAGCTCGGTACTCGGCCCTTTCTTGTTTACTGCTTACGTAAGCGTCCTTAAAGCGCTAGTTTCATCCTTAATATGTTTTTATGTTGACGATACAAAAATATTTGCCAACCCTCTTCACGACCATCAGGCCCTTCAAAATGGCTTTAACAACTTACATTCATGGTGCTGCGACTGGCTCTTGCCCCTAAATATAAACAAATATGTTGTGCTCCATATTGATAAAAATAATCCGGAGTTGTTTTGTATTCAATCAAGATGCATGCATTAAATAGAGTGTCCTTGTACAACGATCTAGGTGTTACAGTGAATTCTAATGTATCGTGGAGTAATCATATCGATAATGTGTGCAAACGCGCAAACTCTAGATTATTTTTAATTCAAAAAATATTTTCAAAAATGTCGTTTGAAACTTTCTGCAGAATTCATAAATTCTGCGTCCGTTCTATCCTAGAATACGCAGGACCCGCGTAGGTCAATTCACTGGTTATTCGGCCAGCGCTGGATCTCGGCCTTTTTATCGTTTAAGACCAAATAATAAGAAAATAAAGTGTCATGGGCTTATTGTCAGTACTAAACAAGTTCCCGGCATCTTTTATCTATTCAAAGTGGTAGGGGTTGGTTTGGTATTGTAAGGGACAAGCGCGGGAAAAAGGCTTCGTTCTTGTCCTGACAATCAGCAGGAAACACATTCGTTTTAAATGTAAAAGTGCCTAATAGTGTGAATCAACGAAATAGTAAATATTTGATTATTTTTCTATTCCAGGTGCATGCAATATGTTTCAAATAGTAGAGGAGGGGTTAAACTATGTAAATTTGTGTCACACTTGAGCAAAAACTGGTTTTATAATTAAAATTTCTAGTGTCCGCGAACCAGTATTAAAAAAATATGTTTTTTTAGATCTCGGCCAAAGGGGCCGAGAATTAATTTAAAAAGTAAAGTTTTGATCTTAAATAAAATTATGAAAAACGAGTTTAAATGTGCTTTTGTTTTCATTTTTCTATTTATTTGCATGATTACTTTTTAAGTATTGGTTTGCGGCCGGTAAATTAAATATGAAATGTAGTTTGTTTGATTAATAAATATTTTGATAAATGTAGTGGCCGAGAACTAGCGCTTGTCGGCCACCTCGAAAAATGTGGGGCCGAAAACTAATATGTACAGTGATTTTGGTTCTCGGCCCTTTAAAAACCAAGTGGCCAAGAACTAGCGTCTCTCGGCCACTAAGAAAATACTGGAGGCCGAAAACTAATATTTACAGGGGTTTTGATTCTCGGCTCTGGAAAAACCTACTGACCGAGAACTAGCGTTTCTCGGCCACTACGAAAAATATGGGGGCCGAAAACTAATATTTACAGCGGTTTTAGTTCTCGGCCTTTAACATAAGTTAGGTTTCTTTGGCGTATTGAAGAGTGAATTATCATAAAATGAGGAAGACTAGAAAAATGCCTTTACAGGACAGGCTGCTTGCAGTAAGAATACCGGATGTGTTGAGAAAAACAGGCCCAACACTACTATTTAGCGGTTAATGAGGAAACAAAATTTAAAAAAATGGCTCATTGATCTGGCTGAATGTGAGTTTTCGATAAAAAACAGATGCTTTTGGATACAGTTTCTAAGATAAATGCAGATTCTAATCACAATTTATTTAAAGGCGGAATACCAAAACATGGTAGATGAATTTCATATCAGAGGTAATAGATAAAGCTTAAACAGCAGTTATATGACAATCTGTGAGAAAATGGTTTCAGAACCTAAAACAATATTGAAATGAGAATGTTTTGTGTTTTGTAATCCTAATATCCTGGAAGAGTGTTCAATGGAGAGTAATCAGGTTTCGCACTCCGTCAATCTAGTGGCAAAGTGTTTGGTCTAAAAGTTTTTCGAAATCATAAAAAAACATTTTTAATCTTGTTTAATGCTGAAGGAAAATTTGCTCCTCCATGTTAGGTCTGTCATTGATAATGTGCCAAGTGCGTTGGATTTTGGGAAAGTCGGAGAAAGTATGGTTGACATTATTTTTTTTTAATTATAATGGCTTTAATAACTGGTTTTTGTGTGGCCGAGAACTAATATAAAATTGGCCGAGAACTGTGAAGGGTGGCTGAGAACCAACAAATACGCACTTTTTTTAGTTTTTAATGTTTCATTACTATAAAGTTAAAAACACAACAAAAATCCATTTCTAGAGCCCTTGAAAACACTCCGACGGACATTTTTTTATAAAAGCAAATTACAATTTAAAGACTTCCTCTATATCTATTTGAAGATAAAGTCGATTTTTACGCTAAAAGGCCGAAAACCAGTGCACTGACCCTATCCAGACCTTGTACGCGTGTAACAGAGTCTTCGAAGTCTGGAACAACCTGCCCCAAGAAATTATATATTCCCAAAGTGTCGATGTTTACAAAAACAATATGCATATCAATAATATTTAGAACAAAGGGCATTGAATGCGCTCAATAACGGAAAACTTTATTAAAGAGATGCAGCAGATCGCTGTAGAATCCCCAAAAAGGACGCTTAACCCTTAATCACGGACATTTATTTTTATCACACAACTACGGACAAGGAGTCTGTCAGACTCCAACTCGAAACAAATGTAATGTGTTTTTTATACTTTTTTTTTCTGTAAATAATTATTAAACAATGTTTATTTTATGTAGTTTATTTGAAAAAAATATACATTTCTTACAAAAAAAATAAAGAAAATGGAAAAGTAAATTCTCAAAAATTTTTCCAACACCAAGTCAAATTTAATTACATAGTATGTTTATACACTAAAGAATCGAAAAAGAGAATGCAAAAATATGAATGCAACACTTATACAAATTATAATAAGTAAAATGAAATTCTTAAGCAAAACTACAAAAAAAACGTGCAAGCCAGTTTTTAACATATTTTTTTTTTGCTTAGTCTCGTTCATTCACACAGTTTATGCAACATTTATTTTGCAGCATTTATATTTTCACAAGAATATTTTATTTAAATCTACAAAGAATGTATTTACATGTACTAACCTTTTCATTACTATTAATATAAAACAATTAGCTTGAGTCGTAACTACTAAAGTATTTCACTTCTGTGGAATGTTTCTCAAAGACAATTTCATGTATTTGATTTGATAACTATTATATACTAAAAATTGTTCAATAGTATTTAGATTAAGCTCTGAAACATAAATCACAATAAAATAACTTTGTTTAATCACTTTACAATACATTACCATCTATAATTGTTTTATTGTGCATATAATTCAATTCTGGTAGCATTCTTTTTATAATATCTAATTATTGTTTATATTGTTTGATTCGAATAGTTAGGTTATGTCACTTCTTCAGTTCTTCTTTTTGTTAGTTTGATAAATTGCACTACTTCGTGAATGCATGTCATTTGTTACTGAGTGGCCTTAGTTAGAACTGTTATTGCGTACATTCGTTCGTTTGTATACAAATTTTTATTTTAACCAATCAAAAGCTATTATTTCAAATTTTGTTTAAATTCATTTCAAAATTCAAAATAACGCAGATAATTTTTTGTGCCTTTCTGGAACTTTGAATAGCCATTTTGCAAGTTCGTTCCTTTCTGTTTGAAAAGCCGCAAGAGTCACATCATTTCGTGTGAAGGCTAGTGTTAGTTTTGTCATCCCTTAATAGGTGAGTTTTTATTCAATAATTTTCTCAGGTTCTTTCACGAATCTCCTTCTTACGTTTCTGGATAGATATTATTTCCGTATTTCTTTTATCAGGGACCTACACTGGGACATAGTCCGGTAGAAAGCACGCCTTCCATGTTTTTTGTACTACATCGCTTGATGGTTTCTGAAGTACTCATTTATATGGAGATATCCATAATCAATACCTAATATCGTCCTTTTTATTGCATCAATTTGTATTGGAATAGCTGTAATAGCCGCATTTGGTTTCGTCTTCACGATGTATGAGTTACCACATTTCAAAGTCCAGCTGAGTATTTTTCGAGACGTAGTTTGCTGCTTACAACTACATTCAGCTGTGCCTTTCATCCAAGACCAGATTCAACTATACCTTTCCTTTGGACAATCCGCCACAAATGGAGTCAACCTATTTGTTACCAGTAACCGGCCCGAGATCTGTTACCGAAAGATCTAAGTCCAGTGAGCGAACCACGAGTTCACCAAACCAGGTTTTATTTAGTAATACATTTTTTTATTTAACTATTTAATTTGAATATAACACAACTGATGATTATAATTTGGTATATAATTTGGAACATAAAGTTATTTAACTTATATTAAAGGTTGTAAACCGAACATAGCTATGAAAGGTATTGTGGTATTAATATTTATTTAATATTATATATTTTTTTCTAATTAACTATAATAATTAAAAATCACTATTTTTAATTATTTTGTCGTATTAATATTTGTTCAATATTATACATATTTTTCTAATTAACTATAATAATTAAAAATCACTATTTTTAATTATTTTGTCGTATTAATATTTGTTCAATATTATACATATTTTCTAATTAACTATAATAATTTAAAAATCACAATTTTAAACATTAACTTCATTTATTGAGAATGTTAAGTTGATAAACATAGGTAATATGTTTGAAAGGTCATCATTTACATATAGATAAACCAGTAACTCTATTTTAAATATAATTTGTAAATAAATTGAGAGTGACATAATAAGTTGTTTCGTTTCCTTTTTTTTTTGGTACATAAATTTTCCCTTTTCAGAAAAGTTCATAATCATTGTTTATTTAAAAGTTTATTTGAATATTGGTTAATATCAAACAATATCAATATCATTGTAACTTTAAATTTTGCAACTTGGGAAAGTTTTAGTCGTATAGTTTGATATTGACATTTATTGTATTAAAGTTGCATGGCGCTCGACATTATTACTTTACTCAAACACATTGATTTAATTCCGAATTCACCCTAGCTCTCCAGACTGAAAAGCTGCCGTTCGCAGTGTGTTGCACTTAAAATTTATAATATTCAAATTTCTATTTTTTATTTTTTTAAAAAATCAGACATCTCAGAAAAAGTGCGGCACAATTTTCCGCTTCTTATTACCACCATCACTTGCTCCAAATTCATCACTGTCACTCTCGTCATTGTCAGAAACTTCGATATTATAATTTTCATTAACAGGCAAATAGTTTTGCTCGTCGTCACTAGCTTCTTGTTCGCTCGCAGACTCATGATCACTTTCTAAATGCACATTTTCATCAGCTTCGATGTCACTATTATCACAGTCTGTTTCATCGATCCATATTATCGCTTGTTTTTCAAAATTTTCATCTAAAATATTCACTTTCTTCGATGGACCAGGCGTAGGATTTGCCATAGCGTTAAATTTTTTATCACGTAACTACGGACGCGGAGTCTGAGAGACTCCCGGTATGCAAAATCAGAATAAAATAAAATTTCACGATACTGCTACTTTGAGACGTTCTAGAGCACTAAAAATGCGGAAGGTACACAAAGCAGCAGCAGCAGCAAATATCAGTTGTGGTGGGAGTAATGGGGTAAAATGCACGCCGCGTAGTCTGATAGACTCCCTGTCCGTGGTTAAGGGTTAAAAACCACCTTAAATCGGGGCAGGTCTAACTTAAAAACAAGAAAATCAATTTTCTCAACAAATTATTCGTTTATGTGAAATAGGATCACTATTACCTCTATTCTTGGTCACCTTTAAGTCGTCATATAGTTATGAATCACCCTGAATATGAAACTCATCATTTCTTTTAATAAAGTTTATACTCGTTTATTTCAGTAAAAAGGAAAAAGGTTTGGAGGCACAATCACATTCAGGGTTTTAAAACAATATTTTTATCAACAAACTAATGACTTCAACACAAAGAAAATTTGACAACAAAACTGTTATATATACATAAATGATTCATTAAAAGTAACTAACACAAAACTGGTCATTCAAATAACTTTGTACTGTTTTAAAATACATAGCCAATCACAACTGTAACACATAAAACAATGATGGACAACACGTTTGTGTCTACAAGTGGCCATCTTGCTTTCTATCTAACAATAAACAGACTAACTGTCTACACTCTACACACTGTCCACATAAGAGCAGGGCAGACATTATCGTAGCCATCATTCATAAAAAAATCCATATCTGAGACCTACAAGAGCGAACTAAATCATCCGATCCGACAGTCCGAATACGTGAATTGACCGCACTTCAACTTTCAGTCCTTCCAGTCAGAAACTGCAGCTAACAAGTAAACAAACAACTTAAAAAGGAGACGTATGAACATTATAAAGAGACGTAAAATATATTTTTTTACTAAAAATAGGTAGTATGGGTGGATAACATAATACATTTTCGTTTCATATTCATATAAATTGGTTTCCTTGTGTACTAGGGGGTTGTAGCCCTCCAGTCCTTATAGACAAGCCGCCAATGTGTCTTAAGTAATTTGTATTCAATATTTCTATTTTTTTTATGAACCGACCAAGAATTTTGATGTGTTTTGAATTAATTATAAATTTTATAAAGTAAAAGCATCTGATTTAGATTTGTTAAAGGCTTGCTTCTTGAATTTACCTGAAACCAGAATTAAACTCCAACTCCTACCTTTGATAAGTCTTATTACATAATTTATGGAGGTACGTTCCCTTCCATTACCACTCATCCAAAATCGCTCATCTCAACTTTCGCAACGAACCCGTCTGAATTATTGACTGCACCCCGTACATCATTTCTGCCAATCCAAACAATACAAATAGCGCTTACAGCACTTCGCACTTAGCGTTAATATGTAAACCCGGCCTAATGTGTATTTCGCCAGAACATTGATCTCGAATCTCGTCGGTTCCTTCAACGCCCATGAATCACTACCCACTTTTAATGAAATTAACTTTAAAAGCATCGTGAAAGCCTTTCAATGGACAAGTCCGGGAAAATAAGGCGCTGAAGCAGTGGCGTGCAGAGGTTTATCACTTATGCCGTTGTCTGTATTATACAGACAGTGCTAGTGCAAACAATTTTACAGAATATTGTCGAAACATTTATTTCTCCTTCAGTAAGTTTGGAAAATCGTATCACGTTCTGTAACAAATAACAACTCACAAACGGTGATCGATTATTTAACTTTTTGCAAGAGGTGTCATTTCGGGATAATCTGTGCAATTAATGCGAGGCATTTTGGATGAAATATCGCCAAATGTGGAAACTAATTAGGGAACAAATGGAAATTTTGCGCAGATGTGCTAATAGAAGCAACATGCCCAAGAGTAAGCGGTTAGATTTATGATGACAAGGAGGGGTCGTTGGACTAACCTCCTGAAACAACACAACTAACAAAGTTTTCAAATATCTACGCATTCGAGGTCTTTTTAATAAACCTGTGCAAAATCAAAGAGATGTAATTATTTTACCAATTTTTTTTTTATTCTAAGAACCGTAGGTTAGCTAATCAGACTGAACTAGATTTTTTCATGAACTCCAGATTTTTTCTCGTCAAATTAGAAATTATTAATTTTAAATTTGTATCTAGTTTTATTTTTTTATTAATTTGCTATATTTGCTATCTTTCTTCTATACAGGGTGTTAATAAAAAAGTGTCACAAAATAAAACGGGGGGGGTAGTATGGGCCAAAATATGCAGAAAAGTCTTAATAAACATATGTCCGCAAATGAATGGTTTCAGAGATACGGAGTGTTTTGTGTTTTGTATCATTTTTTGATTATCTTTTTTTCATTCTCAAAAACTTGCTTTTCTTATCGGAGTCTACCGATGTTTTTTTCATAGATACTATTTGCAGTTATTATTTTGTTGTGGGTGAATAATTTTATAAATTTTCGTTATGCCTGTTTACACTAATATTGAATTAGCTGACATGCATTTTATGTACGGTCGTGCAAATGGCAATGCGAGGGAAGCGCTACGTCAGTATTTGAACATCTCATTTAACTCTATGTTGTTATTGATTGTTTATAAATATCATTGTTTTTTTTATAATAATAAAAAATTGTTATAAACACAAAATGGTCCGTATCTCCGAAACCGTTAATTTGCGGTCATATATTTATTAAGACTTTTCTGCTTATTTTGGGTCATACTATTCACCATTTCATTTTGTGACACTTTTTTTTAACACCCTGCATATATAAAAATATATATAAATATATATAAAAGCGAAATTTACTCCTTTCTCGACGTAGACACCCACTAAGAACGGATTTTATAAACATCACATTTTAAAAGGGGGGGAAACGGGGGGAGAAAGTTTTTATGGGAGTATCGAATTTTTAAAGGTAGGAACTTGAAACTTGGAATTGTAGCTACTCATCATACATTATTATAAATAAATAAATCCTTTATTCATCTATCAAATATACAGATACATATGTTTGAATACACAACAAAATGTACATTTATGAGACTTGTCAAAAAAAAAAAAAAGAATTAGAATAATACAATATATAGCACTTCCATTTACAACATTTATCTAAAAAATATTTATATATAAATCTAAAATTAAATTAAAATTATTAAGAAATCTGCAGGAATTCTTCTACAGAATAAAACGCATTTTCAGATAAATATTTAAAAAGTTTAGTTTTAAAAACATTATAACTACTATTACCCAAAAGCCTAGTTATATGATTAAAATAGATGATGCCCTGATAACCCGCAAAGCCCTGCCCAATGGTCAACCGGGAATATGGCAGTCTTAAGTCATTGCCCTCTCCGTGTGTTGTGTTCCTGAATCATTTTACTTCGAATATATTGAGATTCATTTTTTTTTAATGTTTAATGTGGTCAAATATATATAGACATGGCAATGTTAATATTTCCAAAGATTTAAACAAATTCTTGCAAGATGCCCTATAGTGGGAACCAGGTTATACATCTAACTATTTTCTTATGAGTTATAAATACTTTCACACTATGTGAAGCGTTTTCCCAAAAAGTTAGTCCGTAGGTTAATAATGACTGTACCAGCCCAAAATAGGCCTAACTTTAATACATTCAGAGAAGTTGTATTGTGAAGTTGTCTAAAGATAAAACAAAAAACTGCTCATCCTTGAGACCACCCTTGTCAATATGTCCTTCCCATGTAAGCTTCTGGTTTAGGGTCACCCCTAGATATTTAAAGTTTATCACCTGTTTCTATCGTTTCTATGATCAAGCCTAATTAATGGGCAGAAGTCATAAACTGTTTTTGTTATGTTAATTAGCAGCCCATTATCTGAGAACCAGTCCGAAAATTCATCTACAGTGGCGTTTGCATACTCAGCCGATAAAGCAAGTTTATGCTTAGCCACTATGTGACTCGTATAGTCCTACATAGATTACTGTTTTTTGGCTTTTTTACATGATTATGTGAGGTCACTGACAAAAATAATAAATAATAGCGGGGCTAGTGTCGAGCCCTGTGGTACTCCCATGTTAATCTTTGGGCTGTGATTTTATCGAATCTATACTGACTATTTGACGTCTGTTGCCTAAATAACTAGAAATCCAGTCGCTAGCCACTTCTCTGACTCCCATTCTAAAGAGCTTCTCAATGAGTAGGTCATGATTGACTGAATCAAATGCCCTAGTTAGGTCATAAAATGTGGCAACTGGGCACTGTTTCCCATTCAGATTGTCAATTATGGAGTTACAAAGTTCATCTATTGCTGTCTAAAGCCGTGTTGGCAACTGGTAATTAACTTGTGCTGTGAGGTAAAATTATTAAGCCTTACATAATAGGCATAATCGATAACTTTTGCAAACTGGGACTGCAAACATGCATTTCTATAATTACTCACCTCCTGCTTTGACCCTTTAATTTTGAAAATAGGCACCGACTTAGGCGTCTTTAGCTTTTCAGGATATTTCCCTGTGATAAAGGAATGATAAATTATATATGACAGTGCTGCTTTTAACGTTCTTCCATCAATTTCATCAATACCTGGAGTATATTTCTTTGTTACTCTGTTAATAATGGTTTGTATTTCTGTTTGAGTTGTAAGATAGAGAAATAGAGAAATATTTTCAATAGGTGCTAACTTCAGGTCCCTATATGGTGTGACTTTTTTTATATCTATAAAAAAATCATTAAAGTAATCGGCCACTACATAGCAGTTTGTTCATATCCTTGATCTCCTTTGCCAACCATAGCTTCTTCTTTTTATTTTCTCTGATTTTGATTTTTTTTAATGGGAACGCATATTGATATGTTGTAAAGAAAGCATTAAATTTTGAATTTATATCTCCGTTATTATATACCTCACACCAGTCCTCACTGGCCAGTAATGTTATGAAGGTCATCAGGTTACCATCTAAATATCCCCGCCTACAGAACCCCCTGATAGTAATTTAGATATATTTTTAGACAGAATTTATGATCTGATGTACAGTATATATATATATATATATATATATATACTAGTACATCAGATCATAAATTCTGTCTAAAAATATATCTAAATTACTATCAGGGGTTCTGTATAGCGTCACAATAAATTTCCTGTTTGTCTAATATATCTAGTTGTATTATTGTAAATTCCGCATTTTTTCGATACAGTTATTGAAAATAACCGGTTTAGCAAATATACCATTCTTAGACAGTATACAAACGCCCTCATGTTTATTTACTTTCCTTGAATAGTTATTTATTAAATTAAAATTATGTAATTTAAAATTATCAATGTCTATAGAAGACAACCAGTGCTCTGATATGCAAAGTATATCAGGTGTACAGTCTTCTAATAAAACTTCGAGTTGGGATATTTTCTTTGCTGCCATACATTGTATATTTAAGTGCATTACAGTGTAACGATGTTCCCCAGTAACACCGTTTTAGATACGCCTATGGTTCAGCATGTAGCCGTTTTTGCCAAGCAGAGACAAGTATATAAAGAGCTCCGAATTTAATTCTCGTCAGTCGAACTAAGGTACTGACTTAGTAAGACTCTCCTCTCCTGCAGAGGTATTGACTTTGTGGGCTTCCCGACCCCTGCCTACAAAGGTATTGACTTTGTAGGTTTTCCTTTCCCGTGGATCTCTCCCATGAAGGTATTGACTTCGAGGGGACTTCCATTACCGTAAACATAACCTAAGCTCTTGTCACGTTTTCGTCACGCCATCCCGGACCACCGAGCCATGCCGTACCGACGCACAAAATATATTTTGGGGGAAATAATATTCGAAGACACGACGATTCGAAATTTAGTTAGGACCTTTTCATTGTACATATTGTAAATATTGTTGTCTATATATAAATTGTTAGAATAAAGTTTTATTTCCAAAGAACTCTGTCTCCGACTGTTTTAAAATCTACCTGCTACCCGAACAACCCCCAGGAGGGGTTACAACAGTTATATCACTTATCTTCTCTTCCTTGTAAATGTTTCCACAGTCATAGTTTTTATCACTTTTGTCTTCAGTCCATCCACTTGATGAAGGGCACGTGTTAAAATTCCCCTGTTCTAAAAATCCTCCTGCGCTGGCCTATACTGGTTTTTTTGTATTTATGTTATTTAAATAAAAGTGATACTTTTTAAAATCAAAACGTCTTATAGCCACACTTCTTGGCCAGTTATTTGGGTTATACAATTCATCCTTTAAGTGGAAATCAGCACTAAGCATAAAGCATTTATTTCGTGTTTTTGGTGTTGGTAGTTCTTTGATGTAGATATTAGCATTTTTGAAATGAGTGATGTTTTTTAGATATTGTAAGATTTTATCTTCGGTGACATGACGCTGCAGTCTGTATAGATACAGCCATACCTTCTTCTCTACTCCAAAATCCTTTGTTTCGTTCACTCCTATGGTCTTTTTCCTCAGCTCTTTGTCTTTTCGAAAACCCCGTTTTTTGTATGTAATTTCTGTAAATCCTTCATTTATGTCATCGTCCTCTCCATTTTCTGCTTCAATATGAATTATATCGTTTATTATTTTAGTTTGATGATCTAGCTCCAGCCCTGTATTTATTTGTTTTGTTTGGTTGAGAGGTCATTCACCTTTCATTGCTTCTCCAACCTTAAGTTTATTTTCCTTATCTATAGTAGGTACTTTTTTATTTACATGCATTTTCAATAGTACAACTTATAGTAAGTACTTAAAATTGATATTAAGAGTTCAAACTTGGTGAGAATTTTTTTTTCTAAGGGTAGATTAATATTTTGCTTAAGCACAAAAAAAAAACTTTGCGGAAATGAATCACCCTATTGTAGCTACTCATCATAAATAAATAAATAAATAAATAAAGACGTATTTCAGGGTTTATGGATTTTAACATTTTAAGAGAGGAAATTGGGGGTGTAACTTTGTAGGGGGTACCGATTCTTTAAAGGTAGGAACTTGAAAATTGGAATTGTAGCTGCTCATCATAAATAAATGATGATGTATTTTATAATTTTTGGATTTTTACATTTTAAGGAGGGAAATTGGGGGTGAAAATTTGTAGGAAGTATCGACTTTTTTACAAGTAGGAACTTGAAAACAGGAATTACAGCTACTAATCATAAATATATAATGACGTATTTTCGGGTTTTACACTTTAAGGGGGAATTTGGGGTGAAAGTTTATAGAGGGGTATTGATTTTTTTAAGG